>CAKOAT010067377.1:515619-528389 GCA_932364175.1 Eruca vesicaria subsp. sativa | reverse complement strand
AGTCACTATCCTCCCTTGTATTTATCCATATGTTGTAGTTATCCTAATCATTATAGGATTAGGATAATCATCCCCTTTATTGTTGTAATCCTTATCTCCTAAGGAATATGCTTATTCTCTTGTATGTATATATATGTATGTGCACGTGATGAATAAGATATACAGAGTTACAACCTTCTTCTTTATTCTATAACAATATATATATATATCATTAGATAATATAATTTTTTATTTTCTTTTGGAGATAAATTTCGATATTAGAATAATTCATATCCTCTGTAGATTTAGGAATATTTCTTGTTATCTAAATTACTTAACTTTAGGAAGATTTTCATTTATAGATGAAGATATCCCCGACATATAAACCGGAGGTTCAGAGGCTGACGTTATGCTCTTAACCATTGTGATTGTTCCTGTGTTTTTTATGCTCAAGCACTCTTGTTCAAATATTTTCCTAATTATTTTAATTTATATTTCTTTTTTTGCTTTAATAGAAAACCGTTCTATTCAAAACACAGCACTTCAAAATAAGCTTTAAAAGCAAAAATGTAAAGAAAGAGAATAATTTGAAAAGAAATAAAGTTATTTGAATATACTGAATAGATACTGTACCTGTTATTCTAATCAGTCACGAGTAGGTATAGTTTAAGGCTAGTAGAGTATAATTTAGAGGTTGATTTAGAAAGAAAGATCTCAAAGAATTGGAGTATTTGTATTTGTTAGAAATCATAAAAGTTGTAGTATGGTATTTGAATTTTAAAAGTAAAAGTATTTGATTTCTCTTTTCCTTTCCGAGGAGGAAAAAAATAGAACAAATCTTTTCGACTTCCTACACTCAACCGTTCATTTCTCTCGTTTGAACAAACTAAAAAAGTCTTGTGATTGCAGTAAGAGTTTAAAAAAATGCAGCAACTGTGGGAAGTGAAGGAAAATAAGAAGAACGAGAGATTCATTAAAGGAAGAGACCTAGTGGATGTTGTCTTCTCATGGTCTGTTCGTGATGTCCTCAACTCAAATCTCTACAAAGGAAAGGTTCTGTTTTCTTCTTAATCTCTTAGAAACTTTAAGATATATTAAACCTCTTTGCTTAATTGCTTTGTGTGTGTTTTGGTTTAATAGGTTGATAAGATCCCTAACACGTTCCCATCAAGCACAGAGTATTTTAAGTCATTTGTCAATCCGATCATCGAAGAGACACATGCTGCTTTGTTGTCAAGTATGGAAACTCTAAGACGAGCACCAACTTTCAAAATTTGGGAAATCAAACCAGCCAAAGATTTTAAACCACCCACGAATCTTTATTATGAGGTTACTTTGCAGACAATGTCTGATGATAATATGAGCAACGAAGATCGAAAACTGTTAGAGTTTAATGATCTCATTGGCATGACTGAAAAAAAGGCTTATAGAATCGATGACTTGAGATGTTCCAATGAGCCTTACTTGCTGGCTCTTGTTTGTGGGGTAAAAGAAGATAACCCACATTTGATTACTATTTTAGCTTCCAAACCCATTGATGATAACATGGTAACTACAAAGGGAGGAAAGGGTGTGAAGAAAAACATAAGCCTCTTTGGTGTTTATTTGATCAACATGATGACCAATATTCGTATTTGGACAGCACTGCATCCTGATCCAAAAGGAGGAAACTTAAAGCTTATATCTAGAGTACTTCAAAGCAACAATGAGGTAATTTAAAGCATATGATTAACTCCGGTCTCTTAGCCGGGATTCTAAATTCATAATTTGATACCATTTTTTTAACACTTTTGGACTAAGAAATGTCTTTTATATATCTCATTTAAGAGACGTAAGAACCATCTCTTATTTAAGAGACTGAAATTAATTATGGTCTTAGATGAAGTCGATTTTTTTATTGTTTACCTGTCCGGATTTATGAAAAAGTTCAGATTAAGTGGGCTCCACTCCAAATATCCAAATAAGTTCTAAGCAATGGATTCATATCTTTACCAATACATGACAAACCCAAGTTATTACCAATCCAAAAGCTTGTTTACCACTAGACCACCATCATGTGGTTAATGTAAATTCGCATCTTACAAACTCGGTTTCTTGTGTAGGTTGGTGATGAAAGTTGTGCTTCTTGCCAAGAAAACAGTGAGAATATTATTATTATTCAAAATCACGTAAAGAGAAGGCTACGTACGTTCAAACTGAATTCATCTCAGGAAAACGCGATTTTGCGTTGTCTAGAAGCCAAAAGTTGTCACCACTGCAACACCATCAAACTAATATGGGGACCACCAGGCACCGGGAAAACAAAAACAACTAGTGTTCTGCTTTTAAACCTTTTGAAAATGAGATGTAGGACACTGACATGCGCTCCAACTAACATAGCTGTTTTGGAAGTTGCTTCAAGGGTTGTGAAGTTAGTTTCTGAGTCCTTGAGGTTTTGTGGGTATGGTCTTGGAGATATTGTCTTGTTTGGTAACCAAGAGAGGATGAAGATTTCTGATAGGGAGGATCTTTTCGATGTTTTTCTTGATTACCGAGTTGAGAAGCTCTATAAATGCTTTCAGGCTGTGACCGGATGGAGAGCAAATGCAAACCGTATGATCTCTTTGCTCAATGATCCAAAAGAAGTGTATGATCAGTCCTTTATCGAGAATGAATGTGAAGAGAAGAAGCGTCCTACGTTTACACAGTTTGTAGAAGAGAGGTTTAGAAAACTCAGGACGGATTTGCATTTTCAGTTCTCAACATTATGTCTGCATGTACCAACAGCCTTGTTCTCCTTTCATGTAGCTGAGAAAATGAATCAAACTAATGATCTCCTTAGAATCATGACAGTTTCAGATGAATTTGGAGAAGATGAGAATGATACAAGGAAGCAAGATTGTATGAAGAAGATGTTAGAATCGATTTGTGAAAGTTTTGAACTCCCAGATTTTATAGGAAAGTTTGGACTAAAACAACTTTGCTTAGAAAACTCATATCTGATTTTCTGCACAGCATCAAGCTCAGCCAAGTTACACATGAGTTATCCAATACAACTTCTTGTGATTGATGAAGCTGCTCAGCTAAAAGAATGTGAGTCAGCGATTCCTTTGCAGCTACCAGGACTTCAACATGCTGTTTTAATAGGCGATGAGAAGCAGTTACCTGCAATGGTGCAAAGCAAGATTGCTTCAGAGGCTGATCTTGGGAGGAGTTTGTTTGAAAGATTGGTCTTGTTGGGGTATAAGAAAGAGTTGCTGAACATGCAATACAGGATGCATCCTTCCATTAGTATTTTCCCAAATAAAGAGTTTTATGGTATGAGGATTTTGGATGCTCCTTTTGTTAGAATGAGAAGTTATGAGAAAAAGTTTCTCCCTGGGAAAATGTTTGGGCCTTACTCTTTCATTAACACACCTTATGGAAGAGAACAGTTTGGACAAGGACACAGTTTGAAAAACATTGTTGAGGTCTCTGTTGTGGCTGAGATTGTGTCAAAGCTTTACTCAGGTAAACTAATCTTGATCCTGATTAGTCTTTAAATTTTGGTGTTTAAGAGCAATCCCCATTGAAAGGTTCTCAATTTGAAGTTCTCAAGCCAATGTATATATATATATATATATATATATATATATATATATATATATATATATATATTTATTTATTTATTTATTTATATTTTATTAAGAATATCTAACAATCATATCATTTGGAATATTTTAACATAGTTCTCATGATTTGAGATACTGAAATAACATTTTATTAATATCTATTACTTTTAACATTTTGAGAATTTTTGTGAGTATTTTTCTACAGGAGTTGCTCTAATGCTGATTCTTGGTTTTGTAATGTGATACTAATATGCAGTATCAAGAAAGTTGGGAAGATCAATAAGTGTTGGTGTGATTTCACCTTACAAGGCTCAAGTGTTTGCAATCCAAGAAAAGATAGGCGAAAAGTACAATAATACCAGTGAGCAGTTCACAGTGAGTGTTCGGTCTGTAGATGGGTTTCAAGGTGTTGAAGAAGATATTATAATAATCTCAACCGTTAGGTCTAACGGTAAAGGAGCAATTGGTTTTTTATCTAACCAACAAAGAACCAATGTAGCACTTACACGTGCGAGGTATCTAAACAGTACCATACTTAATGTCGTGAAACTGTATTTTTGTGTTGTTCTTGATTCATTAAACTTTGTTTGTAGATACTGCTTATGGATTCTTGGAAACGAGTGGACTTTAACAAACAATAAATCAGTATGGAGGCAGTTAGTAGATGATGCAAAAGCACGAGACTGTTTCCATGAGGCAGAGGATGATGAATCGTTAGCTCAGTGTATTGAAAGATCAGCAACAGCCCTTGATGATCTTGATGAGTTTCGAAACAATAGGTTTATTTCCTTTAAGAACTCGATATGGAAGGTATTATACTCCCTCTCTTTTCATGTTTCATTTTATTTGATATCTTTCAGATAATATATGCAACATTTTAGTCTTTGTAAACCATTGGTGTGTTCATATATAATTTCTGTTATTTCTTTAAATCTTTAGGATGCTATCTTAAGTAATCTTAAAAAAAAAGAAACAGAGACGATACAAAATAATTCCATTATTTTCTTCTACAGGTTATGCTTAGCAACGAGTTCTTGAACTCTCTGGAGACGATCCTAGACTCTGAAATTAACAAAAGAATTATGAGCTTTTTGGAGAAATTATCAAAAGGGGAGCTTCAACAAGACTCAGAGACTGATAGTGAGAATCTGTTTAGAGAACAGGAGATCCATGACGGCCTAAGTCTCATTTGGTCAATAGACATTATTCAGAAAGAGAATCACTATGTCCAAATTTTGAAGATATGGCATGTCATGCCATTTTCTGATGTTTCTTGTGCCGAGAAATGTCTGGAGAGACATTACGAGAGATACACGAACGTCAAGATAGAACGGTGCAGATACATATGCTCTCAAGGGTAAGTGAAGTTGACTTTTGTGGCTTTGATTAGGCAAAAGAAACACTAGAAGTATATATGTAACTTTTTGTTGTTTATGTATTGATGCAGAAATCTAGTTGTACCGATGAAATGGCCGGTCAAGTCTTGTTTGAAGAATGACATTATAAGGGATGTATCAAGATCGTTTGCATTGTTGAGTGTTGTGGAGGAAAACTAGGATTCCCAACCAATCAAGCAACACTTCTTCAATGAATTTTTTTTTGTACTTCGTGATCTTTAACTATTTTGGGTACTTATTTAGTGTTGGATTCAAGTTTGGTATGTGTTTATTAAATATTTTTTTGGATCTGGTTCGGTTCAGATAGAACCAAAACTTGAAAACTGTAGAACAAGATTCACTCAAATATTTATGTTGGATATGATTCATATTCATTTTTGTGTCGGTTAAATTAAAAAAAAAAATTCTAACTGATGATTAAAGAAATGAATGAGGATATGTAATTCTTTTTCATTTTTTAAATTTGAAACAATTTATAAAGAATATTTTTCTCTAAATATTTGTCATCCTTCCTTTTAATTTAACTAATTATAGAACAAAATTATTCCTTATTAAATTCAACAAGGAACAATAAAAAATAAACATTTGTTTTCTCTTTGTTCTTATTATTCATTTTTGTGGTCACTAATTAGAAGTTTGATTTGGTTTTTTTCCCACACCTATATATTACTGTAGCTGGTTCACTAAACAAACCATCACCAAATCTACTAATGACAATCATCAAGTAATCTAAATCATGTGATTAGGGTTGTCTTATTGGTTTTGTATTTTATTTATGTTGCAAAAGATAAACCTTTTTTTTTACACAACTAGGGCTGGTCCGCGCTACGCGCGGAATATAAATTATATATGATGTTAAAACTATAAAATTGTATTTTATTGTGTTCTATGAACTTTTGCAAGAGAAATGTATTATAGTATTTAAGGTTTTTAAGAATGTTGGTGCGTAAAAGATATATGTTAGTTTATTTTTAAAATTTTATTAGTCTTATTAAATTTAGTCGTTTTTTTTGAAAATTTGATTTGAAGATAATATTCTAATTCTTTAACTTAAAAGATTAATATTTTGAATTCTATAAATAAATTTTGTGTACAATTAAAGTATAACTTTATCTTATCTAAAATAATTTTTTTTTAAATCATTTATATAGTTATGATCAATGCTTTTAGTGTTTATAATAAATCTTGCATATCCATTTGTGTTCTATGTTTACTAAACTGTATATTAAGTTAGAGGTGTTTTAGGAGCGTAGCCCCGCAAGCGCGGGGTCATAAACATGTTATTGCCATATATATCACAATAAGTCGATGCGATGTATTGTTTATGAATTTTAGTTTGGCTGTGGCATGTGGTCATTGTTTTCCTAAGATTTGTATTGTAATAGAGTTCAGTGAAGAACTGGTGTAGTTTTTTTTTTACTGTTGGTATTGTGTGTGTTTTGTGTTGGCGTGATAGTTTAGATGATGTTGTTTGTTCGGTGTGGTATTTTCTTTTAACTTAAGTATTTTAATAATAGCCTTTGAAGTTTTTTTTTGTTTTATAAAATATATACCAGTAAGTGTGGTAATTAGTAAAGTTTAAATAATTGTGAAAATGGTTTATAAAGGAGTCAGATAACATACGGGTTGTGTGAAAGCCTCTCTGTAAAACGATGTTGGCGATGGTGTTATTTTAGATGTTGTTTTTATTGTGTGTGAGATGATAATTTTGGTGGGTTTAATGTTGTGGATAAATTGTTTGTTTGGAACTATATCTCGAACCATATTTTTATGTGCATAGTCGTCCTGTTTAAGATGTTATGGTCATCCAATTTGACTAATTGGTGACTATCTATTATTTTAATTGTTTGAATGGTTACATATGCTTCAAATGTTATGTCGTGAAAAAGCAGGAACGTTTTTGTCATTCTGATTATACTTCCAATATGGGTTATGGGAATCTTATTGCTAAACTGGATAGACTTATTAAAATGATTGGTAACCAACTCCTAGTTACTTAACGTTCCCCTTTTAGTGCTTTATTTATGAAACTATTGCGACAGTTGATTATGTTAGATCTGTGACTGAGATCATGACAAAGCTTTATCTCGTATGTGTAGAAATTTATTACGCTTATGGTGGTTCTCATAATGCATGCTTGAAGTATAATCAAAATATACATCACTGTTTTTGAAAAAAAATTTGTAAATGTTAAAGATGCCTTGCGTGCAGACGATCTTAGATGGCTTTCAGCAGGTTCCTCTCATAGATGCCTAAGTTTCATCCACAACGCTCTAGCTTTCTTCACCAATCCGTAGATTTGTTTTGTAAAGAGATCACCAACAACTCACTATATAAACTATTTGTAACACCTGTCACCTCCTATGTGGAGTACAGCGTGTCATCCCCGACGCGTCATCAAATAACAATGTGCCACCCGTCTCCCTTTCTCTAGGACGACGGGCCACCCATAATATCTCGAAACATAAAAGCCCAACTACACTCGCCCAAGCCCAAATAAAAATCCGAATAAAAAGTCCAATAGCACCAAGTCCGTCCAAATATCACCTTAAAACTTGTCTCACCTGAAATGAGAAGAAAGAGGGGTGAGCGACTGGGGAGTCACTCAGTGAGGTATGGGATGCTACCCCGAAGTCCGTAGACCCGGACATAGCACTCCAAATAAATATAAATTAATTCTAATGCATGTCAAACACGGTACCTAAAGTACCCACGCAAACAAGCAATGGTCCTAGCGAGACGCACTCGCTGCCCACTAACAGGCCAAAAACACCGCCCACACTAGGACTAAACAACATAACAACCACTGAGGATAGTGCCCCGGCACCGCCCGTAGACGATTTATCGACCCTAAGTTACGGCACAACCGGTCGACTAAAGTTGTCCGTAACCCTAAAACAATCCGGCATACAGAAGTCCGTCTCCGTATCCGGCCAAACAATTCTAACTAAATGATTTACATTAAGCGAAGCAATCAATGTTGAACCATCTGACACCCTATTCCGGTTTATGCAAAGAATTCTAAACCTAAACAAGCAGACACCAATCAGANCCGTAACCCTAAAACAATCCGGCATACAGAAGTCCGTCTCCGTATCCGGCCAAACAATTCTAACTAAATGATTTACATTAAGCGAAGCAATCAATGTTGAACCATCTGACACCCTATTCCGGTTTATGCAAAGAATTCTAAACCTAAACAAGCAGACACCAATCAGACCCTAAATTAGACTTAATTCACAAAGACGGAATACATTAGAAATAAATTATATTTATTTAAAGTTCTAAATCGCGTACGAATCGTTCGGAAGTAGACCCTCACCTTAGCAAATGGGGAAAAATGATATCTATGAACTCCAGCTGCTCAAATAGATCCCAAATCTGAAATCAGATCGAAATTCCGAGTCAGATTGACCTTCGAACGGGCGAAAACGGGCGATTACGGAAAAGTCAACCCGCTGGTCAAAGGTCAACCCGGTCAACTCTGACCCAAGCCGGTCAACCCTTGACCAAATTGAAATCGAATTGGACCAATCGGTTTTCCTTAACCGGATTTGATTTCAATTGAACCGGATCCAAATCAATTACAAATCGGTTTACTCCTAACCAAAATTCAACTGATTTTAACCACCGGTTTACCTTAACCAAATCGCAATCGGATTGAACCGGGTCAAACCAGTCAACCAACCGGTTGACCGAGTCAACCGAGTTGACCGAGTCAACCGAGTTGACTCGCTGAGTCGACTCGGCCGAGTTGACCGAGTCACCGGCGACGGTCACCGGCAGCGACGGTGGTCCGGCGGCGGAGCGGCGGCGGAGGAGCGGCGGTCCGGCGGCGGAGGAGCGGTGGTCCGGCGGCGGAGGAGCGGCGGTCCGGCGGCGGAGGAGCGGCGGCGCGTGCACTCCACGCGCGCGGAAGACAAAACTTGCGGGGGCGCGTGACGGCTCGTCCGGACTCCGATTGAGGCGTTTTTGGTGTCTACGGCTTCGTCTCGACGAGTAGAACACAGTGGTGGCCTTGCATGCACGAGATTCTCAACGGTTCAGAAGTTATCGCTTCACGAGTTTTGTTTCTGGAGTGTATGTGATATGTGATATGAGTTATAGGCCATTGGTTGGCATGTGTTAGGTTGTGTATGAGTATATGGATTATGTGGAGGTATGTGTGGTTTGTAAACTCGTGGGGATCGCTTTTGAATTTGGGGTGCAGCAGCTCGTATTGTGTTGATATTAGAGCTTCACTTGGCTTTNGAGTGTATGTGATATGTGATATGAGTTATAGGCCATTGGTTGGCATGTGTTAGGTTGTGTATGAGTATATGGATTATGTGGAGGTATGTGTGGTTTGTAAACTCGTGGGGATCGCTTTTGAATTTGGGGTGCAGCAGCTCGTATTGTGTTGATATTAGAGCTTCACTTGGCTTTGGTTGCCAGTTCTTGATTGTGTTGACCGTTTCAGAGATGTGTCAGTTCAGACAACTGGCATATAGATGTTTGGAGCTACTTATATTTATCGAGTTGTACCAATTATGGGCGGAGTGATTAATTTATTTGAAGACTTTTAGGAGTTGAGCTTCTGCGATTTTATTCTTAGGATGCATTGGCTATCATTTCTGGAGCATTGGAGATTTTCATAGCTGTCATTTCTTCATGTTGAGGAATTCTTGGATGTAAGATCATATGGATATTTGAGACCATTGTGATGGTGAAGGACGATGGAAAGCACTAACTGTAGAATCTTTCAGGTACAGAGTATGAAGATATATTTATGATCTTTGGAAGGGTCATCACCAAGCAAAGGAGACGCTTTGGCGATTGAAATGGAACGAAGGACGCCACCGGTTTCACGAGTTCTGTACTGATTAGCGCCAACAGAGATGGCCGAGCCAATGAACCAGATGGAAGATTATTAGACATAAATTTTATTAGACACAGTACTCCACCATGGGGACCACTAGTGTTGCGGCAAAAAATATATGGGAGTTTCAGATTTGGTATCGATTGCAGAGATTTGAATAGAGTGATCATCAAGAGAAAGCATCCGCTTCTGCGTATTGATGAATGGTTGGACTAGTTGCTGGGAGGTTCATTGTTTTCGAGGATTGTCTTGGCATCAGATTACCACAAGATTATTGTAGCTGAGGGAGATGTGCGGAAGACGGCTTTCCGCTCAGGTTATGAGTATTATGGAATTGTAGTGATACCAATTGGGTTGACAAGTGCACCGTTAGCATACGTGAAGCTTATGAATGACCTATTTCGTGAGCACTTGGATAAGTGTACGATTGTATCTTTGGACGGCACCTCGATGTATTCTTGGAGTAGAGGAGTATGACGAGCATTTGCAGATTGTGTATTGTTGCACGAGGATCATGTTATTGCATATAGATGGCGCCAATTGAGACAGTTCAATAAGGAGGTAGTTGTATCAAAATCGAGTTTGTGTATCGGAGGATAATTTGTTAAGAAAATGGATCTTACAGCAAAAACATCACTCGCGTTCTTTATCCATCCGGGAAACACCAAAGGATACAAAGATATGAAGTGGTAACTACCATTGGTCCAGAATGAGAAAGATTGTAGCTACATTGCATCACAGTATAGACATGTCAGATGGTTTTGTCCGGGATCAGATATCTTTCAGGTTATGGTTGAGCTTGTTTAAGGAAGAGTGGAAATGAGGCATGGGGATTATGTACATTGTTACTGGATTTTCGTTCATCGCAGGTGGAAAGGATGCCACATGGGTAGTCATGGATAGACTTACAAAGCTAGCTCATTTCCTAGTAATTAATAAGACAGACAGAGCTGATCAGTTGGCGCAGGGTTACATCAGTGAGATTGTTAGATTGCACAGAGTACCTATCAGCATTGTATCGAATCGGGATGTAAAGTTCACATCTGCATTTTGGAGAGCCTTTAAGGAGGCGCTTGAGTCACATGTTCATATGAGTACATTTTACCATCCGCGGACAGATGTTCAGTCAGCGAGGATTATTCAGACTTCTGAGGATATGCACAGGGTTGCGTCTTGCAGTGGAAAAGAAGCTAGGGAAACATCTACCTTTAGCACATCTTGCCTACAGTGAAAACTATCATTCGAGTATGGACAAGGCACGATATGAGACTCTTTTTGGATAGACATCATCGTATACCACTTTGTTGGCAAAAGTGGGGGACCGACATGAGATAGACCATTAATTGTTCCAGAGACGGTAGATCAGATGGACATACTCAAAGTTGGCTTTGGAAAGGCCATAGTTGTAAGAGAAGTTGTGCAAATAAGCGTCATAAGGATCTGGAGTTACAGATAGGCGACCAAGTATACTTGAAAATAAGAACATCTCAAGAAGGATATAAGATTCAAAAGCTAAAGAAGCTTAAGCCGAGATATATGGGACCATATCCCATTGTAGAGCGGATTGGAGCAGAGTTTACAGATTGCAGTTATCAGCTGAGTTGTTAGATTTTCATGACGTGTTCCATATGTCAGTATTGAGGAAGGTCGTGAGAGAGCCATAGCTCATTTTGCAGCAGCACCACCATGCAATCTCGGTAAAAATTTGTTTACACCTATTCAGCCAGTTGAGTTTTTGGAACGGCAAGGTACATTGGGAGAGAGGAAATTCTGGAGGAAACTGAGACTCAGATGAGGATAGATTATCCAGAGTTGTTTCAGGATGGTATTGGACAGTGGGTTTATGAATCGAATTCGAGGACGAATTCCTTGTAAGTAGGGGAGAATTGTAACGACCCAAAACCCATTACAGTTATTTCGGCCCGGCTAGGCCCGGTAGTGTGTCAGAAACCCTAAACTATTCCTATTTAAAGAGAGATTAAGATTTCAGCAGACACGTTTTGAGAGAGTAGAGTAACGACTAATCAAAAACAAGAATTTCGAAGCCAAATTTTGAGGTTATGTTCTACCTTCTTAGATCTACGTATATCAGAAAACGGATCGTCATTTGGAATTTTTATCTAAGAGTTATGATTATTTCTTCGGGACTGATTTCTGCAGATCGAATCTACCAGCAGTTATCTTCATCAATATTTTCCCGTTGATCCAGAATGAACCAGGAAACGAGCGAGATATCATTGGAAAGATCTCGATGTCAGCTTTCTAGATAATCTTTCCGATCATGAAACAAAGGTACAGTTAGAAAGTTATTGACGTTTCTTCGTGACGATAATTAAACTGTTGTGTTGCAGAGGCAGTTACGAGCAGTCTCAGCGTAAAGGCGATACGGTCAACCTAAACGAAAGCTTTCAGTCTGGAAATTTATCAGTAAGTAGCTAGTTCTTTTATCTTTCATCCCCAGCAAGCGGATCATCATTTCAATTTATTTTCTGAGAGTTATGCCTAATTTCGTGAAAGGTGTTGGTGCAGTCTGCGTTTGCGACCAACTTGGAGGCTATGCTATTTTGAGTAATCAAACGGTGTCTGATCGGTGTAAACTCGGTGGCTATGGACAGAGGACGTCTAGGAATACATCCTGACCAGAGGGATTGAAAAGTTAACGGTCAGTTCTTGAGTTATTGATCTGTTATCTCTATGGTTTAGTTCTGCCAGAATCATCACATTTATCTATTTCCAGAGAGTTTCGGAGTTGCTGTTTTTAGAGCCATCAGGGTCATTCAGTGTTTTCTCAGGTTTTCTTCAGAACCCGTGGCAAAGGTGAGGGTCTATTCCGTAAATCCCGTACCAGTATAGAATTCTTTCTATCGTAGTTTAGATTTCAAAGCATGATCCGTCTGTTTGAATTGAGTCTGTCTGAGTTTTGTTTGGTAGTTAGTTCATTGATTG
>CAKOAT010067377.1:389798-515480 GCA_932364175.1 Eruca vesicaria subsp. sativa | reverse complement strand
GATCGAGTGTGATCTTTTCGGACTGGTGCTTTTGGGAGTTTTATTTATTTATTTTCAGACTTATGCTTTTATCGATATTTTCGAGAGTTATTACGTTATTTGGATTTATGGAGTTTTTGAGATGATTTATGCGATTTAATAAATGGAGATTTCAGACATTTTTATTTATTTTATTATTTGGAAAATGCGGGTGTTACAAAATCTTGTACGTATTTTTCATCTTAAAATGAATTGTAGACATAGGACATCAGAATCAGTTCGCTACATTAACCTGTCAGCAGAAGATCCAAACAGACTCACCTTGCCAAACAAATATATTGTGCCCATACTCGTGCCAAAAGCCTACTCGTAAGCGTCAAGAATGGAAAAGCAAAGTAAGCCACCTGCATTCTAACGAAATTCCGTTTTCCCTTTCTATACTTTTATGTTAAAACTTTTAAGAAACATGTTCGTGCATCTAACACACCTGAACAAATTCTCTCAAGAGGGTCTTCCTGGTCTCTGTGTCTCTAGGAAGGGCTCCTCTTGGTTCCTGATTGTTGTATATGAGCTTTAACGACTTATTTAGAGCATGAAGGTAAGTCTGGACGCACCCTACTTCTCCGAGGTGTTGCGTTGTGGTTCCCCGGATTGGTTTTTGTTGGTGCCCCTACGCCTATGTGACTCTTTGACATCTTTGGTTATTAAACAACATCTATCCAGAAACATCTGCAAAAAACATTAGTTAACATAAGTTGAGTAAACATGATATATTAATATGATTTTTAAAAAGGTCTGTTGGGACGTTATTAGTTGAGAAACAAACCCGGCAAATCAACGTCAGCGTTAGCCAGAGCCAGTAGCTGTTCATACTTTCGAAACCGGACCTTCTAAGCTGGATGGTAAATGTTGGATACATGACCGTAAATTTTGTGTTTGTGGTGAATCGAATGCAGACCAGAGCATTGGACAACTTGGAGTGGCAAGGTTTTAAGGTTAAAGAAGAGAACCTTCACGTCAAGCAAAACCTATAAGCTTGCCTCCTTTATCACGTTGCAAGCCCCCCCCATAAGCGAAGAGATGGGTCAGCACAAACTGTCTACAGTGGCCAGCCTAAAAATCAAAAAAGTGGATATGAGAATTTGCCATACCTGGAAGTTAAGTTTGTAGATATCTTGTGATGTTAGGAAATGGAAAAAAATTTGAAAGCAAACACACTAAACCATTGATTAGATATATGATATCATCTCATTCTCATAGAGAACAAACATTGGCAAGGCCGTTAAATTAATGGGAAGGACTTCAGAGGAGGCTTATTCTTGATCTTGGTTTGGTTTCAAAGTCACAAGTCCATCACTTTGATCGTAATAGGTTTCTCAGGATTGTTGATACGTGCATATCAGGTCACACGCTATAAAAGCAGAACCTACAGATTATAGAAACCAAAAAGGACTCTCAACATGCTTATGACAAAACATCAAATCCAATAATCCAAACAGAAGAAGAGAGATTACCGCAATTTTTAGATTATCAAATGTTTCATGTGATAGTTAGTGGCACGAAAAGAGAAATCGAATCCAGGGCTGAGAGCCCCGGTCGTCAAAGCATGGAAGAAAATCTAGGAAAATGAGATTAGAATTTCATTACAAACAAAATTGATCCATGAAATATATCATGCCGATAGAAGAAGGAAAATTAAACCACTGAGAGATAAAGAGAGAGCTTATAATGATTACGTGGATGATTTCACGGGTATGAAGGCTTGCCCTTTTATAGATAAAGAAAGGGCGAGTGTCGTGATTGATTTGCCTCGAGAACGGCGGAGAAGACTCGTCGGATATTGGAAGATGAGCTTCAAAGGTTTTAGAGCAGTGGGTTTACTGTGTGCCCGAAAGGAGGGTTATAGCCTTGTCAAGAGCGCAGTTGAAGTTTAGTCACAGCTACCGGAGGATGGCAGTTCTTCGTGGTGGTCTAGTTGGTTTGGTGGACGGCGGTTTTGTTATAATCTGTGAAGGCGATGAATGTATTTGAGATGAAAGGTTCACTGCTCCATGGAAACTAAAAGGCTCACTTTCTATTTCAGAGGACACCGAAGCGATTGAAACCGTAAAATTCATTGAAGAGGAAGACAAGAAATGGAGGAGGCTTTCATCGAAAATATTTCATGTTACCGTTATTGGGCCACTAATTTTATGAAAACAAAGATAAGAGTATGGCCAGGAGCCCATTTCATGAATCAGCACACGTGACATCTAAATCGCAAACACAAAAGTTGACAAAAAAAAATCGCAAAACACAAACACAGTTTCCATGTGGGACCCATTTATGTTGAGGTGGACTTGATGACATGTCATCCTATGTGGCAGTGTTTAGAGGGAGAGATACATTACTTTATATAATAGATAGATGCAAAAGAGAACCTAATCCGACGTTACCAATGCATTTATTAACGCCGTGTATTGTTTTCCAACGTTACCGAAATTAAGGGACCTTAATTGTAAAAAACAATAAATAAAGGGGCTAATTCTCAATAACTAAAAAGTATAAAAAAATATGATTCCCTTCTTCACCGAATCTGTTTCAAAGCAGAAACAAGAAAAAGTCAAAAACGATAACAATGACGTCACCATCAACCTCCCTCCTCCTCCTTGCGATCATCATCTGCTCCCTCTCACTCACCACCGCACGCCCTTGCAAAACCTTCCTAATCTCCTCCTACTCCCTCTCAATCACCCCAGAAACAAACCCTAACCTCTCCTCCCAATCCCAATCCCAATACGTCACCGTTTTCACAATCCGCCGTCTCTACCCTCGCCCCGTCCCTCTCTTCCTCTCCTCCGCCGCCGAGAAGCCTCGGATCGGAGCCGATCGTACTCCTCGATCACCGTTCTCCGAGAACGTCAAGGATCGCACGAGAGATATCCTCAGCGTCGTGGTGGCTCTCTTGTTCGGTGTAGGGTGTGGTGCCTTGACCGCGGCGACTATGTATCTGGTTTGGGCAATCGTGGTGAATAGGAGTGGTGAGGAGGGTGATGAAGAGGAGGAAGAGAGTTATGAGAACGAGGAGTCGGATGCGGCTTGTTTGAAGAAGTTGGGGTATGTCAAGATCCCAGATCCAGCTCCTGTGAAGAAGGAAGCTGCTTGATTCATTCTAGGGTTGTTGTTTATTCTGTTATCCAAACAGTTTAAAAAAATGAATCCTTTTGTGAATTCGGGTTCTCATAAACGTTATTGTCTATTTATGTTTGCTTTGTTAAGTAAAGTCGGAGTCTTTTTATGGATTTATGTAAAACCGAATTATGCTGAAGTGTTATCAGTGTTTTACGATTTGTTTAGTGTATGTTTAAAGTTTATAAGTGTTATCTTGACACTGCAGAGATAGCTCTTACTTTGACACCAAATGGGTCTTGTTTATGTTGTTTGTTTAGTAGCTGGAGTTAATGGTCTGATCATGTAGATTTTCTGTTCATCAAATGGTGTTAAGTAGGTAGCAAGATATGTATGGTTCTCATTGATTAGTTTAGTTTGTCTTCTTTTTGTATGTGAAAGAGCTTTAAGCTTGAGGTTTTTATTTGAACGCGGAGAGACAATTAGGATTTATGAGCTGTGTTTTGCCTAGCTCAAGGTGTGGTAAGCAGAAGTATATGCTTGAGGATAGTCGATTACACATGGCTCTCTCTGCTCTGTAATCCTCCATAGACAATTAGGATACCTTAGTGCCTTTTGTCTTTCACATTTCGTCTAATTCACGTAGTAACAGCTATTATGCTATCTCGGTTTCTTCTAATCCTTTTGTGTTTATCATTTTGATTGTAGATTGTTTCATGTCTGATTTGTACCTGAATTGTCTTGGTAGAGTTGTGTAGATTTTGTTTTGCTTTTGGGTTAACAACACAATGTGCAAGATTTTGCTTTCAACCTCCTTTGCTCTTCTCTTATAGTTATTCACCTTGGCTATTTACAATTATCTTGGTACGTTCCTAAACTATCTCTGCGAAGATTGATAGCAAAGGGGGCATTATCACACAACAAAAGAAGATTATAGTTATAACAAAGGATCGTAATGTTTATAAAACAGAGTGCGTCAATACAAATGTCTTCAAGTTCTTAAGACCCAACTTGCGAAATGATACAATACAGACATTCAAACAGAGAAGCGAAAGAAACACACTAGGCCTAGATAGGAGGCTAGAGGATCCATTTACTAGTTGGTCTATTTTCGGTTCGGTTCGGATAGTTTCTGGTTTGGTTGGGTTTGGATAGTAAAACTAGGAACCAAAAAATATCTTGAAAATTTGGTTCTCATTTGGTTCCGATTCGGATTTGGGTAGTTCGGATAAATTATCGGTTATTTAGGATAAAATATCAAATAATTAGAATGATTTAGATACAAATTTTGGATAGTTCGGAATACTTTGGATATTTTGGATTAAACTATCCATATATTTTTTGATAGTTTGGATACCTTATAATTATTTAGTTATCTTCAACTATTTTTAGATACTTTTAATATATTTTTAAATTAAAATCATATATTTAGTTATGTTATATATATATATATAATTAATATTATTATATATTCGAGTATCTCTTCGATTTTCGTTTTGGTTCCAATTATTTTGGATGTATAAATATAAGAACCATTCGAACCTTTGAGGATTTTGGTTTGGTTCCGGTTTCGGATATTTCTGTTCAGTTCCGGTTTGATTTTTCGCTTCCGGTTTTTTTTGCCCATGCCTAAACCGTCCGGTGATTATGTACGAAACGTGAGAATGTACCAAACCGGCCATGTGTAACCGTCTCGGTCTCTATTTTTGGTTTTTAATGTGAGTATTAATATGGTGACAAAAAAAAAAAAAAAAATGTGAGTATTAAAATTAATTTGTTTTCTTTGTTAAAAATGAATTGAATTGTTTAAGAACTCTCCCATATCTAAAGCAAAACACACACTCCCGAGTTTTCTGAGAACAGTGACGAAAGGGGTGTTATTAGAGCTTTGAACATTCAGAAGCAAAAGGTTTATACATACGGAATCAGCAAAGGTAGAGTCTTTCTTCTCTCTCGGTTTCATGAATCCATTAAAACCCTCCAATTCTGATAATCTCCCTTCGACTCCTTTGCCCTTTCTGATAGATTTGGGTCGAATTAAGATGGAAGTATCTTTTGTTTTTTTTTCTTTGTAATTCTAGGTTCATGTAAACTCAACAGAAAGTTTATATCGTTGTTGCTGTTGTAGATTCTGTTGAGATCCGTAATGCCCACCAACTGTTCGATGAAATTTCTCACTGAAACATTTAAGTATTCCCCCCTTTCAGGTTTTTTCCAACTGTTTAGCATGGCAACAACTACTGGACTTGAGTCTCTTGTGGATCGTAAGTTGTTTTACTTTTCTTCTCACTAATCACCACTCTTGATGTTCTGTCTCATGGGTTGTTGTCTGAAAAATCTCATCTTTTGGGTTGTGTTGCAGAGATCATTTCGGTTATTACAAACGATGGTCGCAACATTGTGGTATTGTTATTACTCTCTCGTTTTGTTATATTGATTTCAAAAGCAATTAACTTAGCAAAGAGAACTTGTTTATATATCAGGGAGTTCTCAAAGGTTTTGACCAGGCTACTAATATAATTCTAGATGAATCTCATGAACGCGTCTTTTCCACTAAGGTAAGCTTCTGTTTTTTTTAGTATTTCATCTGAACTTTGCCTTATCACTCAATCAAATGGGTGTAAACACTATTCTGTGACCTGATGGGTAGTCTTCTTGAATGGTCTAGCGATAGTCATTTTCGTCATGTTTCTGTGATGTGTTAGCACTCCAAATCTCTGTGTAGTGAACTGATAAGACTAGAAAAATAGAGGGGACAAGCTCACTTGGATTATAGTATTAACCTTTGTTAATTGTCCGAACACCTTTCTTTGTCTGATATATTTACTGTAGTGCCATCTTTTCAACAGAATATATAAGGAATATACATTTAAGATAGGCTGCTTGAGCATTGAGACATCTTACTATGCTTTTCAGTCTCTGAATGTGTTGGTGTTTTACGTGTCTTGACATATCAGGAAGGAGTACAACAACATGTGTTGGGTTTGTACATTATCAGAGGCGACAACATGTAAAATCTCATCCTCACATCTTCATGTTGACCAAGCATTGACCGATTGATTGATTGATTATCTAACACTACAATTGTTTTGTGTCATTTTTTTTAACAGAGGTGTTATTGGAGAGGTGGACGAAGAGCTCGATGCTAGTCTGGACTTTTCGAAACTGAGAGCTCATCCTTTGAAACCCGTCGTGCATTGATTGAAAATAGTAATGATGTACGAGAAAGCCTGAACTAAGACAAGATTGTAAAACTATTTGAATTAGTTTGTCTTGCTGTCTGTCTGCTTTGTGTATCCTAAACCGCAAACGCAAGCTTTCTTTTGTGATATTCTAGAGTTATGGTTATTCCAATTCTGTAAGCGAATACAAAATTTATTTTCAAATCCGAAAAAGACCACTTGAGGAACAGAAGAATAGTTTTCTAGAAAGTTTTGTTCAAATGTTCCAACAACGATATTTATTACTATACGACAGCACACAAAACATCAGTAATAGTTGTTTTGTATCGAATGTGTTTCTACTTGGACGAATCATAATAATTTAATGAAAATAAGATCCAGTTGCATTTTGAAAAGATATATAACAAGAAAATAGAACCATGACGGAATGCATGAGAACACTGGTCCATAAAGTCTTAGGAGGTTAGGTCAACAAATGTATTTTGACTTTATTTGTATATTTATAAAAATATTTTAAAATGATGTTAGGCAACCGTACAATATATCGTTAATAGCATCTACGTACAAAATAAAATTAGGGACATCAACATATCGAAAACATGTTCATTTTTATTTTGTAGATTAAAATTATTTTCTGGAAAAAGACGATTTGAAGTGTATATATGTCAATTTTATTTTACAACGATTTCATGTGTACATGTTTTCAATTTTATTTTACAGATTAAGGAACAAGAAAAATAAAGAAACAGTATCTGAGAAGAGATTAGAAGAACAGATTGAAGAGATAAAGAGTAAAAGATTAAAGGGAAGAGATTAAAAGGAAAGCAAGATAAACATTATTAAGAAAGGAATGATATCAAATAGCTTAAATTATATAAATTGTGTGATAAGGTATGGTTGCTTTCCTAAAATGTCATATTTTTGCCATCTATTGCAATTTCACATATATAAATTACATAAATATCTGCTACCTAATCTACTAAAACTTAGATTTTCTTTTATGGGTTCACATCAAATTCCCATATATGACCGCTACCTAAAACACAAAAACAAATTCAGAAACACGTGTGAGGTGTTGATGGAAAAACATAACATCATATATACTCAAATAAACAAAAATCATAAATTCATTTCTTGTTGAACAAAATAGGTTATGATATATAAACAAATTAATATATAGAAAATCTTGAAAGATAGTCTTTCCATTGAAACTTCTTACCGTGTTGACTTTAAAACCCCATACTTCAAAGTCACATCTCCTTCTTTATATCTCCCTAACCCCTAAAGAAGATCATCCACAAACACAAAACTCTTCTTCGTATTTGTGTGATCAAGAATTCTCCCAAATGTCTCATGACCCGAAAATACACCCGGTCCATGACCCGGAAGCCGCATCGGTGCGACCATCGGCTCCTCTGGTACCACGTGCTGCCTCTAGATCAGAACAAGGAGACCCGGCCAAAGACCCTTTGACCCAACGGCCCGAACGGTCCATACCATACACACCGTTGGCTCCACCGAGGAAGAGAGGAAGAAGCTGTTGCTGCAGGTGCGTGTGTTACACACTCTGCCTTCTCTTGCTCCTTGTTGTTGTAGTAGGCGCGACGATTGGTATACTCTACCTTGTGTTTAAACCGAAGCTACCGGATTACTCTATTAACCGGTTGCAGCTCACACAATTTGCACTTAACCAAGACTCGAGTTTGTCCACGGCTTTTAACGTGACTATAACTGCTAAGAATCCGAACGAGAAGATCGGGATTTATTATGAAAATGGGAGCAAGATTACCGTGTGGTACACGCAAGCCAAACTCAGCCAGGGTACGTTCGTATTTGGTTTATTCCGGTTTAATTTTTTTTGGTTTACTTTGCTTCCTCTAACAAAAATTTCAAAATATTAGTATAATCCGGTTGGTTCCGGTTCGATTTCCTTTGGGTTGGTTTTTTACACTAGGATGGTTTCAAAACTTTACACAAACCGATTAACTGTTGTAAAAAATATAAAAACTGATTTATCCATTTTTGTCTGTTTTTGTTTGATTAAATTTTATTAATATTGTATCCAAAATCCAGATATTAATTAAAATGGATTTTTGTGGTTTTTGTAGGGTCATTGCCAAAATTCTATCAGGGACATGAAAATACGACAGTGATATATGTAGAAATGACTGGCCAAACTCGGGATGCAACGGATATAATGACTACATTACGAGAGCAGCAACAAAGAACTGGGAATATACCATTGAGATTAAGAGTTAACCAACCGGTTAGAATCAAATTAGGGAAGTTGAAGCTGATGAAGGTGAGATTCCTGGTTAGATGTAATGTATTTGTGGATAGCTTGGCTGCAAATAATGTTATTAAGATTCAAAGTAGTAGCTGCAAATTTAGGCTCAGGCTATAATTCTGTTTCTTTAATATTCTATTTGTCATTACTCATTATTGTATTTTCCTTTTTTTTTTTGTAATTCATATTTTCATTAGAGGAGTTATCTTGTCATGTATAGTCTACACTCTTGTGTCATACCTTTGTTATACAAATTACTGATTTTTATTACGAATAATTGTTTTCTGTATGTTGATTTATTAATAAGTTAGTTCTAGGAAGCCTAGAAAAATCAATCTTCACGAAACAAAGAAAAATATAAAAGAGTCGATTAAAAGATGAGGAGAAAGAAAAATTGGCTACGCAATACAACGACCCTATTACAACTTAAGTGATGATTTTGTGGATTTAATAAATTATTTTATGTTAGCTACAATCCACCTTCAGAGATTGAAGGTCCTTAGACATGGCGTTCGGTATTCCATAACGTCTTAAAATCTTGGTACTGACATTTTTCCCAGATTTGTAGTCAATGTTGATGATATAACCCCTTTCTAAGTCCAGTCTCAAATTATCCGTGCAACATTTCTCTATGAGCTGAAGAAGATGCTTCATGTTGTCTACTCTCACTCCATTCACTTCCTTTACCTGTTTTCACCGCAATCAATATTCTTTTATTCAAGAAAAACTAACTTATTAGTGTGAAACTATATGATTCAGATATTTTCATAGTTTCTAACGTTAAACTCCAAAGCTGAGACGGAATTCATGGACTCACATCGCATATTATAACCAATACAAACATGAACTAAAAACACACGTTACCTGCAAATCTTCTAAATCTCTGTAGCCTGTATTGATGTCATCCTCTAAAATCTGCTCCAAAACAAACAAATAAATGCCTGAATATTCTTCTTATTCCTAATAGTAGCTCCAACTTCCTAATTCTTATTAACAACTCAACATGAAAAAAGTTTAAAACAAAGAAAAACAAACCTGTGAAAGTATGACTATTTGTTCACCGGCTGTTTTGGGAACTTTTCCTGGTAAACTTTCGCTTACAGGAGCAATGTCCATGTATGCCTGAGTGAGAGGCAAAAAGACAAAACCCGCAAATATGTAATAACTTGGAAGCATATCATACTTATACTCTGGGATCAGTGCTTTCACCTGCGTACACAATACATAACACAAAACGTGAACCAGCGATTAAAATAAATCTACATAGCCAATGCATGAATAGAAAAAAAAATGGACGTAAATTAACTTACGGGTTTTATATTGATACTGAATACATGTTTTTTTCCCTCTCTTAATATTTGTAGTGATGTTTTTTCACATGGTTTCTTCATAGAAACCAAATGATTGAAATCAATGCTTTCGGTCTTCCGTAAAACAACTGTACCAAACATTGAAAAATTTAATAATTTTACACCAATTAATCAAGATTTTTGATTAATATATAATAGTAAATGTTACCTGTCTGATCGTTTCCTACTGAAACACCATCAACAGAGAGAAGAACGTCTTTCTCTTTAAGAATACCATAACAACTCGACAACGGGTCTACTCTTCTTATTAGAGTCCCTGTCATTTTAGGGGTCATCTTGAAAAGACGACGGATTCCAGCATTCTCCATACTCTGGCAAGATATACCCAATGAGCAAAACCCAGGGAATTGAACATTTTCTTCAACACTAGTTATGAAATGCTTAACTATTGGAGTTGGGATAATGTAGCTGCATATGAAAATCACCAACCGGTTAGGTTATAAAGCTTTCCTCTATATATATAGTCAAAGAACTGTTTCAACTCACCCTATGTTCTGTGAAGATGTAAGACCTTGAAACGCTACACCAATAACTTTGTTGTCCATGAATGCTGGTCCACCACTATTGCCAGAATTAATAGCAGCATCTGTTTGTATTGTCATTAGCTTAGCTTTGCTGTGAGCATACTTTGTAACCTCAACTCTAGAGACAACACCTTTTGTAATGGAAATGTTATCACCACCTGCAAAGTGAGCACATAACATTATCCAAAATCATCTTCTTCTTTTTTTTAATTATATAGAGGTATCATATCCCACAAAAATGGTCCAGACTAATCACGTGTTGCCACGTGTCGGTCCTCTGTCCATGGAAATGTTAATTATCCAGTGGTCAGGACTCAAAAATCATCTTTCAAAACATAAGATAACATATACACAAATATCATCGAAAGATATTTGCAAATAAATACCATATATGGTCAATTTAATTAGTTTTATTACTCTATTATTTTCCTAAACTCAGTCTGACTTTTACCTCGAGGAAATCCAACAACAAACACAGTTTCGTTAAGAGGTGGTACGTCTCCGAGATCCAAGGGCTTCAAATCCTTCCAAAACTTTTTGCTATTTATTTTCAAAATAGCTAAATCACAATCATGACCAACCGTTTCGACTTTTGCTTTGAACTTTGTTGGTGAATCATGCTTTCTGACTTGCACGAATGTGTGATCAGACACTACGTGAGCGTTCGTAAGAATCTTATTGTTTGATATCACAAATCCTACATCAATTAGAAGCAGAATATTATTTAAACCATGCACAGAAGAAAACAAACATGCAAGCGTACGTAACAGCCTAATTAAGTAACCTATAACACGCACGCAACGTTGCAGCAATCGCTAAACGTGAATCGTCATTCCGTTATGTGATTGTTTTGAAAACATACAAAAGAAGAAAATTCCACAAAAGTGTGACATATGTCTAACTCTTACCAGAGCCACTTTTTTTTGTGGGCAGCTTTTTCTGCCATGGTTGTAAAACGCTAGACGTGGAAGAGAGGCAAAACACTTTCACCACCGAGTTCAGAGTCAAATCAATAACAGAATCCTTTGCGTTTTCTGCCGCAGGAATGGAAGAAAAGCGGCTAGAAAAGATGGTGCTGACGCTCTGGCTGCTAAGGAAACGAAAAGACCCGCGAAACATATGAACTTAGTTGGAATTTCTGTCAATCAGATAATTATTTTTAGTGTCATATATTAGAGAGAGAGAAATCTCTTGATGCGCTGTCGAGCTGTTTATAAAGATAGTTTCATATATAAAACGCCATGAACGTCCTTTTTTATTGTTTTTAACAAACTTCGAAGCTTTATTTATGGGAAGCTTGATGATGCAAATATTATTTTCGTACTCGGTTTTGTGTTCTTTCTACTTTATTGTTGCTAATTCCTTTATGCCTTTTTAGGAATTATGCGCTTTTCCTATCTTTATTTTAGTTTCTTTGCTATTTCCATTTTGTGTTATTACTTATTAATTATGAGTTTTCATAGTTCTAGATATACTTATCAGATTTTTTGGAAGTTTTTCTAAACAAGAGCTTATATTATATTAGATTAAAGGTCTAACGGGTCGAAGTTATAACATCTGGATTCATGCTTGATGAAGGCAACACAATTAACAGAAAACAGACTCATTCAAAAAACCTTTGGATTTAATAAAAAAACTAGATTTTGACCCGCGCAACCGCGCGGGTGGTTGTTTTCGTTTATAGTTAGTTATGTAAACATTTTGTTTTCACTTGTAAATTGGTATATATTATAGTAATCACATATTTACGATATGTATAGTAAATTTTTTTCAAACATAATATAATATTATATAATAAGTGTTTTAATCAAATAGATTGTTTCAAATTTTCTATATTATACATGTTTTTCAAACATGTGTTTGTTTATTCTTCTATATTTTATTGTTTGTTAGATTAGTATTTCATTTTTAGATAACGTAATATAAATAGAGCTTAATTAAATATTAGTATACTTTAATTTGCAAAGATAATATAAAATTCAAATTTTTTTTTACTAAAAACTAAACTTATAGCTTCATAAATTAATATTATAAAGAATTTTATTAAAAAAGAATTTTTTTGAAAGTTTCTTTTTCTAAAACAATATAATTTAGAAAACTTACATCGAAATAAATTTTGTCTAATATATATAGCGGGTAAATTTTGTTAGGGTATATAAATATTCTAAATTACAAATCAGTGATTTTTGTTAATATAATGTGGATGCATTTAACTATTATAGACATATTTCCTTATAAATAATGGAAGATTCCTAAACTTATATCTATTGACATATTTTGCATGACTGAGTTGAAAGGTGTGTGGTAATTTACCAAAACCAGATTGTTAAGCGTATCTTTGTTATTATAGATATGATTTTTCATAAGATATAATAATGATAAGATTATTAGAGAGTTAATGTAACATAACTTTCTAGTAATAGTCCATTTTTTTAAAAATCACACATGAAGTCAAGTCATGACTTCTGTTTTAATATATAAGATTCTCACCTTATATAAAGGGAGAAATAACATTTCAACTCGATCTCTGCTTAAAAAGGCTAAATTAAAGTGAAAACTTGAACATCTATTTCAGTATGGATGGCATTTTACAGCACACAAAACTATATGGTAACATCAGAATTTATAACTGAAAAATTATATTCAAATATGATAGCAAGGAAGGGGCTTTATGAACTGTATACTACTAAATCACTACTGATTTTTTTTTTTTTTTGGAGTTTATAGTGACATCAGAAGCTGAAACATTTTATATGGTAAGTAATTTACACATTACATGTTACTTAGAAATTAAATAAACGTGGAATGAAATGTGATACATAATGTTTGAATGCCTAACAACAACTCAAATGTGGGCTATTTCTAGGATTCTTTCTAATCATGTGGGTTTCCCAGCATTATGGAGGACAAACAATATCTGACAAAAAAAATATCTCTAGATGTAGAATTTGAAGCTTTAACTTGTGGTTTGGAGTGTATGAAGATTCTACAATATTCGGATGTTAGATTCGCAGGAAACTATTCTCGATTAGTGAAGACAATGGCTTTACATATGGAAATGCCAGCTTTCACTTTCTGCATTCCTGAATTTCAGAAATATAGAAACTACAAGAATCAATTAGGATGAGTTAGTCTGGTGGTGAACGGATTTATGGCTGCAAGTACGGTTTCCGAGTTTGATTTGCATTAGCCAATAAGGTCTTTACATGTGTTATCTACAACACCTGAGACCAAAGATCGTGTTCACCTAGCTAGTACTCACCCTCGAGTGTGCGTCCATGCAAAGATCGATCTCTAGTCTGGACCATTTTAGTGGGGCGAAGGCACTCGATTATAAACAAAACAACTACAAGAATCTCTTGAAAAACATAGTTATTTTAGTACTAATTGAATCACTCAAATAGTAACACATGACACTGTAGTATCTCAAAACTTTAAAATATTAATTTCCAAAAAAAAAGACAGTATCTCTTCTTCTCCTTGCTTTTCTATTTTTTCAAAAGAATAATTAATCATGTCTCATTGTATGAGCGAATTCTTAAAAATATTTACCGAAGAAATTGTGTTAAATTTGATCGGTTGAAGCTGTCTTTTTAAGTTTTTTTTTGCTTTAGAAATAGAGTTATAGATATTTTTATGAGATTTTTGTGATTTAATTCCAAAAATATCTAAACCATTAAATAAAAACTCTAGAAAAACTGGTGATTTCCAAACTAACATATTTCATTTTCAAGTTTTTTTGTTCTATGTTAATTTTTAAAAGTTAAATTCTTCTCTTTCACATCTACCACCACCACTTTATATAAAATTATAAATTCTTATCTTTGGCATCTACCACCACCACAATCAGTCATCATTATGATTAGAAACAATAACCATGAAAACTCTGAATCTGTCTTAAGATTTATAACTACCTATAGAAAAGATATATTGTATGCTAACTCTATATCATTTTATATATCAAAATATAAAATGATTAGATATAAATGTAACTATAGCTAAAAAAGAAAATGATTAAATATTTCTATATCGCATTTATTCATATTTAATATTTCTATTTTAAATGCAATTTATAAGTATTTAATAATTTTTATTCTTAACTTTTTAGCTTTCCTTGTTAACTATAGCTAAAAAATACACTATATCTTGTTATATAATACACCACGTTAAACAAAAAAATTTTAATATCATAACATATGGTGTTATTATAACAGATGGTTTATTGGTGGTAACGAATTTTTAATTTTTGTAGATTAAAAGGACTTAAATCTTAGAAATATATATTAATTTTAAACATAAGTATCTTTGATAAACATAATAAGTAATCTTATACGAAATTAGATGTTAAATTATTGTGAGAATTTTAAAAATTTCTCGTGAAAACTAAAATTCCTCAAAAGTAAAATATTTTATTTGGCATTTTTGAACACTTTATTTGGTAATGTATATTGATTTTCTGGGTAATTTCAAATTGAAAATTAAAAGGATTAATGCTTATATGAAAATAGCAAATTAAAATTGAGATATTATAAATACATATATATTAATATATTTTTATATTTTCTAAGTGAAAGCGCTAACCAATGCCATCATTTATACTATAAGCATTTTTTAAAAAATATATTTTTATTTGTTAACCATTAATATATATGCATATATTTAAATCCAAAAAAATGAAGAGAATAGTTTTCTTTATTAAAACTATTTTATGTAAATTACAAAACAAAATTAAATTTTGTATTTATTAATAATATAGAATAATTTTATATTTGTAAGAATTATATAATTTGATATGTAGTAATTATACATTATTTTAATATTGTTAACTTATTATCGAATCGATGTTGCATCTACTATTTAACCAATTATATGTATTTTGTAAATGCTTTCATTTTTAGTCGATGTGCCAGCCATAAAAAATTGTTAATGATATTTCAAAATGTAATAATTTATATCTGCAAATTTCTACATCCACAAACTCTTACTTACACATTCCTAAGATTGCAGACTCTGGTATAGTCGTACCCCAATCTGCAACCACGTATTTGTAACAATCCATTCTATGGAAGTCAGATTGGTTCTGCAGATTACCGACTCCAATCTCTCATATGTAAGTTTTAAATTTTTTTCAGGTAGATTGTTGGTGCGCTTAATGTTCCTAAAACCTAAAATTTCACCATTTAAGTATTTAACAATCTTCTCGCATGGTAAATTATCATTTAATTGACAATTTATCTGGAAAAAAATTCAAATTTACAGATGAAGAATTAAAGTCGATACTCTACAGGATCAGCCTGGATTCCACGAGGCGGATTGTTACACTATTTAAACAAAGTGAGACTGTACCGAAGTGATTCCACTATTTGTGTTATATTTGCATAGTAAAAATCAGGATAATGCATAATGTAATGGAAAGAAAAAAACTAGCAGACTTGTGGAAAAGTCAACTATCATCATATTGGTTGAAAAGGAATATAGAAAGGAAAACCGTGATTGGTTCCAAGTTTCGTTGAAAAATCAAAAGCGAAATTCTATGAACGTGATTAATTTTGCCCACTAAAGTCCCTTTTGTAATTGGCACACTCTCTTGTCGTTGTATAAACAGTTTATTTTATTCAAAAGATCCTAAAACTTGGACCAATTGCAAACAGATTCATAAGACATCATTGTTAATGGTACTGAGAGAAGATTGTGGAATTGTGAAATTTTGAGGGGATTCTTTAGGAAAATACATCATTATTATCAAATGAATTATTGAAAAAAGTAAGTTACGTTTGTCACGAATTTCATTAATCAAAAATGAAATGGTTTTTCCAAAAAAGGTATAGATATTGGTCAAAGCATGGAACGATTCTTTTGTTTTTGAATATTTAGTTATATTAGACAGTGAAAATATTATTACAAGAACAGTAATTAAATTTTAACCCAAAATAAGTACAGTTATATTTAAAAGAAACAATGAATAAAAAGGAAAAGAAAAACTAAGAAGTGAAATATTCATCCTTCATATTTTACGGAATCAAGAAAAAATGTGGAAGTGGTGGACCTTGAAACCAAATATGCATGAAACTACATAGGAGAGCCACCGATAGTGTGTCAATAATTATTCTCCCACCCATCACACAGAAAATGATAATTTAATTTGTGATTCGGTAAAATTATAATCAACATAAACCCCTACAGTAGCCATTGTTAAACGATCGAGTCAAAGAGACTAAGCGATTCCATTTGTTAACAAAAAAAATCGACCCAAGTAATCTTTTTTTTTTTTTTTGAGAAAAGGCATAAGTAATCCCTTCAACATTAATGGATCTCACAGAATCGTGGCACAAAATAAATATATCAACTACAGATAAAGACAATAATGAAAGTGAAAGAAAAGAAAAGAGGAATTAATATATACATGAAACGGAAAGTGAATAGGCGTGAAATGTGGTTTGTCTATTTAAATGGAGAAGAGTCCTTCACACTTCATATAAAAAAAAACTACCTCTGGCCTCTTCTTCCTATTTAACATAATAGCAGAAAGGCAATCTATCTATGGAGAAAAAGAGCATGTTCACTGAACAAAGCTTCACCGATCACAAGAGTGGTGACATAAACAAAAACTTTGACGATGATGGACGCGAGAAAAGAACAGGTTACTCCGTTTTATATTTCTATTTCTTATATATATATATATATGCAAGAGAAACACATATATGTGTGCATATATATATATAAAAGAGATAAGTATATATGTGTGCATTTTTTCTTTGCTTCTGTATTGGCAGCTTGGCATGCTAGGATAAGTAAATTTCCCCTAAGGAGACTATGATTTGTAGCACGTTACACTATTTTTGTTAACTACCGAAGAAAGCCCAAAATACATATGATGATATGAACTTCTTTTTTTTTTTTTGCAGCGTTAACGTTTACACACGTTGAATATATATCTTTTTAAAAGGAGAACTTATGTTAATTTGTTTAAGTAGAGGTTTGTATGCTGATTTGAACATATAGGGACTTGGATGACGGGGAGCGCCCATATAATAACAGCGGTGATAGGGTCAGGAGTGTTGTCACTGGCGTGGGCAATTGCACAGCTCGGATGGGTGGCTGGACCCGCCGTACTTATGGCTTTTTCCTTCATAACATACTTTACATCAACCATGCTTGCCGACTGTTATCGTTCTCCAGATCCTGTCACCGGAAAACGAAACTATACCTACATGGAAGTTGTCCGCTCTTACTTAGGTCCTTTTCCCAACTATCTTATTTTCTTTTTTATTGTTTTCTATTGGAATCGCGAAGTATATTCAGTTACAAAATATCAGCTATATACTAATAATTCATTAATGCTATTATTTTGAACTTTTCCAAAAATCAGTAAAGTTACATTTTATACATTTGCAACGCACGTGATTCTAATTGAAATATCTCCGCACATACCTATATTAAACTTTTTTAATACATACTAGATTTTGACCCGCGCAACTGCGCGGGTGTTTGTTTTCGTTTATAGTTAGTTATATAAACATTTTGTTTTCATTTGTAAATTAGTCTATATCATCAGGGTCGGAATTGAGATTTTGGGGGATTGAAACATTTCTTAAGAAATCTAAAATTATTGGGGGCCAAGGCCAATGTTTAAAGGCTTATGCTTAGTTTAAAAATTTCTAAAATTTTTGGGGGCCTAAGCGAATGTTTCGTCCGGCTGTGTCCAAATCCGACCATGTATATCATAGTAATCACATATTTACGATATGTATAGTAAATGTTTTTCAAACATAATAATATTATATAATATTTGTTTTAATCAAATAGATTGTTTCAAATTTTCTATATCATACATGTTTTTCAAACATGTGTTTTTTTCTTCTTCTATATTTTATTGTTTGTTAGATTAGTATTTCATTTTTAGATAAAGTAATATAAATATTAGTATACTTTAATTTGCAAAGATAATATAAACTTCGAAGAAATTTTTGCTAAAAACTAAATTTATAGCTTCATAAATTAATATTATAAAGAGTTTTATTAAAAAAGAATTTTTAAACAATTTCTTTTTTTTAAAACAATATAATTTTAAAAATTTACATCGAAATAAATTTATCTAGTATATATAGCGTGTAAACTTTGTTAGGGTATATAAATATTTCATATTACGAATATGTGATTTTTGTTAATATATTGTGGATGCATTTAACTATTATTGATATATTTCCTTATAAATAATAGAAGATTCCTAAATTTATATCTATTGACATATTTTACGTGACTAAGTTGGAAGGTGTGGGATAATTTATCAAAACGAAATTGTTAAGCGTATATTTGTTACTATAGATATGATTTTTCATAAGATATAATAATGATAAGATTATTAGAGAGTTAATATAACATGACTTTCTAGTAATAGTCTATTTTTAAAAAAAAATCACACATGAAGTTAAGTTATGACTTCTGTTTTAATATATAAGATATGCAAATTAAAGAAGAAAAAATTAAATAACTTGTATAATTTATTTATTTTAAAAATATTATATTTGTGCATGAATTTTTAAAATTATTATACCAAACATTATTTTATGTTTAATATATATATATATATATATATATATATATATATATATTAAAAGCAAATTATAGAAAAATTAAAAATAAACATTTTAAAATCAATTCAGATGAATATATGCAATTCAATGTATCAAATGAAGAGTAACTTAATCTGTCCAAATTTTATATAAAAGAGAGGGATCTAATTAAGTCATCAAACATATTTTTAGAATAGTCGTTTATTAAATTTTTATGTAACAAAAAATTCAAAACTAATGAACAAGTAAACAACATATATTAATAAAATATACAGTTTAGTTTCGTAAATATTCATACATATGATGAATTTTCAAACAAGAAAAATAATGTTTGCATATGCAATTCTGAATCGACAATACATTCATGTTTATTTTTCAAATAACATATATCAAATTATACATAATTTAAAAAAATATATTACATACCAAGATAATAAAACAAACTAAATTCAACTAATAAAATTAATTTGGCTTTAGCCTATTTAGAATCAAGAAACCATTTTGGTTCAATTAGAATGAATCAATATAATTTCATATACCCAAAAGATTAACCAAACAAGCATATCGATTTTAAAAACTCTATTATTTATTTTCATACATAGAAATTATAAAACAGTCTAAAACTTATAAAACTGAAAAAACCGATACTAATCAATTAGTAGGATTTAGATATTTTATAAATATGTATATCGCGTATGAGCACGGAAAAATTACATATAGTACACTTTTGAATTTAATAGTAAAAATATTGCCTTTTTACTATTAAATATAAAACAAAGTAACATTTAATACATTTTAATTGAATTATCTCTGTACATACCTATATTAAACTTTTGTATTTTAATAGTAAAAATATTACCTTTCTATAAAAAAACATTTCCAAAAATATGGGTTTATAAGAAATTTTCATAAAATATTACATTTTTATTAATGAATAAAAAATGAAAATATCTATAGATATTGTTTTTATATGAGTTGCCTTTCTTATAAAAAAATAGTTATATAAGAAATGGATTAAGAAAAAAGAGGAAAAATATTAACAATGGCAGTTATAATAATAAACTCAATTAGTAATAAACCATCATAATATTTTTATTAATAAAAATTAGAAAATATAAGTCTTTTATATGAAATTCCTTTTTGATAACAATCTTTTTAAAAAAGGGAATGTATTAATGAAAAGAAAATAAAAATAAAATATTAATAATAATGGAAATTATATAATAAACTCAATTCATTAAGGATATCAATGTAATAAATCATTGTAATAATTAAACTGAGAATGCTATATAGGAAAATTATTTCTCAAATAATATTAAACAGTTTAATTTTCAATTTTAAAATATTTCTTCTTATTCATGCTGCTTATAATATATTTACTATCTGCATTTTGTTTTTTTTAATTATCCTGATATAATACAATAACATTTAAAAGACAAATTCTGAGACGAAATTATGTATTTTAGTAAACATTATTACACAGTTTATACATATATATATATATGTGTGTGTGTGTGTGTGTGTGTGTGTTTTGTATTAAATATCATGTGAAAGTATTTCTTGAAATTGACATGTTTAGTATTCCCATCCCATGTGATTGATTCTTTCAACATCGTCTCTTAGAGTCTTCTCGTTGTCTCCATCCCACTTGTAGTAACTATCAAAAGATACTCCCCCTCCACCAATGCTCAATAATTATGATTTTTTTTCTTACTTAGCTTTAACACTTCTCACAGAAGAAACAAGAAAAAAAGGAAACTATGGTTCAGTGATGGAAAATTTAAGAACTTACTAAAACGAAAAGAAAAAAAAAGTAGTAATCAAAACTTTAAGAATTAACGGTGGGTTGTCATTCCTACAATTCAATACCCAAATAGTATAATTAGAAAAAAGTCGGGTTTTCAACTCTTGTCAGAAAACCCGTCAACTTGACTTATGGCAATACCCAACTTTTTATGTACACTGTTCAGAGTACATGTCTACAATTCAAATTAGTTTTTAGTTTATGCCGTATTTATCACTTATCTTTTGTAAAAGGCATGCTGCGAATAGTAAGGGTCGAAAAAGACCATTTTCCCTGACTTATTTATACAGTTTTTTCATTGTTTAACTCAGCAACGATGATTTATATATAACAAAATAGCTTATATATGTTTATTGATGTTATGGGAAAAAATAGGAGGAAGAAAAGTGATGTTATGTGGATTGGCTCAATACGGGAACTTGATTGGAATAACTATCGGCTACACAATCACAGCGTCGATTAGCATGGTGTAAGCTTTCATTATTTCTTTGAGAATCATAGTCAATAATAACAGGCTCTCCTTTTTCACTTATTTTCAACCACGTTTATTAAGAGCTATGATATATAATATCTACAAAAGTGTTTCTTTGTTAAAGTTAATATGATATGTACAGAGTAATATAAATTAAATTATATTGAGTGTGGAAGTCAAAAGGAGTTCAAATTTTCAAAGTGAAAAGTTAGATCTCTTAGGATTGTTGAGATTTTGTATTCTAATTAAATTTATAATTGTTTTTTCTTGCTGGAACTTTATATATTTATATTTATTAGGGAATGGGGTTTCAAGTATGAAAGAAAGAAAACATTAAAGTGACAAAATTAAGAATTCATGAAAACAGGGCAGTGAAGAGATCGAATTGTTTCCACAAGAATGGACATAATGTAAAATGTTCCACTTCAAACACTCCCTTCATGATCATATTCGCATGCATCCAAATTCTACTTAGCCAAATCCCAAATTTCCACAACCTCTCTTGGCTCTCCATTCTAGCGGCCGTAATGTCCTTTTCTTACGCCTCCATTGGTGTCGGTCTCTCCATCGCCAAAGTGGCTGGTAAATAAATACACGTTCTTATCCTTATATTAATTTCATCCTTTAAAAGTGAGTCCTAATGGTTTTGAAGAATAAACAAGGTGGCGGTGTGCACGCAAGGACGGCCCTGACAGGAGTTACGGTCGGAGTTGATGTTACTGGTTCTGAAAAAGTATGGAGAACATTCCAAGCGGTTGGAGACATCGCATTTGCTTATGCCTACTCAACCGTACTTATTGAGATTCAGGTAAGTTGTCACCTTTAACGTACTCATATTTTGTACTCACCAATTTAATTTAAAGTGTTTTTTAAACATCTCGCACACCTGCTAAGAAAAATATACTTATTTTTTTTCACTATAACCTAATATACAACATATGTTATAATTTAATACAATGAAAAATATGGTTATTACCACGAATGTGGTATCCTAGTTAGTTTAAGCACAGGCGTTGGTGTTATTGAGTTCGATCCCACCGTAAAGATTCACCGTGGAAGGGATAATTTACGTCATGGACCTTGTCTCTCATGATATCGTCGGATTTCAGAGAGGATTATGGGATTTGTCTCCAGAACTTCCAGATAATTAAAAAAAAAAATTGTTATAATTGACACTCATGTTAAAACTTTGTATTGCAAACTCTAAAACAACACTCAGTGTAAAACAAAATTAGCCCTAAACTGACACTGAAATGGAACGATAAGAGAGAGCCCAAATAAAATTTAACCGTGTGTCGGTTTGTTACAAAGTAAAGACCACTGCATGAGCCACCCCTACTATTATTAGAAATAAATAATTATTTGTAGTAAACCTGAGAGGAAACAACTAGTAGGTTTTAATCCAAGAAATAATTTTAAATTACTTAATTTTGCAAACGGTTTACAACTGCACACACAGTTACTTATACTCCCTCCATATATAAAAAGGATTAATCTTTTGATTTTTTTTATATACAAAATATTAATATTCTGACTTTGATGAATGCATGTTGCTAATAAATTAAAATATTAAAAATAAAAGTGGTAAAACTTTATTGGGAAGCAAATAAAATTAACAAAAACAATAAATCAAAATTGTATATAATCAAATCTTAAATTAATTAGTTAATTTTCTATTTTAAATATTTTTGATTAAATAACATTAAAGTCACCAATTACGTGTTATCATTTCAGATAATTGTAAACGATTTAGTAAACTAAATTTTGTGTGTTTTTGATCTACTAAAACTATGTACAACTGTTCATCTCTAAACCATGACAGGACACCTTAAAAGCAAGTCCACCATCAGAAAACAAAGCCATGAAAAGAGCAAGCCTTGTGGGTGTATCCACAACGACCTTCTTTTACATGTTATGCGGGTGTGTAGGTTATGCTGCCTTTGGCAACAATGCGCCTGGAAACTTCCTAACCGGTTTTGGCTTTTATGAGCCCTTCTGGCTAATTGACTTTGCCAATGTCTGCATCGCCGTGCATCTAGTTGGGGCATATCAGGTCTTTTGCCAGCCAATCTTTCAATTTGTAGAGAGTCAGAGTGCAAAACGTTGGCCAGATAACAAGTTCATTACAGGAGAATACAAAGTCAACGTCCCTTGCGGTGGTGTTTTTGGTATCAGTTTGTTCAGATTGGTTTGGAGGACTTCATATGTTGTAGTCACTGCGGTTGTAGCAATGATCTTCCCTTTCTTCAATGATTTCTTGGGTCTTATTGGAGCAGCTTCCTTTTGGCCTTTGACTGTTTACTTTCCCATTGAGATGCATATTGCTCAGAAAAAGATGAAGAAATTTTCTTTCACTTGGACATGGCTGAAAATCTTGAGCTGGGCTTGTTTCCTAGTCTCACTCGTTGCTGCTGCTGGATCTGTGCAAGGACTTATACAAAGTCTTAAGGATTTCAAGCCTTTCCAGGCTCCCGAGTAGAAACTGTGTTTTGTCTAATGTCTTCAAGAACATAACTCCCTTGCACTCTCTTTTCTCCAATAACAATGCATGTTCCCTTTGTAATATCTTTGTGTTTTGTTTCATTACCAAATGTTGAACCTATATTTGCTTGTCTGAAACAAATCTATCATCAGTTTCTTTCGTTTCTTTGTCCTTGGTACCTCAGTTTCTTTGATTTGTAATATGAGAAGTATGATAATGTGATGAGATAGGTTGGAAGAATTGTATTGCTCTCATATCTTATTCAATGTACGTATAACACATTCATATACAAAGCAAATAAAATAACTAGAGTAACTACTACAGAGATCAAGGCTCCGATTGTTTGCAATTGTGATGGCTGTGGTTTTACAAAAAAAAAAAAACTTTAGAAACTTTAGTTTTTTTTTAAAAACTGTCGGTTGTTTTAGAAAAAACCTAAACCAATAGATTGCTGGCTTTTGAAAACCACTTAGGACATCTGCACCAGTCAGAAAAAATCATTTGAGTTTCTTTAAAATATGAGTATTATGAATATACTTTACATTTGTGATTAAATTTTTATGGATAGAAAAAAAGTGAAGCAATTGGACAGGGACACATATTCTCATAGTCTCTTATAAAATTAACCAGAGATTCTTTGCAAAGAGATTATTGTATTTCTCTTTTTTTCTATTTTTTTTAAGTTAAAAACGATGCAAGAGAGATCCGCAACAAAAGTCACTAAAATTAGCAAATGTTGGTTGTAAGAACTATAAACTAACTAAAAATTTCAACAGTCTAATCCCCAGTCGGACCCTAAAATATTAATGATAAATTAACATATTTATAGAGGTTGTATAAAAAATATTTATAGATATTGTATCAAAAATATGATTAGAGAGACTGAATATCATAATCAGTATAATTATTCATTCTTTAATATGCCCCTCAAGAAGAGGGGATAAAGTCATTACTTTTTTGTTATTATTTTTTTAACAAAGGGATATAGTCATTCTACTTGAATAATGATATGATGAAACGGAGCGGATGTTTGTTAGAGCTATTGGTCGAGCTGATTCTGCTGTGATGTGACTTATCATCGAAACACACAGAATGTTAATTGGCCAACGTGAATTAGATTGGTTGGATCCAACATTCACATTCTGACGCTACAAGAGGGTGGAGGTTATCAGTCAAAATGTACTTCGGAATACAATGTCAAAAGAACCTCAACAACCAATGGAAACATTCCCACCGGAGAGCAGACCGTGATCTTATGATAACTATCAACTCTCCCAGTGACACCTAATATATCCCACAAGAGCCACGGATCAAACTCATACAAGAGCTAATAATCAAACACCCTCAGAGACCAATGTCACGGAATCAAACAAAAATTGAGCTATCCACGACATCAACTTATATACGGTTGATGGGGATATGAGAAGTTTTGTGGATTCCATATGTTTTCTCTTCTAACTTATGGACTATGATAGTGGAGGAATGTGGTGGGTGATGCGAGAGATTTGTTATAGGGGTGAGGGAAATGAAGGAAAAGGAGAATGCTATGTTAGGTGTTGGACTGATACTATATATTATTGGGTCTGATGTTTATGTTTGGGCCACTTAATAGGTTGAAATATGCTACACAGTTTTAGTATATTGGGCCGTTATGGAATTCTCTTTGAAAATTGAAAAAGATGTTCAATGCTGAATTTTAAAATTAGTGTGGCTTTACAAAGAGAAGTAGCAGCACAAGAGTAAGTGTATGGAGCAAAGCACCTAGAATAATTGCAAGTGGTGCCTTCCCATAAATAAGAGGGCATCCAGAGTTGTTGAAGACAGCCTTGGAGATTGGTTTTACTGTTCAATCCAAACAAGAAGAAGTGGTTCATTCACTCATTGGAGACTCGTTTCATTAGATGCATGTAATGAACAAAATGGTGATCATGATGTTGTGAACTGCGTGTGTGGTTTCGTAAAGGACGATTAATTATTGTAATCGAATCATGTAATTTGTTGTCTGCTGCTATTCAGTTCTCGTTTATTGACTATATAGTTACTCATACGAAAAGACTAGTCTAGAAACTATTTCAAGTTGCTCTTCCTTACTTTCCATTTTTTTTTTGTATAAAACCATAAGTAGTAGATATAGTTCGGTTGGTGGATTTAAAGAGAAAAATGTTTGGAATCTTGGGACCATTAACGGAACACAATGGTTTGTTTTGCTGGATGAACGGAGTTTTACACTTTGGAATACAAATACAAAAAAAAAGAAATAAAGCTCAAACACATTTGATCTTCGCAAGGACAAAAGGAACAAAGAAATCAAAATTAATGTGGTTTGCGTCAGCGGTACAATTATAATACCATGGAAAAGAGAGAGAGGGAGAGAGTAAAACAGTGGCAATGCATTTAAGACAAAGATCATCATTGCGAAAGTACGTCATCATTGTCATCCTAACCTCTGTTTTTATAATTATTTTAGTGATGTATATTACAAAAATATACTACAATTTTGACTACGTCTTTCAAGTCAGTTAGCATTTGATAAATTCTGTGCGTGATGTGATATGAGCGAAAAGCAAAGCAGCTTCCCTGCTCTGTTCATTGTTGATCTCTGTCATAACTTTTAATTTAGTGCACAAAAAAAACTAATTATACTTTTATATTTTTATGAAACATTGATGTTTTACACTTTATTTTAAGTTTAAATGTTCATTTTTAAAATTTTAATTAATGTATTTTACTTTTAAATTAATATATACAAATATAATGATATAACTTTGACGAGAACAAATAAAATTGTAAACTAAAACAAATAATTTTGTGTGCAAAAATTTAAAATATCATTTTGAAATACAGAAAGAATAATATTTTTGGGAAAAGTAAGTAGTATCCATTATAAAAAAAAATTAAAAAACAAACTCCAATGAACTATCAAATATATTTCAGTTTCACATCATTAATAAATTTGGGTGAAATTTAATTCTACCACAAGTTTGGTACCATTTTCAAATTTATCATTAATTAATGACTATTTTCACAAATGCAGAATGCAATTATGGATATAGAATGAAATTATTGATCTTCCTATAACTCTGTTCATAATTAACACTGATATATTACAAATGTGAAACAATATCTTTATTAATTTTCTGACGATTTACATATATCAATATAAATTATAAATATATTTCATGAATTACAATGTAGAGTCAGAAAATTTAAAAAAATGTGAAATTCAAAATTCAAAGAAAATCGATGAACATCAGAAAAAGTATGTTTTTCTCAAAAAAAAAAAACAAAAGGTATGTTTTACAAAAAAAAAACAAAAAATAAATGGGAGATGATGATTTCTCTATCTCAAATGACATATCCTTAGCCATCTGTCACACACAAATATATAAATATTGATGAATACAAAGGCAAGAAAATAAATAAAAAGGATTAAACAATAAATGGAATAGGCTCATATCTCAACTACCACTATTCATTTGCCTTTTTGTCGATATTTTTGTCCTCTTCCATTTCGTCTCTTTGCCTTTCTTCTTTTGGGAATCCCTTATTGCTTAACAGTCTCCCGTCCTCCCCTAACTATTTTCGAGCTTTTGCATTTACTCTCTCTATCTCTATCTCACTCTCTCTCTTCTCAAAAATAACTCATTCATTGCTTTATGATACTTATTATTCTATATACAGATATTCATTACTTTTTATACACCTTAACTATCTCATTTGCCGAGTTAGGGTGATAGAACCAAGGATGGGTTGTTCGGTCATCATATGTAAATGTCTCGTTAGACGAACTACATATGTTACGGTTTTAACGTAGTAACTAGATCTCAACCCGCGCAACCGCGCGGGTATTTGTTTTCATTTATTTTTATATAAACATTTTGTTTTTACTTCTAAATTAATATATATTATATCAGGTATGTATATTGAAAATGATATATTATATAAGGTGTGTATATCGAAAATGATGATTAATTATTATGTAGTATAGATTAATTATTGTTAGACAATGATATTTTTATCATTTTTAAAACTAAACTATATAATTTTTCGAAAATATATAACTAATTAACTTATACTATTACAATATTAAATTATAAGTTTAATTTAAATATGTATTTTATTATACTATCTATAAATTCAATGGATCATCTAATTTTTATTAGCCCAATAAAAATTTATAGTAAGCCCAATAAATGTTATTAGTGAATCTAATGAATGTTATTAATGATTAAATATATAATGTGACCAACTCTAGTAGATAGTCCATTTTATAAAAAATCACACATGAATGAGAAGTCATGACTTCTGTTTTAATATATAAGATTTTGGAATTATAAATTACTCTTTAGATGAACTGATACGTTATTAATCATGTCAGAATTGCATTAACAGGTTGTTACACAAACAAAAGGATGCAAGTTTTAGTTATAGGCTTTAGTTTTTTATAGCTAAGAAAAACCGTCAATATCTAAACAGAAAGGACCAAGAAGTCGTTTCAAACTTTCGGCTTGTAATTTTCTCAGACAAAACCCAATAATACATGTGAATATATACTTGAATTTCACTTTACCGAAAACTAAATTCCATAACGAAAGCTTAACCTTCTCCGTAAAAATCGCACTCCAACAAAATGATGAGTCACATATGTGTTTTTTTTTTTGGAATTCAAAAAAAAAAACACACACATATGTGACTCATCATTTTATGTATAGTTAAAAATTATCTAATACATCACCTTGCAATAACGTAGTGTCTTTTGAATTATATATTATGCAGCATATATATATATATATGTGTGGGTGTGTGTGTGTGACTAAACAGTTCAATCGTTTTCTGAAAGTATTGCACTCAGTTTTGTATTTTTGGAAATTTAAATCTTAAAAATGAATCGTATATTATATATATATAAGAAACATACCCCATGGGTGAACATTGTCTCTCATTATGTGGGGTCGCTGTTATGTTGGGAGAGAGAGAGAGAGAGATGTATATAGAGAGAGTAAAATTAGCTTTAAGATAATTTGCCAAAAAGGCCAACAGTTTCTAGTGAACTGAGAAGATCACAAAAAAGGTTCTGGATGTCATGAAGAAAAAAAGTCCCATGAACTTGTATTGTACCTACTATCTCTGCCATGACACTATAAGATAAGTACACTTCTCACACCTTTTTCCTCTTTTTATATTAGTATGTAACTTTATATATCATATTATCAAAATATATCTATGAAATGAAGTTGGAATTCTTTAATCAGATGTAAATTCAACCTGCTAACTGACTCGTTTTAGTTAAATTTGAGACATTTATTATTGAGTGAATATCGAATATTTCATATATAACAACACCTTTCTACATAATTATAATGAATTCGAGATGGTAATCTCTTCTACTAGAATCATCACTTCATTACTTTTAATTTAAAAATTACATATAGCAAAAATAGCCTCTATGTATCAATGTATGTATAACGAAATGAGGTAAAAAGAAACAACACTTTTCTACCTTATTGACAAAGGATCCAACTCAAAAGTTTTTGAACTTTTTCACTTGGCAGCATATATAGCTAAATTCTCAAGTGAGGAGCCACCTTGCTTGCTAGGTTTGTTTTCTTGTGGCCAAGTGATTAAAAATGCTTCCCCTAATTTCTAGTACGATTCTATCCATCCCGATCTTATCATGGGTGAGATCAGCTTGTTTACTCCCCGACACTATTCTTAATTATTATATATTATTTTTTTTTTATCTAGGAGAACAATTTTCGAAATGCTTCCAAGCTTCTCTAACTGTAGAATATTTCAATATCACTATATGTTGAATGGTGCATGTCATCTCATTGGTCTTTATGGACGTTCTGATTGACATAAACTCTTTAACTTTTTGTAAACAACGAATATGACATATGTTTATATGGAACTGTAATTCTTTCACTTGTCTCATGATAGTGATGTTTCTTGACAAAATCGACATATCTTTCAGTTTTCATTTTTTCTCTAGTAAATCTTACAATTATTGATGCATACATCAATCACTTGATACAAACCAAAACCAGGTACACATTTTTGTACTTTGTAGCCGTAGAGAGAATATCATTCATAAAATTAGCTATTGCATCCACACATTCTTATGTTTTATTATTATCCTTCTTTATGTCTATCAATATATCTGGAGATGATTAAGGTGAATGACTATTTCTATATCTTTTGTTCAATGATTGTTTAATTACATCTAACGTATAAACATCTTATTTTTAAATTAGGTTCGTCTTGTTTATTTCATTCCTCAACAATTAATAGTCGTTTATGTTCGACCAATCGGTCTCACAGTAATTTTTCTCTATATGATCATTTATCATTTGAACTTTCTTACACCATAATCTGTATGCATTATGCTATGAGGCTCACCATGAATATGCCAAATCTTGTATCCTAGCATAGATCCATTGATATCTCTCTCTCTCTCTCTCTCTATATATATATATATATATATATATATATATATATGTGTGTGTGTGTGTGTGCGCTTCCAGACTTCCCAATATTAATATTCCTATTATTCCGATAAGTATAACATGAAAATTTCAACTTGTAGATTTTTCTAATTTTTGGTTGTCGTTGAGCCAACACTATGAATTCGCTAATACCATATGAATAATTATATGTACATAAATATGTCTCTAAACCTCTAGGAGGTTTATCCATCCAAGAAAAAAAATCATGATAGAAAAATATTTTTGTGCTTTGTTGTGAATAGGAGAAAGTGGTATTTGTAAATGAATGTTCACAAATTTCTGACGGATCTTCGACCAATAATGAAGTTCGTTAGAAACCCTTTGAATTTGTATTATACAATAACTTGTTAACGGATATTTTGTTCTGTCAAAAATTGTCGACTAATTCCCGATTAGTTTTGACATGTTGTATTTCATCGAATTCTCATAAAAATTCTTAAAAATTCTTGATGAATTACTTTTTGTCAAATTAAAATTCCATCGAGAATTGCCTTATTTTCTTGTTGTGTATCTACTAATTTGTGGGTGAAAATCAAACAATGCATATGAATAATATTTTGCACTATTTTTTATAACTGGGAGATTTCAAAGAGTATGTAGACACAAAGACTAATCTTACAATATATTGCATCCGGATACGTAATTAATACTCCTTCCATTTTTGAATAAGTGTCATTTTGACATTTTTTACACAGATTAAGAAAATGGTTGAAATCTATGTAAGTTGTTATTAATTATACCTCTTTATCCAATAGTATTTTAGATAAATAGAATTATTTATAAAATCAATGCAATTTGTAATTAATTTTCAGCTGAAAGTAAATATAATTTGTATTGGAATTGTAAAATAATATTTTTTGTGTAACAAGTAAAAATGGTTAGAATAACACTTATTATGAAACAGAGAGAGTATATGTAAATGACACGACTAGATGGTCAAGACGAATTGGACCTGAAGTTCCAATTGAACCCCTTTACAACTAGTCCAATATGACTTGGTTATATTTTGCACTTTCAGTATTACATCCTATATTATACCGCTTTGACGATCATACGTCAATCGTTATTTTTTTTGGTTGTGCTGTATTTGTTAATTTATTTTTGATGAAAGAAAAAAAAAATGTACAAGAAAGAGAAAAGGCTTGGAAGTTTTTATAACACGTTTAGTTATTTGGTTATCCAAAGTAAATGAACTGCTTGAGTAAAATCCTTTTGGTAATTAAAATTTAGTAAAAATTAATATATATATATATATATATAATCTTTATTTTTTAGTGAAAAGAGAAGGTGATGCAACCGTGCGGGCGACGAGGGGCAAGGCGAGCTGGTTTGACAATTCCTTTTACTTTAGGGTTTCTTCAAAAGTACTCTGAGAATGAGGGATTTTGGTCAACACTGGGAATTGTGTCTTCATCCTCATTACTTATTTTTATCATGAATAGATCGATCAATTAAAGTGTGGAAAAGATACTATAATTATCATTGTTATGTATCTTAAATGCAGTTGACTAGTTGACAAAATAATGTAATTGACTAGATACAGTTGCATTGTAGAACGCAATAAAAACGCGTCTTTTAGCTAAACAACGTACCCTTATTTCTGAAGCAATCAGAACTTTTTTTTTTTTTTTTGCTGTATTTCAAGTTTTTTTTTTTCTGCGATTTACTCTCTCAGTTTGGGAAATCTTTAACCATTTGATTTCAATGTCATTATTAGTTCGCTATATATGTAAATACCGTTTAGATGCAGATAAGTAAGAAACACATATGAGTATATGACATAACCAACTAAACCCTTTCACAGAAAAAACACAACCAACTTTCATGGGTTAAACGTGCATATATTTTATAATATTTATCAAACTATATTCTAATTTATAAAAATATTATAAAATAAAGTGATGATTAATAGAAGCTACATATATATGTATAAATGATAAATTTTTGGATTATATATGTGTAACTGATAAATTTTGGGAGCTCAGGATCGCAAATTGATATTTAAATAACTAAAATATTGTTAAATTCTAAATAATATACTTTATATTTATTGAAGGGTTAACTGAAAATTGTTTTAAATAATCGTAAAAAAAATAAACCCATTTACTTGGGTATTTTAGTGATGGATATATTTAGTTCTATAAACATTAAAAACATAAAACTAAAAGGTAAACAAAATATTGATAAAAATGTAATATATCTAGCTCACTAAAATATATAGTGTTATGCTATTTAAAAATATTTTGTAGTTATTTGATCAAAATATGCTTATTGTAAAAAATATGTTTAATTTTTAATATCTCTTACAAATAAACAAAAAAAATTGTGATTGTTTTTGAGAAATCATATTACATAAGTAAAAATATAATTTATAGATATTTTGTTTTTGCTTGTAAGATATTATAGTCAACTGAATATATAAAAATAAATAAAACATTTCAATAATACTAACTATAAACTACTTTTAGTCGAGTAAGCATATATCAGTTATGTTATTTATTTATTTTATTTAATCATCTAAGAAAATATACAGATATAAAGAACATGTTTCTATTACGTTTTGAAAATAGATAATTTTATATTGTTTTAAATGATGTTTTAAAGAAAATAGTATCTCTTTTTAATATCAAGATTATCCTTGTGAACTTTTTTTATGAAAAAAAAAATATTTACAAGTATATTTTTATTTTCATAATAATATATAGATGTTAAGAAATTTTTTTTACTACTTTGAAAATATATTTTATGTTATTTAAAAATATTTTTAAAAGGGAATATTACTATTTTATGAACTTTTATTTTTGAATGCAGTCATATTATATATACATATATTTTCGTCTTTAATCCCTTTTTAAACTTTATAAATTTTTCATTTTTATTATATATGTTATTTTGAAAAAAAAACTAAACTGAAACATAATAAAAATTAAATGTAAAATATTAAATTCATTAATGGTATCTCTGTAATTAACCATTGTAAGAATTATCGTAAGCACGACAAGTACAAAACCGAATTCTCAATAATGTTATACAAATTTTTATTAGTGATTAAACTGTGGTTTTCTTAGTGAGTACGTTATAAAAATGTTTAGTTTGTCAAAATAAAAACTAAAATCATTTTAATTTGTACATATTCTTCAAATATTTATGCTATATAAGAAGTATTTGTTAGTGAATATATTGTGCCCTTTAGCACTTCCTTTATTCATAAAGTAGTTTCAATTTTGTCTTTATTTTTATAGATATTTTAAAATGTATATGCAAATTTTACTACATATTGGTAGAAAGATCATATATTTCAAAAGTGTTTGTTGGAAGTTATTATTGTCTTAAATTATTTTTGGTTTAAGGTCATAAGGAATTTTGTTGTGAGGATATTTATGAATATATTTTGGAACATGAATTTTTCCTTAAAATATGTATGAATTTTATGAAATTTATATTTTAGAAATAGAGGGAACATTAATGATGATATTTATTTTAACAAAAAAAAATCTTACAGCTCTTTGGTCTTTCTCAACAAATTGTTGTTTGTAAGATTTTTGAAATGCTTTAACAAAAGGCTAGCTTTTTGGTACTTAAATATTATACTAGCATAGAATAACAATATAAAAGAGCAATAAACTTTGTTGTCTTCCGTATTTTTTTCTTTTTGTCAATAATTTCCTCTGTATTTACAGTAATGATATATATGGGATTTTATTATTTGTCTGTGAAAATTTGATATGTTTATTTAGTTATTATGTTTATTTTTAAAAAACTTAAACATAAATTGAAATTTGAAAATATAAGTGATTAAATTTTATTAGGAAAAAAATCATAGGTAAAGCTATTTATTTAATTTTTATTAATATTTGTGCAAATTCTAAAATATCATTCTTTCAAATTACTAACCAAATATTCAAATAAAAAAAAGTCTAAATCAGTGACAATTTAAATGCTCAGTCTCGGCCATACTAGTTAGTTTATGTTATTTTTTGTTCAACAAGTTAGAGCACCATTAACCCAAAATCTCAATTAGGGGTGTTTATTTATTTTTTTGTCTGATTAAAAAAAATGAAAAACAAATTAATCGTACGTCGTCACGTGTCAATGGAGCATGCGAACAGTACAAACAACCCACATAAATCAGCGCTTATTTGGGAGCAACAATCACGGTTTTTTCAATTAAGTAAAATCCACCCACTATTGTTTTTTTTTCTTTTTTCTAAGCTCCCCCCTAAGACCATGCCCATTAGCTAATTTAGGGAGTTCACACAATTTCCAAAAAAATAATAATATAATAATGTGATTTTGATGAATCTGTCTCCTGGAAACTCTTCCATGTGAATCGATATCATCACTGTTTTACGGGTCCTACACCATGTGGCAGCCCACGATTAGTCTGATTATTTAATTTTATTTAAAAAAATAATGTTAATCAAACGATAAAAAAAAAAACAATTAGAGTTGTGAGTCCCCTCCCAAGTTCATTGATGGACATGCTCTAAGCTTCCCCCGTTAACGATGCTCTTAATGTTACAATTAGTGTTAATAGCTGGAAACAGAAAATATATAGAGCCCCTACTGATCAGTTGTCAATATATATATATATATATATATAGAGCCATGATCACAAAATATATGCATGAATACTTGGAGATAGCCTATAAAGAAGTACTTTGTATAATTCTCCTGGAGATAAGATGTTTCATCACTGTTCATGAATTCCGTTAAGCCTTTTTTACATACGTCAAATCCTCTATCTTTCGTCGCTGACAGTGTATCACACATTGTTCTTTATTTTGAGAATTGACAGTGTCACGTTCCACATCAAATTTCTCTTTTTGCATAAATTTTTATATATGCAAGACTTCATGTCACATTTCTGTTTTAATATAATTCATTTCTTTTTCTGCCAAATTAGACTTACCAAATTAGAATTTTGAATACAAATTACTCATTTAACATTCTGTTGAAATCATATGGTCTAATGTTTCGTGACATAAGAGGGGAACAATATTTACCAGCATGAGATATTAATAAGCTATTGCAGATTAGTGTAAAAAGGAAAAGAGAGCCGTAAAACCAAATCTGATTGTCTTGGCTTTTATCCTGTTTTGACATACTCCCTCTTCCTAAAAGATAAAAAATTTAGTGTTTCTACACATATTAAGAAAACACATTAAATCACTATTGTTTTTAATAATTTTCAATTTTCAATAACTTTTAGCCAATAGTAATCTAATAAAACCAATTAATTTTTTTGAAACTTGTAATTTTCTCATAGAAAACATAGAATATACATCTTTTTGAAATAAAATATTTTTCCAGAACATAGATCTTTTAGGAACGGAGGGAGTACCATTTTTCTAATTTGTTCTAGCAGGAGGGGTACACCTTTTTAAGTAATCATCTTTTTGGGTCCAAATTTAATTAATCACCTTTTTAAGTAATCATCTACAATGTATATTTCATCCTTCATTTCCAAAAAAAAAAATCATGAACTATTAAAAAATACTTTAGAGGTTGTTTGACATTTACCATTAATTAAAAAAAACCTCAATAATTACTGAAATTAAAGTATATATCCAGCAGGAGATACGTAGGATCCTATCAGAATCGACATATTTGGAAGTACTATACACTATAGGAGATAATTAAGAGAACAAACAAAAACCGTTGCCCATATAATTAAAAGAAATACAAACGTGACACTATCATATCATATATCTAAGTGAAAAATAATAATAGGTAATACGAATAACTGAAATAAATGTCATCAAGAGTGACGGACTGGACCGTTCGATTTAAAATATTATTTTTGGTTTTCCTTCCACATTAAAATATTATCTGAAACCATAATTCATCAGTAATCAAGCCAAGGATCATGCGACGATGTACCAACCAAAAACCCTAAACCTCAAGACGGATCAACAGTACGGCGACCATCATCTCCCGCCGCTGCCCTCGGCTGCTGAAACTGACTGATCTGTCCGATAGCAAGAATCCCTCCGTCGTAGTTGTTACCTGTCGGAACATCTAACCCACCAAACATCTGCTCTCTAGGGAAAAACTGGTGGTGATGGTAATGATGGTCTCTCACTGTGGCTGTCGTGGATCCATCTGCGTTGGCTCCCGCGAGTAAGTTGATTCCAAGGCTCTGATGCGTGGCGGCGAGTATACCGAGGCTTTGGTACTTGGAGAGCTCGGACTTGGCGCAGCTGAGATCGATCTGAAGCTGGCGGAGCTGGTGCTGGAGGAGAGAGATGACTCCTACGCAGCCGTAGACTGGATCACGGAGACGCATGTCGGCTTCGTAAGCTAGAGAGTTCACTGCGTCTTCTCGTTGTGAAGGGTGAAGCTCGTTGAGGAGCTTTGTGACGTTGCTTGCTCCAAACACTTTGTGAACGTTTGCGAATTTTTGTGGTTGGTCAGGTGGGAAGTATGGAGCGAATACACACTCAGGTTGGCATTTTCGACGGAGGAATTTGCAGGCTGCGCATGGTGAGTTTGTTGATGAAGATGCCATTTTTTTCTCCCTACACAAAGCCACCATTAAAATTGAAAAAAGCTAGCTAGGGTTTCTGTTTCTTTTTCTTGTTGGAGGAATAACTTATGTATCAGTTGTGAAAAGGTAAGATTTGAAGATTTTGAGTTTTGGTTTGGTTTTTATAATGAAACTAATATGAAATATGTGACAGAGAAATATATTTGGAGATGTTGAAATCTCTAGAATAAGAAAGCTTACCTGCGAATAAATTAAAGAACTCTTTGAATATGGATTCTGTTTCTCTGGAGGGAAAGTAAAAGGAGATCTTCTCTGCTTTCTCTTAGCTGCTATTTGGCGTTGAGCAGAAAAAGCTGTAAAATAAGAGGAAACTTTGTAATTAATAGCATTAAAGATATTAGTAGCATTTTTTTATGTACAAGCACACATATAAGCATGTAAATATATATTTTATATGCACTTGAACCTTCTTGTCAAACTGTTTGAAACAAATAGGGGAACAGATGAGAAACTATAAGATGCTTTTCTAAAGTCAAAGAAAAAGGTATGCATCAAATATAATACATACTTGGAAGAAATAAAAGATCATCATATCCTAAAGACCTATATCTATGCGTATATATAGAGTGACTTGTAGCTATATGATTGCTGGTCAAATTTTGGAAACTAGACCTCTAAAAGTTTCAAGTCTAGAGATAACCTGAGAAAGTTATGATGTCTATAAACGAACAACTAAATAGAGAAAGAATTTTAATTATGTACCTTATAGATGAAATGCTTAAGGATGAATGGAGGAAATATAAGGAATAGAATAGATGAGATCAATGGTGTTCTTTGTGTTGCTTAGATAGGTAGGTGTGAGAGAGAGGGAGAAGAGTAAGAAGAAGATGTAATTAATAACTAAAAAGCAAAAGATTGGATCTCGTGAAGCTAGAAGAGACTTTTGAGTTTTGAGGCTCTCGATGGGAAAAAGCTCATCTTATGCTTAAATTATATAATTTTTACTCAATTAAATATATTATTATTCTGTAAGAAAAATACGCTCATAAATATGATACAACTATTACTAATCAATGATGTTTATTTTAAAAGCATTTATACTCATAAATAACTATAAACATACCTAAATAGTAATAGGATTTGGTGGTACTAGAGGGAATTGATTTCCATGTGAAGAAGTTGAGCGTTTCTATTCAAAAAAAAAAAAAGAGAAAAGAGAGGAAGAGGGGATCTTGGGATGAACCCTTGGACCCATTATACTAATAATATTAACTTTCAATTTCACACATATAAAAATATAAATCTAAAAGGAAAATAAGGAAATAAATGTGAAAAGGAGAGATGGGAAATGAGATGGGGTCTGAGTCTGACTCTCCTGATTGATCTTGGGATGAAGAACTTTGCTCTTTTTATTCTTATTCTTTTTGTCTAGGGATTTACATACAGTAGCGACGCATTTTGTTATTACTATTATTCAACTCTAAAACTATAACACGATTATATTATATGATACGGTTGACAAAAATCACTTATACAGCAAGGAGTAAATGAATGATAGCGTAGAAAAGTTGGTGATAAAACTTACCACCCTTAAGTTTCTTTGGTCAAACCCATTTTTCCATGTTTGTTAACATAAAAATCAGTAGGAATCTACTGTCACCTTCTTTCTTATCTTCTCTCTCTTTCTCCCTATCAAATTTTTAATATTAAATTAGGCTCATGCAAGTGTTTTATTATTTGGACTCGCTAGTTTTGCGCAAACTTAAAAGAAAAATAAGAAAAGAAAATAAGTGAAAGAAAAGAGGAAGGCATAGAAAGATGATGGGATTTTTAGGATCAGTACTACTCCCCCAAAGGTATAGGGAGATAGAGAGAGAAAATCGCCCAGATGCAGAGGCTAAGGAAACGGAGAGAAAGAACAACTTTTATGGTGTGTCGATATATAGAATGAGAGAGAGACCAAGTTATCACGGACTCTTTCTTTCTTTCCTCTATATCTATATCTATATATCTATATCTATATCTATATACTTCTGTATAAATTTTCCCCTAAAAGAAATTAGGCCTCGGCCAAGACCATTGTGTTTATATATATTATGGTAATTATATCGATTTTGATATTCCAAGACCTTCTTTGTTGTGAAGTATATAGCCCAACAATATCAAACTCTTCAATTCTTATTAGGGTAATCAACCGCTACATTAATCAAAATTAGTTCGTTATTTTTTTAAAAAAAGAAGGTTTCATATATACATGAAAAAACATGAATCAATATGATGAATTCGGGTTGGGGACAGAGGCACCGTTTTTTAGATGCTTTAATTTTTAGTCATTTCGATGTTAATAATTGAGGACACATTCAAGAACATCTCAAGACACACGAACCAGTTTACTCAATTAAGTTATCGTATAGTCTAGTAGGTGCTCGTTTTCCTCTTTTGCATGTTCTTCCTGTTAATTAAAGAGTATGGATATTGATTTACGGATTGTTGCATATTTAAAAATTGATCATCTTTAAGAAACCCTTACATGTCTACTTGTTTTTTTTTTTTTTTTTTTTTGCTAAAATGGCTAATTTCTTATAACAACATTTCTAGTTCGTAGTATTATTTTAAACTCATTTAATTTACATATCCCATAGTAATTTTAGTGGTGTCTGTTCGTAGTAACTTTTGGTTATCTGAATCCTCAACCAATATAACCAACTTAAACACACTACAACCACTTTCATTAAATTTGTAGTTGTACCCCTATGTACTAAAAGTTTGTCTAAGAAAGTGTCAAGATTTCAAACTTTCTTTTAACGTAACATATTAACTTCTCTTGAAAATCTTGGTTCAAAGTTAGACTATGCAAAAGTTATACACTCGATTAGCCATCCCTAGCAAAACGGTTTGGGTGGTCGTTTAAAACTAATTAATCTTAACTGAAATTTAGTTGGTCTCTGCGATTACACCAAAATAGGTCATAACTTTTTACGTACGACCTAACCTAACTAAGAAACGTGCAAAGAGAATAAATGGTTTTATCATCTTACAACATTTAACCGTAGTCAATTCAGAGAGAGAACATGAATGGAAATGAATAGAAGCAAGTGGGTCGTGGTTGTATATTGCATTGTTGCAATTACTGTTGGTGCAGAGTTCTGCAACACTATTTACTCGTACCCATTTTCGAACGACAACCATTCCTTTTAATTAAATTTTTATTTATTAATTTTAAATGGAACAGTTTCATGTCTTCATGTTCTTTGTCTTCTTCCCTCGTTTATAATTAATGGGTCCAAAAATCATAGAATTCACACCATATGGATGGTAACAACCCTCATCTCCAATTTGATATTTTTAATAAGTATGTTTGGCTTCTATCATTTTCATATTTGTTTTATATTATATTGTATATACATTGCGTATCCTAATAAAACTAGCTTGGATTTATATTAAAATGTTCTCCGCCTTTTGGGACCTACGTTCCTTGCAAGGTTTTTAGCTGTATATAAGTTCAGTGATAACAAAGTTTAACCATCTTCAAATTTGAAAACGTTGCCTCAACATTCAAGTATCAGTATGTCAGACTAAAATAGTAAAGTCGAATACTTCTAAGAATAGTTACACTGGAAGGAACAGTTCATGGATCTACTTTTTGACTAGTCATACGAACTAACATCCCCCTTTCAGACTATTCATCGTGACATGTTAGAGCATGTTTATCCCTAGCAATTTATTAAGGGTGCTTATGAATATAATATTAGTATTTAGGGATTTTTTTGGGATAAGCAACTTGTCTAAGCACTTTCCTAATTGTCCTCTTCCATTGCAAAGTTCTTAATTTATGGTTCTTAAAAATTTTAGTGGTTTTTTTTAAATTAAAATTTGTTTATTAAATAGAATATATTACATGATAACATTTAAACATAGAATTGAAAAAAAAAACATAAAAACAAAGATTCATAAAATAAACGATAATTATTTGAAAGAAACATCGGAGATCAGTTGTAGTTCCTATCACGTCCAAATTTGTGCCATACATGTTCAACCAAATCACGTTTGAGTTGTTCATGCATTCGTTTATCACGAATGTTTGTTCGAGCGGCCATCATATTTCCGAGATTAGATGGGATATCGGTAGAATATGTTAGATCGACATGAGAAGTTCTGGTGTCTTCTCCTTGTTGGAACTCTTCAACATCAAATTGGGTGTATCCATCTCGTTCGTCTTCGACGATCATATTATGAAGTATGATACATGCTCTCATAATCTTCCCAATTTTTGCTTTATCCCAAAACAGCGCGGGATTTTTAACAATGGCGAACCGAGCTTGCAAGACCCCAAAAGCACGTTCGACATCTTTTCGGACAGCTTCTTGACGTTGAGCAAATAAAGTTGCTTTCGGTTCTTGTGGTAATGGAATAGATTGGATAAATTTTGCCCATTTCGGATAGATACCATCGGTGAGATAGTAAGCCATATGATACTCTCTTCCATTGACGAAGTAACTCACCCGAGGAGATTCACCGTTTATTATGTCATCAAAAACAGGTGAGCGATCAAGAACATTGATATCGTTTAAAGTACCTGGAGCTCCAAAAAATGCATGCCATATCCAGAGATCATACGAAGCAACCGCCTCTAAAACGATCGTCGGTTTACCCGAACCGCGACTATATTGCCCTTTCCAAGTGGTGGGACAATTCTTCCATTCCCAATGCATACAATCGATGCTTCCTATCATCCCGGGAAATCCACGATGCTCTCCAATATCAAGTAGACGTTGAAGGTCAGCCGGTGTTGGTCTTCTTAAGTACTCATCACCGAATAAAGCTACTACGCCTTCCACAAAATTTTCTAGACATAACCGAGTTGTTGAGCTACCGAGCCGGAGGTACTCGTCCACCGCATCTGCCGCTGAACCATATGCCAAAACACGAATGGCCGCAGTACATTTTTGAAGGGGAGAGAGACTGTTCCTTCCGAGACCATCTGTCGTTTGCTGAAAGTATTGAACTTCGTTGGAAAGCCGATGAACGATGCGCATAAACAACGGCTTATTCATTCTAAAACGTCGTCGGAATAAATTTGCAGTATACGTCGGGTCTTCACTGAAATAATCATTCCACAGTTGTATGTGACCTTGTTCACGGTTTCTTTCGATATAAGCTCGTGGTCTTCTTTGTCTCCTCGGTGCTTCTTGACGACCAGCACCTAAATTCTCTAAGGTTTGATCCATGAGTTGATCGAAATGTTGATCAATATATTGATCGAAAAATTGGTTATCATCAGTTTCTTCGAAATTGTTTTGAGAGGATGATGCCATTATTTTAGAGGTTTTGCTTGTGGTTTGGAGTGTGGTTTTGATTGTGCTTTTATTTGTGGTTTTGGTTGTGCTTAGGATTGTGGTTTGATAAGCAGAACAGAAAAACAAAAGCAACGAGAGAGTATGGAAGTTGTTCCTGCTTTTTACAAATTGAAACTAATGTAAACACTCCAATATATAGACTTGTGTCTTTCATTACACATAGTCACGGACAACACAGCTTCATGTCAACGTACAAACAAATACTGACTCAATTATAAAAGGTGTCAACGTACAAACAAAACACTCCCTCACGGGCATTACACATACTGACTCAATTACTAAAAGCTGTCAACGTTCAAACAAAGCTTCATGCTCACGGACTCAATTACTCTTCTCTTCAACCTGTCAACGTACAAACACATACTCACTGGACTCAATTTACTCCTCTCTTCAACCTGTCAACGTACAAACACAACTCACGGACTCAATAAACTCCTCTAAAGCTGATCAACTCCTCTTTTCCAACTTCATCAATCTCAATATGGTAGCGGGGACACTAACTACTATCAGTGTCACGTTTTGGATTCCTTTAAAAAGAATCACGTTACGTGACTCTGATGGTAGTAAGTGGTCCAGTTACCACATCAGAAGAAGAGATCCACTGTCCTCCTTGTTGACCATATCAGTCTGCCTCACCCTGAGAAAAAGAAACATGAATATTAATTTAATTGGATTAAGAGATTTATATTTAGATAAACTACAAACATGGAAACAAAGTACATGATTTATATATAGATAAACTAGAGACATAGAAACAAAGTACATGATTTTAGGACACAGACACAGAACAACAAAGTACTTTCAACCGAAACAGAACAAACAAAGTACTTTCAACCGAAACATCAAACATAAAACATGAGACATAAAACATTAAACTGCAGACGAGGCGGGGTACAACTCAGCAATGAGATTCATCTTTAGACTTTCTTCATACTCAAGGAGTGGCTCTGTTTTAGCCAGAAGGCGATCAAGTAAACCCAACTTCGACAGCTTTTCTTTCCTACCAAATTCCTCTTGTTTTATGGACCAAATACGCTCAATCCTCTCAATATCTGCTAACCCCTTCCCATCTTTCATTGCCTTCTTACCACTGCGCTTGGCAGCCTTAACACCAGGAGGCCGCTCAACTCCTTCACCACTCACATCATTAGTAGCATGCGATGTTGAGGATTGAGCACCGTCCTCAGCTCCTCTCTTTTTAGATGTTTTCCCGGTTGATAAAGCACACCACTTCTGGTCATAGCGAAGCTCCCTCCACGCATGTTCTAACTTAAAATCTTTTTTGTAGAGGTTATTAAAAATAACGAGAGCATGCGAGAGAGTATCATTCTCATTTTGACCAGAGGTCTCTGCTCTTCTAGCGGCTTCATAGGCTCCACAGAACTTGCTGACACCATCATTGATCTTCTGCCATCGATTCTTGCACTTCAATGGGCCTCTTCTTACACCGGCTGCAACATTTGGACTGGCAGCAAAATAGTCAGCTATTCTCTGCCAGAAGTTAGCTGCCTTTTGCTCGTTTCCAACAACAGCATCCTTGCTGGTGTTTAGCCAGGCGCTGATGAGGACTACATCATCTGCTGCCGTCCAGGACTGCCGTTCTTTACGCTCCACAGGATTGTCTTCTTCCAAAGCGGGACCTTCTGTGGCTTCAGTGCCAAAAGAAACAGGAATAGGAGAAGATTCTAAACCTAGGCTACTATCTTGTTGACTTTGAAGAAGATCAACAAAATTTAGGTAGGGATTATTGGAAACCATTTTTAGTGTTTGTATTAAGAGAGGTTTGCAAACTAAGTTAAGAAGAAGCTGAGTTTAAATAGACGAGATAAAGAAGGAATAGGTTGGTTTCGCAATGAACACTCAAACAAGCAGATGGACTTGACATTTACCTAACTAATTAATTAACTTTAGCTAACTCATTAACTCAAGAATATCGGTTTGTAGCTAAGCATCAGTTCAATTTATCACACAACACACAAACATTAACTCTCTACCACAACCATTAACTCTCTACACACAAACTTCAATTTATCACACAACACACAACCATATTTCAGTTCACTAACTCTCTACCACACACAAACATTAACTCTCTATCACACACAAACATTAACTCTCTACCACACGCAAACATTAACTCTCTACCACAACCGTAAAATTTTTTAATTTAAATTTTAAACAGTTACCTGTATCTTGAAGACCAAGAGGAACTCCTCTGCTTTGAGCTTACTTCGTCTTCTATCACGATCACCTCATTTTAAGACAGTAAAAGACACATAAACTAATCAAAATAAATATCAAAAACATTTACAATCTGATCAAAACAAACCACAGAAACGAATCTAAATGGCAACATACAAACATGATCAAATTATATTTTAGAACAGTTTTGAATTCACGATTTCAGGATTCAAAAGGGTTTTATCAAAGAATCAACATCAAATTTTATCAAACCAGAGACATCAAATTCCATCTTAGTTCAATCACATCCAAGTTCAAACAAACCACAGAAACGAATCTAAATGGCAACATACAAACATGATCAAATTATATTTTAGAACAGTTTTGAATTCACGATTTCAGGATTCAAAACGGTTTTATCAAGGAATCAACATCAAATTTTATCAAACCAGAGACATCAAATTCCATCTTAGTTCAATCAAATCCAAGTTCAAACAAACTTACAAAGAAATCTATTTTCATCCATCCATCTTAATAGAATAAACCGAATCAAACAAGAAGACATTTTGGATAATTTTATCAAAGTTTAAACGGAACCTTTACCTTCGCGGAAAGCCTTCGCGGAGAGAGAGCTCCATCGCCGTATAAGAGAGCTCCACCCCACCACCGAATCGACGCAAAGGATCAAACGCTTTGACTCCACCGAGAGAGGGCTCCGTCGCCACCAATACACCTAATAAACAACAAACAGAGGATCAGAACCGCCGTGGAGATAACAGAAGACAATCAGATTCATATTCTAATCACATGCAAAATCGAAGAAGAGAAGAAACGGTTACCTTTCCATCACCGTCGCGGAGAACAACTGTATATATCGCCGACGCGGAGCCACCGAGAGAGACGTCACCGACGGTACCGGATCCACCGAAATCCATCGACAAATCCATCGAATCGCCTTCGTTGTCGCCGTTTCGTGAGAGGATTCGAGAGAGAGAGAAAGAGAGATAGAGAGAAGAAAGATCGAGAGTCTTTCTCGCGTAAACCGAACAACACCCCTCCCATCTATTGACACGTGCACGAAAGCGTCGACGCTTTCGAAGCTTAATTAAGCGTCGTGTTTTGTTCTTTTTCTTTTTCTAATTTCTTTTTTCATTTTCTTTTTTCCTTAAGCGTCGAGAAAAAGCCCGCGATAATTGTGCTCTTAGAGCATGCTCAATGGTAGTGCTTATTTAGGAGTGCTTAATCTTTGTTTAATAATTTTGTGTTGTAAAAGTGGTTTAAGAACCAACGCTAAGCACCCGCCCAATTTTGTGCCTCCAATGCAAGTTGCTTATTTTGGGTTTCTTAAAAAAAAAAAAAAAAAATTTAAACATTTTTTATTTAAGATAATTTTTATTAATTATATAAGAACTAATAAAAGATTACATTTAAAACATAGAATTTGAAATACAAACATAGAAACAAAGATTAGCGATAATAGAAGATATTTTTTAAAAAAAGATCCGAGCTCAAGTGTCGTCTTCATCACGTCCAAATCTACGCCACACATGTTCAACCAAGTCAGCTTTTAGTTGTGCATGCATTTGAGTATCACAAATTTTGGTTCGAACACCCATCCTATTGGCAATATTTGAAGGGATATCTGTAGAATACGTGAGATCGACATGTGAACTTCCGGTGTCTTCTCCGTGTTGGAACTCTGAAACATCAAACTGAGTGTAGCCATCTCGCTCGTTTTCTACTATCATATTATGGAGTATGATACATGCTCTCATAATCTTCCCAATTTTGACTTTGTCCCAAAAAAGTGCCGGATTTTTAACAATGGCAAAACGAGCTTGCAAGACCCCGAAAGCACGCTCGACATCTTTTCGGACAGCTTCTTGGCGTTGAGCAAATAAAGAATCTTTCGGCACTTGTGGTATTGAAATAGATTGGATAAAGGTTGCCCATTTAGGATAAATACCATCAGTGAGGTAGTAAGTCAAATTATACTCTCTTCCATTGACGGAGTAAGTGACTTGCGGAGTATGACCGTGAATTATGTCATCAAAAACAGGTGAGCGATCAAGAACATTGATATCATTTAAGGTACCTGGGGCTCCAAAAAATGCATGCCATATCCAGAGATCGTATGAAGCAACGGCTTCTAAAACGATTGTTGGCTTGCCCGAACCACGAGAATATTGCCCTTTCCAAGCGGTGGGACAATTCTTCCATTCCCAATGCATACAATCAATGCTTCCTATCATCCCGGGAAATCCACGATACTCTCCAACATCAAGTAGACGTTGAAGATCAGCCGGTGTTGGTCTTCTAAGGTACTCATCCCCGAACAAATTAATTATCCCCTCCACGAAATGCTCCAAACATGACCGAGCTGTCGTATCAGCTAAGCGGAGATATTCGTCGACCGTATCAGCCGCATTACCATATGCCAAGAGACGAATGGCGGCTGTACACTTTTGTAGTGGTGAGAGACCCTGTCTTCCAAGAGCATCAGTCTTTTGACGAAAGAAATCAATTTCGTTGGTGAGTCGATTCACAATGTGCAAGAACAACGTCTTGTTCATTCTAAACCGTCGTCGGAAAAAATTTTCGGGATACGTTGGAGTTTCACTGAAATAATCATTCCATAAACGTACATTGCCTTCTTCACGATGCCTGTCGATATAAACTCTTTTATTCTTCTTCTTCCTCCGTTCTGGATCGAGATTAACGGTAAAATTCTCGAAAGCTTGTTCGAAACGGTTATCAAAGATTTCATCAAATCTCTCATCAAATGCTTCATCTAAGATATCTTGAGAAGAAGAACCAGCCATAAAATGTTGGATAAATTAGAAAACTTTTGATGAAAGAAAAGGTGTTAAGATTGGCGAGAGAATGATATGGTAAGATGAGAGGGAATGGTATGGTTGTGTTTTGGTTTGGTGATATGGAGATGGTGTTTGTGTTTTGGTGATAGGAGAGAATGAGTTTTTATTGAGAAGTGGAGAGAATGAAATGAGAGAATGAGTCTATATTGAGAATGAGTTTATATTCATAAGTGAAAACACAATGATTTCAAATACAAAGAGTGTCAAATACATTCAACCTTCCGTGATACAAAAAGACATAAGTACAGAAAAGACAATAGCTTTTGGTCACAAAAGGACACAAGTACAGACACAAGTGATACATTTTCAACAAGAAGGTGCATCCCGTGATACATTTTCAACTAAAGCACAGTCCCTGCAAAGAGACACAACCACACATAGGACACAATCAGACAGAGAACCCGTGATCTCACAGTCCTTACTCGATCCGTGATCTCAAAGTCCTCAAACCCTGCAAAACAAAACAATCTAAATCCAAAATTTTAAACAAAGAAAGGCGCTATTAACAGATGATCCTTTGTCTTCAATCATAAGAAGGAAGTTGGAACACTAATTACTATCAGTGTCACGTCTTGAGTTCGTTGCAAACGAAACACGGTACGTGACTCTGATGGTAATAAGTTTACCAACTTCCCCATTGAATCTTCTTAACCGGTGACCTGAAATAGAAACAAAACATACATGATCAGTGAAGAACATAAACATGATCACTTAAGAACATAAAACACAAGCATATTTCATTTAATAAAAACAGAACAAACATACATGATCGATCACTTAAGAACATAAAACAGAAGCTTAGAAAAAACATACATAAAGACGACAAGCAATAAACTCAAGCAACACAAACATACATGATCATTTTAATAATACCCTAACTCTTTAATGAGATTCTTCTTCAAAGTTTCTTCATAATCCGCGAGTGGTCCTTGTCTACCAATGAGACTCTCCAATAGCTTGATCTTACACAGCTCCTTCTTCATCGACAAATCCTCCCTTTTCAGAGTCCACATTGTCTGGAACTCTTCTAGGTCTTTACTATCAGCAGCTGACTTCTTATTAGAACGATTTTTTGAAGCCTTAAGTCCAGGGGGACGAGTTGTTGCTTCATCACCAGAGTCCAGGTCTATTGCTTTGGAACTAGCACTCTGAGAGGCGTCCACACCCTTCCTCTTTTTGGAGCTTCCCTCACCTTTACCCGCGGACATGTCACACCATTTCTGGTCATGTCGCAGCTCTTTCCAAGCATACTCAAGAGTGAAGTCTTTCTTATGATATCCCTTGTAGATTGCGTGAGCCTCGTTTAGAACATCATTGTCACTTTGTCCACTCTTTCTTTCTCTGGTCGCAGCTGCAAAAGCTCCACAGAACTTGCTAACCACGGCATTGATCTTCTGCCATCTATTCTTACAGTGAGATGAGTTGCGCTCTTCACACCCAGCAACCTTAGGACTCGCGTTGTAGTACGCAGCAACCCTCTGCCAGAATGCAAGAGACTTCTGTTCATTCCCTACTAATGGATCTTTGCTCGTGTTTAACCACGAGCTGATGAGCACAATGTCGTCAGCTTGAGACCACGACCTTCTACGGCTGCCTTGAGTCTCTTCATCAAAGTTAGAATCGTGTGTGCCTTGTACAGATTCATCAAAAACAACATTCTGTTGACTGCTAAGCAGTTCAACAAAGGATGGAGACTGACCAAAAGGATTAAATTCCATTTTTGATGTTAAGAGATTAGAGAAAAACAGATGAGAATCTGTTTGAGATGGAAGAGAATGAGGCAGTTTTAAAAGAATTTTCGATTTGACATATATCTAACTATATTTATTACGGTTTGGCAACCACAAATTAAGACAATTTATTAATTTTCGATTTCAAAGTAAAGCAAAACATTTATTAACTTCACAAAGCTATTTAATTACCTAACTAAATCAATGCAAACACACTCAACTTTAAACACGGTAACTCAACCAACTTCACCATGACATTAACCACAAGCTGTCCTTTTACAATTTGACTTAAAGAGCACTTGTATCTATCACCAACATCAACCACCTAACAACAACTCCATTAAATGGAGAAGAGACGAACACAAACACACACTAAACATATGTAAGACAATCGCTTCAAAGCAACAATGAGATACAGAGACCTCCATCAAAAGATTTCAAACATCACAACAACTCGATTTCAAACTAAACTCAAACTAGTAACATATTTAAGACAATCAATTTCAACTCGATTCAATTCAGACAACTCCATTAAAAGATTTTGAACATAAACTAAACATATTCAATTCAGACAACTCCATTAAACTAAACACACACTAAAACATATTCAAGACAATCAATTGAGGCAACTTGATTCTAATCTGGACATTCGATTATATTCAGACCCAAGTCAGAGAGTTTACCTCTATTGCAGACAACGATCACAGTCGCTTTAGTCATCTTCTTTGAGTTGCTCCGTCTAACTGAAAAACAAAGACACAGACATAGGATGAGTCGAACATCGAAGACAACAAACTTATACGCATCATACATAGTTTTACCTCTTTTGTTTCATTTCGTAGAGGGGAGGACATCGGCACCGCGACACGCCGAGATATTTGTGGCTTTCATCGGCAAGGAGAGAGAGAGAGAGAGAGAGGAGGAGAGATCGTCGAGGAGAGAGACAGAGGAGTAGAGATCGCCGAGGAGAGAGGCAGAGGAGGAGAGATCGTCGAGGAGGAGACAGAGGAGTAGAGATCGCCGAGGAGAGAGGCAGAGGCGGAGAGATCGCCGAGGAGAGAGGCAGAGGAGGAGAGATCGCCGAGGAGAGAGACAGAGGAGGAGAGATTGCCGAGGAGTCGTAGAGGTGAGCGAGAGAGGCGAAGGCGTCGAGGGGAGCCAGAGAGTTGGTCAAGGAGAGACAGACACGAGGAGAGACATACACGAGGAGAGATCTTCTCCGATCTCCTCGAGGAGCCGTAGAGAGAGGAAGAGGAGGCGTAGATGAGATCGAGAAAGGAGCACGGAGGCGTAGATGACATCGACAAAGAGGAGCACGGATCATCGCCTTGAGAGAAAACGAGATCGGCGGAGGACTCGAGAGAAACAGAAATGAAATTATTTTCGTGAGAGAGAGAGAAATGAAACACCGCTTGCTGAGTGATCAACACGTGGCAGGAAGCATCGCTGCTTCTGGTGCTTGATCAAGCGTCGAAGCTTCGTTAATTACATGATTTTCTTTTTTTTTTAATTTCTAAAAATGCTAAGCACTCCGTTAAGCCCCTGCATTGAGGGTGCTCTTAGATTGTTTGATGAACGAAGCTTTTAAGCAAATATACAGTTACTTAAATGAAATAGAGTTTCAACTAAAATGTGAATTACCCATGTTTTATATATTACCTTATTTTTAATTTCAAATGTGAAACTCACATTTATCTTTTCTCTAGTTAACCATTTTTATAGTAAGCTAGCTTGAGCTATTTCATAAAACCAATACTAGTAACAATTTCATATTGGATCGATCAAATTAATTTTAGATCATATAAATGTCGGGTGAATTGGAGAACATATCACCGAACGCTAATTAAACGATATATTCTTTTGGTGACTAACAAAGACTAAAAGGTTAACACATTTATTATGCATGATTAGTAAATTGTTGGATTAAACAGTTAAGTAAGAAGGAAAATTATGGTTCAAAAGATTGGATGCCTTGGTATGTGATCAATTAATGGACGAGCCTGTAGAACCTCGGGTGTGGGCGGCTTACGTGGTCGAGGGACGACACACTAACCCCGGAACATGATGCGATCACAAGATGTGGAAATCGGTTACAGCCAGGGCGTAGCCAGGTTACTCATTATGGGGTCACGTGCACCCATAATATTACCATTATTTAGCAATTTTGTGAATAGAAGAATCAAATCACTGTGTATACATAAACACAGATACACACGAGCTTAAGCAGACATTTGTGCATTCGATTACTTAAGCAGAGGATACTTTTGTGTTTCCAAGTATATAAACCTACCAACCCTTTCGATGCATGATTGGCAAAGCATACGGCCCGATTGGTCCACTAAAAATTTTCCCAGGTCCATTGATTTTATATATGTTTTATCTTTATAGTGTACTTTACAATTGATTTATTTTGTCTGATAAAAATAGAATGAATTATACATATTTCCTATAATTTATATAAATATCTAAATTAATAATTTCATTATGTGCATGGTGCTTCATGCGCGGATCACTACCTATAGTTTTAGGTAAAACGAGATCAACCAAGAAGGAAACATGTTTTGCTTTGGTTAAATGAATATATAAACAATTAGAAATATTATATAGTGCCTTGTCTATAGTATGCTGTGTAAAACAATATTATTACCTTCTTCTTCGTCTACGTCCTTACCTATACATCATTTCATACTTTTAATATTGTCTTCCGTCCTTATATATACCTCAAATTCGAGTCATAATTTAACTTTTTCGTAGACTTAGTTTATCTAACAATTACGACCCAACATTTAGCTTGGATAATGGGCTTCTCACAAAGTTACACAGCCTATTACCCACCCTCATACATTCCCCGAGAGCTGCTCTGTGGTTTTCTGTTTTCTCAAGTCTTTAAATGTGCCTCTCTTCTGAGTTTGTGGTCGGATTCTGGTCCTCCTGTTTGTGGTTTCACTTGAAGCATGATGGAATCACAGTGCTAAGATTTCTCTTGCTTTTCGGCTCTTTTGGACTTACCATGGATAAATCAGATCCATTTGGGATCTAATTGTGCTTTCCTTATTTTATGCTTGTTATTTTCTATGTAAGAAATTATTATTGAAAACCCTTTTTCAAATAAAATTCAGAGTAAAAATACTGTCTCTTTTAAAAAGACATATAGACATGCAAAAGCATAGAAAACTAAACATAGTTTAGCACAAGTAAGATATATATATTTATTGGTTTGGGTTCGATTAGGAAGAAGTCTAAGAAGAAAAACAAATTCAACATTTTTCGCATTTGGAAATTGGATCGCTCGACCTCTAATGTTTATATGTTATCATGCACGTCGGTCAATTAATTTATCATCTCGTATCGTGCGATCAAATCATTTTGTTGAATCTTTATAGCTGTCAAGTGAATGAATCAAATAATCCATTAATAAAATTAATCTTTATTAGAATCTATCAAAATTCCAAATGCAACAGCTAGTGTTTTGACCGATTGATCCTCATTGTTCTGCGCGGTGTGATTTTTTTCCGAATTCATCTCAAAAACTTCAAACTTTTATTCGGAACAATATAACCTAAAACAATCCTTTAAAAAGATTCAGTAAAAAAAATATGTATTCTTATAATGCTGTCTTCCTCATAAATCACATGCCATTCATAAGTAGTTGAAATGAAATCTCCATATTCGCTTCTCGGCAAGGCTGCTTATGCCACCATTACACCAACCACATACTTGATCTACGGTCTGTTCCATGTGTATTTATTGGTTAACTCTCACTTATGCATGCTCAGTTTTGTGTATGCTTGACTTGTCATGTACGGTTATGTGAAAACACTTTTTCTTTGCCACACATTTCTCTATTTCCTTAGCTTCACCGGATGAGTCCAACTCTTCTTGGGTCCCAACTACAACTCGAGATGAAATCTGCTGCAGTAAACTTGGAGAAACGTTGTCTCTACCGCCATCTCCTTCGCTAGCTCCATCACCCCTATCACATCGCCATCAACAACGGGTACCGAACATATACTAGCTGAGGAGGTTCTCTCCGAATCAACATCAGTTCCAGATAAGCTTACGGCAGATGAGAGCACTGACTTAAGATGGCATCAGGAACAAATGAACACAACATAGTGACTCATCTCAAGAACAATATCCAGAAACCAAATCCCAAGTATGAAATTCTCGGGAGAGGTTTGATACCATGGAACTCCAAAACTGCAACTCAAGCATTATGCCAGATTAACTCGAATCTCTTAGAGCATCTCCAAAAGACATTTTATAACTTCAAGTATGAAGTTTTTATTTCTCCAAAAAGGAATTCTAAAACTTCAAATATGAAGTTTTGAATAGTGAAACTTCAAATATAGAGTGTCACTATTCAAAACTTCAAATTTGAAGTTTCATATTTAATTTGCATTTTGGTCCTTAAAATTTCACATCATATTTATAATAATTTTCAATATTTTATTTTTATATGTTAATCCTTAAAAATTCTTATTTCATAAATAATTCAAAATTATTTTTCTAAATTTAAATTTTATATACATATTTTTTTAAACATCAAGATAATCTTTAAAATATTTTAAAACTAAAATTAGACAACAACAATCTTACATGCTATAATATGGTATTTTGTTTGTACTTTAATATTTAATTATATATTTCTATTTAGAGTTTTATATTTTAGTGTAACATTTTATAAAAAAATATTTTTATAATATTTTAATACATGATAGTTATTTATAAAAGTTTTGTGAATTTGAATTAGTTATGACAAATATAAGGACCATTATATAAAATACAAATAGTTTTAAAGTTATGTTTGAAGTTTTGCTTTTGGAGTATAACACTTTCAAACTTCAAATATAGAGTTTTGCAAACTGTATAATAGAGAGTATTTTTGGAGATGCTCTTATTTGAGACTCTTAACTTTAACTAACAAAAAACTAAGAACTGTTTATTAAATAAGAGATATAAGAGACGTCTTTTAGCCAAAAAGTATATACAGTTAAACCTTTATAAATTAATAATACTGAAAGTACACCAAAACTATATTTTTTATTAATTTATAGAAATTAATTTATTAATTTATCGATATATTAATTAAACTAAAAATTCAATTCGGAATTATAAAATTATATTAATTTATAGATTAATGTATATTAATTTATCAATTATTAATTTATAGAAGTTCTACTGTAGAAAAAAAATCATCAATTAAAACCTCCAAATAAGAAACAATCATTAATCATGCTCTTAACAAACGATGTACAATAGCACATTATCTCAGAGATTTTCACTCAAAGATCATGGCGAGCTATCGTAATTTTTGGTTCTAGATGTTATTCGCAGTGCTAATGGCCTCTTGTTCTCTCAACGAAAATATATACTTGACCTTCTACACCGAACGAAGATGATTGCTGTTTGAGACATGTTTCTCTTCTCAACTTCTTTTTGAAACTTTTTTTTGTTTTAACTTTACATTTTGATATTTCCGTCTCTTATGAATCTGATTATGATATACAGTTATGTACTCTCTCGTTTCAAAATAATGTATGTTTTAAATTTTTCATACGTATTAAATTTTAATTATAAATATATTATTTTGTGATTAAATATTTTTCATAATTTTTTTGTCAATCAAAATTTAGTAAACGTAATTAGTTTATTTGAATTTACAAATTACTTGTATTACCTAATCAAATGAATTAGGAACATAAATGTATCCTTTTGAAATATTTTTTTTCTAAAAGTATGGATTATATATATATTTTTGAATTTTGTTTTTGACACTTTTCTTGCCGGGTTTTATATTGAAACGGAAAGGATATAACTTTATACATAACAACAAATCTATTCTTAATAAAAGGTCTAGTTTTGACAAATGTTGATGTTTACTATTTTCTTAAATAGATAAATAGTCTAAAAGCATCACACACGCGTTTTCTTTAATTAATTCTATGCAGCTATTCATACGTGAGCAATAATCCTAGACACAAGCTGGCCTTCATATTTCAGACGACGACATCATATAATTCAGAAGTTTAGGATTTTAAAATTAAATAGCGGAACAAAAGTTTAGGATTTTGAAATTAAATATCGGATAATTTAGGTTGTTTGAATACAAATATCGGATAATTTAAATAATTTTTAATATTTCAAAAAGTATTAACGTAATTCGTTTTTTTTGGTAATTCTGTGTATAAACAAAAATTTTAGGATATTGATTATTTAAAATTTAAATATAATTAGTAATTTAGAAATATTTTTTATATTTTTAATTTGAGTATCCTTTCGATTTTCAGTTTGGTTTTAGTTTGATTTCAATTTTCGGTTTCAAAGATATAGGATCTGTTCAATTATTTATAAAATTAGATTGGATTTTAGTTCTGCTTTTTTGTTTCTTTTGGTACGGTCGGTTGCCCGGTTCGGATAAATATGCCTACGCCTAAGCATAAGCAATGCTGCATAATACTACGATTTATTAAAGTTGCTGAAAAGGCTTAAATGATAGAAAAGTAAATACTATAAAATGTAGAAACACCTTCCCCATTTCCAAAATACCCTAGTAGTCAACTCGCTCTTTAATAAATCCCTCTCACCGATCATTAATCAAACTTGATTGCCCTTCTTTTTTCTTAGAAAAAAAATATCAAAACTCTTAGTCTCCGTTATATATATATTTCTTTTCCAGAAAACCTACTCTTCCAATCTTTTTGTTTTGCTTAAACTTTGGACTCATCCAATCTCGAGAGACTCTTTCGAGAAATGCATCCGGGGAATCTATGGGGCGGGAGTCTCGACGCCATAGACAGGGACCGAGCCGAGGCCGAGGAGGAAGAGCGACGGAGAAACATGTCGGAGTGGGACAGAGGAGCCCTCCATTCGCAGCAACTAGATGCCGCCGAAAATCAGAGGAATCATTTGGACGAGACGCAACAAGGCTGGTTACTTGCACCACAAGATAGCTGGAAAAAGAAGAGAAAGAAGTATGTAAACCTAGGTTGTGTTTCCGTGAGCCGAACGGTTTTTATGTGGACCGTTGGAACTATCGTCGTCTTGTTCCTCGTCGTTGCTCTTCCGATCATCATCGTTAAGACGTTGCCTCGTCATAAGTCTACACCTCCTCCTCCAGATAATTACACTCTTGCCATCCATAAGGCTATTCAGTTTTTCGACGCCCAGAAATGTAAGTCTTCTTTATTTATTTCTTTAGTTTCATACTTTATAACGAGTCGATTTCACCTCTTAGTGTTAAACTATAAACTCAATAAGATGACAAGAATGGGTTTTATTGATTCAAACTAAAGAGATGGCATGAGTTCTGATCTAACATCAATTTTTTTTTTGTGATCAACATAAATAGACTTATGACGAAACATCAAAATTTATTTAGATCTTTTGTGGTGTTATATAGTAGTATATACATATATAATTTTCTGAATAAAGTCTTAGGATTCCATACAGTTCTATAGAAATCCGTTGATAAAAAATCTATAGAAATGATTTGCTATAAAAGTAATGTCTCCTAGTAAATTATAATAAAGAATAAATGTTCTTGGATTTTTTAAATGTTAATATTTGAAAATTCAGAAAAATAACAAGACTCTTAAAATATCAAAAAAATAATAAATTGAACTCTTGCTGATTAATCCAGTATAATAAAATAGTGTATATACGATGCGGTGTAGTCTTCTAATTACGACTGATAAAAGGTCAAGAATTCATTGCGATGAGACTTTGAATAGTTCCAAGTTCACAATCGTATTAATAATTTATTAAAGGATAAATAGTAGAAAAACGAACATTGTTAGGTAGTGATAGGCTTTCAAACGATTATTACATAATTACGTTGACATTCCGATAATACTTAAATCTTTTTAACACGTTTATCCGACTAAATACTTGTAACGTCGCATTTTCCCATTTTGTTCTTATGAGCTGGCTTTTGGTAATGCTCACATCTTTTTTGGCTTTCCAAGGACTAGAAATGCTTAACGCGGTTTTAATATTTGAGAAAAAAAACAAAGAAGAAAAGAGACGTATTTTCAGTTCAGAAATTCTTAATTTAAATTTAAAGAAATAAAGTTCAAACAATATTCACAGCAAAATTATCACAAAAAAAAAACTAAAGCAAGTTAAAGAAATCACTTGATTATAGTTTCATATATAATCTAGCAAAAATAACAAGGATTTGGTCGTGATTGGATTATAGAAAATATATTTATACATGATGAAGATTTATAATAATGATGAATTATGAAAACATGACGCAGCGGGTAAATTGCCGAAGAAGAATAAAGTTTCATGGAGGGGAGATTCGGGGCTGAAGGATGGATTGCCAGACGTGGTTGGAGGATTGGTAGGAGGGTACTATGACGGTGGAAGTAACATCAAGTTCCATTTTCCAATGGCATTCTCAATGACAATGCTAAGTTGGAGTCTTATTGAGTATAGTCACAAATTCAAAGCCATCGATGAGTATGATCACATGAGAGATGTTCTCAAATGGGGAACTGACTATCTTCTTCTCACTTTCAACAATTCCGCAACTCGTCTTGATCATATCTACGCTCAGGTTTTTTGTTCTCCTACTTTGTTTCTTCATTTCGTTGATTTCCTAGTTCATTAGTACTACCCTTTGTTTCAAAATGTTTCATATTTTAACATTTCATACTTATTAAGAAAACAAATAAAGTTTAAATTATCAATATACTATTTTCTGTAATTAACTATTTCCTATAAATTTTAACTAATAAAATTTTTAAAAAATGCAATTATACTTTTTGAAATTTATAATTTACCATTAATGAATGCATTGAAAATGTAAAAAATGTATTTTTTGAAACAATTTATTTTTCTAATATATGGATCTTTTTGAAATAGAGAGAGTATCATCTTTTCAATTTCTGTTCATTTTTATTGGAAGAAAATCAATTCATTAGCTATATATTGTTACATATTTGATACTTTGAAAACATAAATATAACTGTTGGAATAAAATACTCTTTTTGTTTCAATTTAATTGTCGTTGTAGGGTAAAATTTTTGTTTCAAAATAAATGTGGTTTTATATTTTCAATGTAAAATTAATCTTTATCTAGTATTCTATTTTTTATTGGTTGAAATGCGGTTAAGTATATAGTTAATTGCTTTTTCTAGAAAATATGCAAAATTAAATGTTTTCTTAATTTGTGTGTAAAAACTCAAACGAGACTAAATTGAAACGGAGGGAAATATGATTTAGTAGTCAGTTCAGCTTAGGTAAAAAACTATATGATCAAACAGATTACTTCCCAATCAAGAAACCCATACATTAACTATATGATTTCTTGCGCGCCAAAAAAATGTAACCATTTTTATCAAACCCATGTTTCAATGACTTGTAGGTTGGTGGAGGACAAAGAGACTCAGAATCACCAGATGATATCTACTGTTGGCAAAGACCAGAAGACATGTCCTACGACCGTCCTGTCATCTCTGTAACAACCGCCACTGACCTCGGTGGAGAAATCGCCTCCGCCTTAGCTGCCGCCTCAATAGTCTTCGCCGACAAACCAACCTACGCCAAGAAGCTAATAAAAGGCGCAGAAACTCTATGGCCTTTCTTTAGAAGCAAGAGCAGACGCAAACGTTACTCAGACGGAAACCCAATGCTTCAAGCCTTCTACAACTCAACAAGTATGTTCGACGAACTTATGTGGGCTGGCGCGTGGCTTTACTACGCTACTGGGAACCAGACTTATATACAATTCTCCACAACCCCGAGCGTGCCTCAAACGGCTCAAGCTTTTGCTAATAAACCAGAGTTGATGGTACCGAGCTGGAATAACAAATTGCCTGGGGCTATGTTGTTGATGACTCGGTATAGATTGTTTTTGAATCCTGGTTTCCCTTACGAGAATATGCTTAGTAGGTACCATAACGCTACTGGTGTCACGATGTGTGCTTATCTAAAGCAGTACAATGTTTTTAACCGGACTTCAGGTGATTATTTACTATCTTTACTATGTTTTCTCTCATGAGAAATGATTTCACTTTTGAGAGGTTTTGCAGGAGGGCTTATACAATTGAACATGGGGAAACCTAGACCGTTGGAATATGTGGCTCATGCTTCTTTCTTGGCTTCTTTGTTTGCGGATTATCTGAATTCAACTGGAGTTCCTGGATGGAGTTGTGGCCCTACCTTTGTCTCTACTCAGGTTCTTAAGGATTTTGCCAAGTCTCAGGTAAGAATAAAGCCTTTTAACATTCATACACGCACACATATTACCAGTTTATGTAGACACCTAAATAGACGTGAAAACTTAAATCGGATTTTTTTTTCCAGAAATATGTTCACGCAAATTGATTTTGAAATGTGTCAAAAATGCTTTTAGAACTCCAAAAAGGTTATTTATCCAAAATCTTCTTGAACATATTACAATATCAAAAACTATAAATTTTGGCTTGTTTCTAAGATGTCCATATTTTAAAAAACTCCAACTATGAGTTAAGTGTCTGAACAATAGTAAAAATGGTATTTTGTAAATCTGAAATGTAAACTAGACAAAAAGTTGTAACAAAAGAAATCCTCAACTTAATATATTTCGTATACATTTGTCTAGCTATACAAAATTGCAAGATTATGATCATGTTTCTTCTAATCATTTTGGATACCAAAATACCGCTTGTGCAAGACAATAGTACAAGATTATGAATATGTTTCTTAATTGGTTTTTAATGCCATTCTTAATATATGTGAAAAGTGTTAAAAGTGACAATGATTCTGAAAAATAGAGGATATGATTTGTGTTATTGTTTGTTACTAAATGTTTTTTTCTGCATTGATTATCAGATTGATTACATTCTTGGAGATAACCCATTAAAAATGAGCTATATTGTTGGGTTCGGCAAGAAATTTCCAAGAAACGTATACCACAGAGGAGCCACCATACCAAACGACAAGAAGAAAAGAAGCTGTAGAGAAGGATTGAAGTATAGAGACTCAAAAAGTCCCAACCCAAACAATATCACAGGAGCTATGGTTGGTGGACCAAACAAATCTGATCAGTTCCATGACATAAGAAGCAATTACAATTCTAGCGAGCCTACTATGTCCGGAAACGCAGGTATCGTGGCTGCTCTCATTTCATTAACCAGCAGTGGAGGCTACCAAATCGACAAGAACACAATGTTCGATAGTGTTCCTCCTCTTTACCCTCCTGCCCCACCACCTCCTAAAGCTTGGAAGCCTTGAGAACGTTTCATATATTTCATTATGTGGTTGAGTTTAAGTTATATAATATGTTTAATTGACATTTTCAACAATTTTATTATTCCTTCTTGATTAATTGAATAAAGTATTACAAAAAAGCATTACTGTTTGGGTTTCATTTTTCATATATACCAACAAAAATTGTGTAACTTTATATCATATACTGTATGCCCCTTCATTAAAACAATTTATAAGTTCCTCTCTAGGTAATAAGTTGAAAAACTAAGAACAAATGTTTTAGTTCGGAAGATCGATGCAGAAGGAACTCTTGGTGATGTTTGAACTTTGATCGCCAGTGGTTCCAGGGTTGGCTCATGGGCTCTGGGGTAAAAAAGAATTTAATTTCCAAACCAATATTATTCTATAAAAATCTGATAGATATTTGATTTTTTTTATTCAAAATACCAAAAATATTTTTAAAAATAAAACTAAGATAAAATAAATATAAAGTTTCATATAGAAAAATTTGGATTCTTTTTCTTATTTTTAATATAAAAATACATATATTTTTAAAAAATTCAAACGTTTATCTATTAACAAATAGAAAGACAACAGACTGGATCTGGGACGGTTGCATCATTTGTCGTCCTATCATCATTAGAGTATCTCCAATCATACTCCATAAATTACTGTAAAATGAAGTAGAAAATGCTGTTATGAACAAACAAAAGTTATATTACTCCATATATGGAATAAGGGTATCTCCAACTCAACTCCAAATTTACCTCCAAACTGAAATAAAATAGAGTATGAAGTAGAAAACATTCTAACCCAACTTCATTTTCCACTCTATAATAGAGTTTATTCCATAAATGAAGTAATCTATTTTTTGTTTATTAATTACTCTATTATGGAGTAGGATCATTTATATTCTATATTCATTTTTACTCTGTTTTAAAGGAAAAAATAGAGTATTACATTAGAGATGCTCTAATACAGTTTTTGTTTGTTTATAACTATATTTTCTACTTTTTATTTTACAGTAATTTTTGCTGTAGGGATAGAGTAGGGATAGAGATGCTCTTAGAACATAGGTTAATTTCTTATCTTCATATCTTCTTAGTTTCAGATTCGGGTTGGGTTTGAATGTAAATGTGGCTTGGGTTTATAAGTATCACCATTGTACTATCCTCTATGGGCTTTCCTCAATGGATTTGACCGACCAAAAAAAAAACAAAGAACTACTTTGGAAAACGGGTAGTTCATCACAAACGAGAAACACTCGACTTACCTAACTCTCCCCTTAACATTTTTGAAACTTCATCTTCTTCTTCTCTCCACCACAAACTACCAAATTAACAAACAATTTCTGGTAATAAAATGGAAGAAGTTGCAGTGGTGGGGAACAAGAAAGTGATACTAAAGAACTACGTAGATGGCATTCCTACAGAAACAGACATGGAAGTGAAGATCGGAGATACAATTGAGCTCAAGGCACCAAAAGGATCCTCTTGTTTCCTAGTCAAGAATCTCTACTTGTCTTGTGATCCTTACATGAGAGGTCGTATGCGCGATTTTCACGGCTCCTACCTCCCTCCTTTTCTTCCTGGTCAAGTATATATTTTATCCAAACTCGATTTCATCTAACTTTTTCAAAATGTTTTTCGGGATTTAATATGTCTTTGTGACCAATTTAATGTTTTTTTTGTAACTCAGATATTACGCCGACCAGTGTTCGATGTTATGTTTGTTTGTTTTTTACACATTAGGCAATTAATTGTGTGATGTTTTGTTTGTTTGTCTGAATGTATACAAATCTGCTACATAGTAAGATTTTCACTGTTTTTTTTTTCACTTTTTATGACTCTGAAACATGTTTTGATAACAAATTAGTATTCTAATCTTGATGCAGCCTATTGAAGGGTTTGGTTTAGCAAAGGTAATAGATTCTGATGATCCTAATTACACACCAGGCGAGTTAATCTGCGGGATTACTGGTTGGGAAGAGTATAGTTTGCTTCGTAGCTCAAATGAGCTACAATTGAGAAAGATTCAGCTAGACGACGCCATTCCACTTTCTTATCATCTTGGCCTTCTTGGTCTGTCTATCAAAAGAGGAATCAATTCGAATCACACTTTTTGCAGAGTCTAATGTTTTAATGGTTTGTATAATTTTTTCAACTTTTTTTGTAGGAATGGCTGGATTTACAGCGTATGCAGGGTTCTATGAGATATGCTCTCCGAGAAAAGGGGAGAGTGTTTTTGTTTCTGCAGCTTCGGGAGCAGTGGGACAACTTGTTGGTCAGTTAGCTAAGTTGCATGGCTGCTACGTTGTTGGGAGTGCTGGTAGTAAACAAAAGGTAATTATTTATTAGTCTCTTCAGTAATTGTGTTGTTCATTATTATGTCTCTTATATGAGAGGATGTGACATATTTCAGGTTGATCTTCTTAAAAACAAGCTTGGGTTTGATGAAGCATTTAACTACAAGGAAGAGGCTGATCTTGATGCTGCTTTGAAGAGGTAAATACTAGGGCTGGGCATTCGGGGGACCAATCATGTTTCAGTTTAGGTTTTCGGGTTTATGGATTTCAGCCCCATTCGGATATTATAAAATCTTGGTTCGGGTTTGGTTCGAGTTTAGTAATATTTCGGAAAACCGGTTGAACCCAATATAATTTCGGGTTTCGGATAAAAACCGGTTGAAAATATAATTTTGGGTTTCTCAGGAAGTTCACATTCACTGTCCCTTTATGACCTCTACTATGCTTGTAAAATATCCCATTAGGAACATGAATAGTAAGATACATAGAATATGTGTAATAGTAAGATTATGTGGTTATATCATTTAGATTTTTTTATTAAATCGCTTGTGGTTAGGTGGGTATTGCGCATTGTAGAAGATAACATCAGCTGAATTGTTACTTCTTATCAACAGGTATTTCCCGGATGGGATCAACATCTACTTTGACAACGTAGGTGGATCCATGCTTGATGCAGCGCTCCTTAACATGAAGGTGCGTGGTAGAATCGCGCTCTGTGGAATGGTGTCTTTACAAAGCCTCTCAAGCTCATCACAAGGAATCAACAACTTGTACAACGCGATCCCCAAGCGAGTTAGATTAGAAGGGTTCTTGCAGAGCGATTACGTCCATATTTTCCCACAGTTTCTTGAACATGTTAAAGGTTATTACAAGGAAGGGAAGATTGTGTACATCGAAGATATGTCAGAAGGCCTCGAGCTTGCTCCCGCTGCACTTGTCGGGTTGTTTTCTGGGAAAAATGTTGGTAAACAGGTCGTTCGGGTTGCTAATGAGTGATAAGTATATTGCAGTGTTACGTTCTGAACAGACATTTTATGAATAAAGTGGTGTTGTGCCTAACACCCCTTGCTGATCAGGGTTAAAAAGGTTTTTCGCTAGCTGAAGAAGATTTTTTCATGAATGTAGTATTGTAGATTCTAATGAGCTTGCTTTGCAAATAAACAAAATAACAGATAATGTATTCATAAACAATGTGACCGATAGCTCAGCGATGTTTGCTTAGGTTTTGTTCATGTATAAGCGATGAACTCTCTAACTCATCAACCAACAGCTCAACGATGTCTTTCGACTCCTCTATTGCACAGACATCATAAGTATACTTCTCCAACAATGTGCAAAGTATCTTTTCTACTACCGTTGTATCAAGTATGTCTTCTCCCAAGTTTCCCATGTTGTTAGCCACAACCATCACTCTAGAGAAGTAATATGTGATTGAGTCTCTCTTTTTTATCTCCAGCACCTCGTACTTCTTTGGCATTACTGTGAACTTTGGACCCTCTTATTTCCTTGAGATTTGTTCTTCATCGAATCCCAGATGTTTTTTGTCGCGTCTTTCACAATTGTTTTCAGGATTGCTTTATCAATGTACGCAAAGAGATAATTATTCACTTTTCAGGGTTTTTGAGATTTTGTTCTTCTGGCTCCGTAGGAGTGGACACTTTACCCGAAATCCGAAGCTGCACCCGAACCGAAATCCGAACTGAAATAGCAAAATATCCGAACAGGTATTGAATTAGAAGAGATTGGATATCCGAACTCAATCATGTAATATCTGAATCTGAATAGATATCGAAAATAACCAAACATATGTATGATTAACCTTATATTTCTAATTTACATCTCTTATTTTATATAAAATTTTTTATACTAATACTACACAAACTTTAAGCTTATATGATATACATATAATTACGGAGAAAATGATTTCCTACTCACTAAAATGCATGTTAAGCTTTTTATTTCAAGAATTAACAAAAAATTTAAATCCAAAATTTAAAAACAATAACCAAATTAATGTTTTTTTTAGTTTCAAAATGTTATGTCCAAATCTATCAACCATTCATTCTATTAAAAATAAACAATTAGTTAAGTGAAATTTATATTTTTAAATACAAGAAATTTGGGTAATGAAATTTTTTTATCCGAAATCTAAATATCTGATCCCCTAAAAATACCGGAACTCTATCCGAAGTACAGAAATACCCAAACGAATTTTACATTTCTATACCAAAATACCCAAAAATTCAAAATACCCAATTTAAACTCGAACGGGTATCCGAACGCCACCCTAATGCTCCGGTCAATATCACGTTACTTTCTATCTATGCAACTCTAGCTCAGTTTCCATGTGATAGCATTAATTTTTTGAAAATTCATTAGTTTGTTTATTTTGATCATACAATCACTATGATATTTTTTCGTGTTATAACCTCAAACTCTAACTATTTCTAGATTTATGACCAAAAGAATAATTGTATTTTGTTAACCTAGACAGCAAATTTAACTTTTCAACATAGACTGTGTACCAGTCCAGAATGTTCAACTGTAATTGTAGAAATTTTAGATTTAGTAGTCGATTCAGAACTAAAACTTTGATTTCATAACATTTTAGGATATTCGTATAAACTATCTCTGTATCAAAAAGTTAACACCCCCTCAAGTTACTTACTTACATCTTCCAGATGTAATTCTCAATAAATGTCACGTGACACTATCATCACAAACCTATCTACCAAACTATACGCATAATCGCTAATCTGCCACTACTACAGTCACATCCAGAACGATGTGTACATTAGAGAAACGTGGCCGACTTTTCATACTAACCCTCACCGGCGACGGAGAACACCGTCTCAACCCCACCTTACTCAACGCCATCCACTCCGCCATCACACAAATCCGCTCCGATCCATCCTCTCCCCACTCAATCCTCATCACAACCTCCCACGGAAAATTCTTCTCCAACGGCTACGATCTCGCCTTAGCCGAAACCAACCCCTCTCTCCGCCCCGTCATGGACGCAAAACTCCGATCCCTAGTCGCCGACCTCATCTCCCTCCCTATGCCGACGATCGCCGCCGTCACCGGTCACGCCTCCGCCGCGGGGTTTCTCCTCGCGATGAGCCACGACTATGTTCTGATGCGGCGCGACAGGGGGTTTCTGTACATGAGCGAGCTGGATATCGAGCTGGTGATTCCGGCGTGGTTTATGGCGGTGATTAGGATGAAGATCGGTTCTCCGGCGGCGAGGAGGGATGTGGTGTTGACGGCGGAGAAGGTTACGGCGGATCGGGGTGTGGAGATGGGGATTGTTGATTCGAGTTGTGGGAGTGCGGCGGAGACGGTTGAGGCGGCGATTAAGTTGGGGGAGGAGTTAGTTAGAGGTGGAGTTGATGGACACGTGTACGGTGGGAGGAGGGAGACTCTTTTGAGAGAGGTGCTTGATACGATTGGTTCGGATGTGAGCGGTTCCGGTGGGGTGCGAATCAGTGGATCTAAATTGTAGTTTGTTCAACCACGGATACAATTGTCTGTTTGTACGAGTCAATAAAATAAAAATAAAATATTATAAACAAGGACCAACTGAAATTCACCAGATTTTTTTTTGTTTACACATTGTAGGTTTGAAATAAGATGAAATAATGTAATAAACGAAATTTATTTATTTAAATGTATGTTCAAATTACAAATAGTTTTTATTTGGTTTGTCTACTGTTTACCGCTCTCCGCTAGAAGGAAAAAGGAAAAAAAACTTGTACATAACCCCTAATAATAATATTTCTGTAAAGTTGATTATCTACACAAATATATGTACTACAGGTTATTTGTTGATGTTTTTACCTCAGTAGATCCCTACTATTTATCTCAAGTTAATCATATAAATAAACAATTCTTATTGTTTACTCCAAAGTCCAAAGCCTTGCCAATGCTCTATTTTCTTACTAATTAAGTACTAAACCACGTTTCTTTTATTAATTTTAAGTACAGCGCACATACCACGAACATTCATTGAATTAGAAAGAGAAACCAAATCAAGAAAACGATCAAACATTTGATTTCTTATTTAGGATCCCAAACAAAAACAAAGAAAATGACTGAAAACATTATGGTGTGTTATTCCAAGATTGGACTCACAACCATGAAAAACTGTCTTATTATGATCTTTCCTTTTTTGAGAAAGCTGTCTTATGATCTTATGGTGATTGGAAAGAAGCTGGAGCAGTTCTTGGAGGACGTCTGCATGGTCCGCGTCTCTTCTTCTTCCACGTTGCGTGGGTCGCTCCGCAAGATTTTGAGGATGGAGTATACACGATGTGCCTTCCGGATGCTGCGACATCAAATCGAGTTCGAGTGATCAGTTTATATTAAAGGAATTTAATTAATCTATATTTTGAATCTTATATAAAACAACCACATTAATTTTCTTTCGAAAAGAAAACAACTACCATTAACATATGCTTTATTTTTGGATCTTAATAACTGGTGGCAACCAAGATTTAAAGATGCTTACCAAGTTTTCGGTTTGTAGCCTCGATGACTCTAACTTGAGAGGAAAGTGTTAGAATCAAAAGGAAAAGAGATAACAGAAGAGCAACCTTTTGTGATGTTTTTGGACCCATTTTCTTTTTTCGTTATGGTTTGATAACTACAAGCCTTATGATAAATATATAGACCTAGACCAAATTTAATTTTAAAAAAAAATCGTATTTACTTCCTTTTCAAGGCAATGTTTTTAAAATTAGGAAAACGCGGTTTAGACTTAAGTTATCTTAAGACTCTTATTTAATATTAGAACTAGATTTTGACCCGCGCAACCGCGCGGGTGTTTGTTTTCGTTTATAGTTAGTTATATAAACATTTTGTTTTCACTTGTAAATTGATATATATTATAGTAATCACATATTTACGATATGTATAGTAAATATTTTTCAAACATAATAATATTATATAATACGTGTTTTAATCAAATAGATTGTTTCTAATTTTCTATATTACACATGTTTTCAAACAGGTGTTTGTTTATTCTTCTACATTTTATTGTTTGTTAGATTAATATTTCATTTTTAGATAAATTAATATAAATAGAGCTTGATTAAATATTAGTATACTTTAATTTGAAAAGATAATATAAACTTCAAAGAAATTTTTGCTAAAAACTAAATTTATAGCTTCATAAATTAATATTATAAAGAATTTATTAAAAAGAAATTTTGTAAAAAAATTCTTTTTTTAAAACAATATAATTTTAAAATTTTACATCGAAATAAATTTATCTATTATATATAGCGTGTAAATTTTTTTAGAGTATATAAATATTCCATATTACGAATCTGTGATTTTGTTAATATATTGTAGATGCATTTAACTATTATTGACATATTTCCTTATAAATAATAGTAGATTCCTAAACTTATATTTATTAACATATTTTGTGTGACTAAGTTGGAAGGTGTAGGGTAATTTACCAAAACCAAATTGTTAAATGTATCTTTGTTATTATAGATATGATTTTTCATAAGATATAATAATGATAAGATTATTAGAGAGTTAATGTAACATGACATTCTAGTAATTGTCCATTTTTTAAAAAATCACACATGAAATCAAGTCATGACTTCTGTTTTAATATATAAGATGTTACAAGTTTTGAAATTCGTAGAAGAAACTTAAGTAATTTTTTATACAAACAACATACGACTTCCGTTAACATAACAAAACAACATACGACTTCTTTGCCATTTCATATTTACTCGAGATGAGTCATGACTAAACTTTAGTCCGACTGTGAATACATATTCTTCAAAAATTGACTTTTATTATCCCACTAACGACAAATCGACGATCAGGGACGTTGTCAGCATACTATATCTTCTTCTTACTTTGACTATTTCTTCATTAGCCACCCACTTAGCCTTATGTTATTCTATTGCAACTAAATAATGTTATCACATGGCTTTACTTATCTAATACTTCCAACAATATAACCAAGCACCATATGATAGTGATTTGTAGACTTTCAAAAATCAGCGAAGTTATATTTAATAAATTCATATTCATGTGCGCTGTTGTATGAATTTTCAGCTTCATATATATATATATATTTTAAAATATAAATTATACTAAAATGGTATTGAAAAAAAACTTGATTTCCAAAAATTTATAACATAAATATTGTCCACAATGATCGTTTTTGAAAAAGACAATAAATCTCTAGTCTTTGATCGTTTTAGAAACTAATATTTTAATTTAATATTTTATAAATTTAAAAGTTATTTTATAGACATTTCATATTTTTACAAGATAAAAAATATCAGATTTATTTATTTTCTGTTCTTACATAGTTAATACTAGGTGTTTCCTGCACATGGTGCAGCAAAAAAAATTTTAAAAAAACTTTTGTGTTAATATTCATTTTATTATTTCCATGCCAATATTTTCATATAAATTTTAGTCTAGTTAAAAGTAAAATTAAGAGAAAATAGAATTTGACTTAGTTTCAATTATATATATAATTATAATTTTAGATAAATTTTCATTTATTTTTTTGGTTAAGAAATATTAAATAAATTTGTCTAATTTTTGTTTAAAAATGATATGAAAAATATAATAATTATCACAAAATAAAATTAAATAGAAATTCTAAAATTTAAAATTTATAAATATAAAAAGAAACATATTATGTTATGATTAAAAATTAAAAAAAAATATAAAATTTTGCAAATCTTGTTTAGTGATAAAATTTGTAGCATTATAAAAATACACTAAATTATGTTTCGAAATTTATAAAATATTTTATGCTTATTATATTATATAATTCCTTTTTAATTATATTTATTTTAATGATGATTATGAGTTATTTTCATATTTGGAAAATTTATAAAAAATAAAAATAAATATTAATTATAATTGTCATATCACATTTAGACGTAAGACATGCATCAATTCTAGTGTATCATGTCATTTTTTTTAATGAAAATTATTGTAACAATGAGATGTGTCAAATCATTTCTCAAATTATATCTGGAGAATTAGGGGATAACACATATATGCATTAATTTGATCTACATATTTTTTTGAATCGGCGTAGCCTAAAACTTTATGGATCCACAAACAAAATTAGTCAAGGCATTACATTCGCAACTATTCAAACCTGTAAATACCTCTGTGGACATAACATACACGAGGAGTGTATTGACTGGTTTGACAAGACTGACCGTATGGTGGTGAAAATCTTACGAAAATGGACCGATGGATTTTTTTCTGACATAGTGAGTATAATACTAGCACATGCGAATGGTCAAGACGCAAGAGGTGGAACTCCTGACCAATCGAACTACAATCAATCTTTCTCTATGACAAAATTCTTTTTTTTTTGGGCACCAGACAATATTCTTTTATCCTGTTTCTTTTTCTAAAATTCATGCCACCCTCTCCTTTCTTTTTGTTGAACTTCTTCTATTGCTTTTTACCTGTAAATTACTTTGCTTTTTAAACCAAGTCACTTCCAGCTTTTTGGGATGCAAACTAATCTTATGTTACTATTTCTGGTTTGGATTAGCACGGATGTTTAGTTGTTTACGAGCATATGATTCTTGTGAGGCTGATATTTTATCAATTAAAGAATAAACAGTTACACTGTTGTTAAAAAAAAGAATAAACAGTTACAAGACATTTGATGTTTAGTCATATTTAAAATAGTAGAGGTTAACCGTCCTAACTCCTACGAGGTAAAAAAAAGAAATTCTATATAAGTATTTCAAGTTTTGATGAGTATTTACAGATGTAAATGTACTCTTGTAACGTAGTTTTTTTTTTAAATATCATAAGTATATATTACCATTAAACTTTTTATGAAACATAATCGTTTTAAATATTTGTTCAATATGTTTTACTTTAATTATAATAGTATGTAGATTTTTTTTTAAAGTACTGGAATCATTGAGTTAAATACGTAAACACGAATTGATTTTTATTTTGTATGTTGATGTTTTATTTACTTATATATTTTTCTTAAATTCTTCATTTAAACGCTGTAAAAACAGTAGATTTAACGTGAGAAGAAGTAGCTTGAGTTGGTAACAAATCATAAGAACCTCATATTAATCTTTACTACTGAAAATAAAATTATCGAATCTTTATTTGAAGATTAAGTAAAGCATACAATTTCCAATAAATGCTACTGATTAGTTTTTAGAATATGTTCTTTAATATGTACTTCCTTATATGGAATGAATTTATTTTGTAATGACTATAATTTATTATTAGTAAAAAAAAAATATATTTTCATTTTTATATTTATAATTTTATTTCAAATAAATTAATTTGAGATAAAACATGTTGATATGTTTTTACTATAATTTTAGATTGAATATTTATTTTTCAACCTTCGTTATCTTTATTTAAATATAACATTTTTGTAAATACAGTAGAACCTCTATAAATTAATACTTGATAATATAATATACACTAAATAGTTCTGTGAAATAATATAATTTTATAGTCCCAAATTGAGTTTTTTGGTTCGATTAGTATATCGATAAATTAATATCTCTCTAAATTAATAAAAAAATAAAATTTTGGTGTAATCCCAACATTATTAATTTATAGAGATTTCACTGTAGCATGTATTCGGATTGAGTCCATACTAATCTTTTGAGCCATGACTTAGAAACCAAACAAATATTTACCAATAAGTTTATTGTTACAAATATGATGATTGGCTAGCTAAAAAGTGTATTATGTGATCATCATGATGAACTCAAAAGTAGAACAAAAGCAGATTCCAATGCCACTACTGTATTCATAGTCCTTTTCCGAATGTTAAGATACTGTTGCATCAGAATGAATAAAACATACGTAACATGCCATATATAACACTTTTATTTCATGTAGAATGATATAAAATAGAGTATTGCATCACACTCACACACCATACAAATAAAAACACTCCCCCTCGGATTTATTTAGTACATATATAAAACTACTATATTGATTATCGCCGTTCATTGCTCGTATCGTTAAAGGCTTCTTATAAGACTATAGATGCATAAATCTCATTATGAGTGTGCATTATCAAGTAGTGATTAAAAGAAGAAGCTCATCTAACTTCTTCGTCCTCCGCAGCCACTCTCCCTCTGGCAGTTGTAGAAAACCGCAGCCACGGGAAGGCCGAGATTGTATAGGGAAGCAAACTCACGAGTGTTGAACTGTTGGCGCCACCCTGGTTCATACACGGTTTGCCGACCGAGCTGTCGGAACAATACCAGCACGATACGATGAATACCCGAGTTGGGCCTTGGACTCTCGTAAGTCACAATCTCATTGCCTGCATGCAAACATAACAGCAAACACATGTGAATTCGTTCCTATATATCGACTGTCTAGCCATCAATCTATAGAATAAAACTCACCAAAGTTTGTTCCAGTTGTCGCTGGGATATCGGTCACCAACCTGTAATAAGATTTGTCCACATGTTTTTTTTTAGGATATTGCACTTAAACATAAGATTTTATTTTATAAATGATAACAACGTAATCAATAGACTACTTGGTGCTAATGAGATCCTTGGTTTTATTTTAATTTTAAACCAATAGATTGTCGGTGTAAGTGATTCCAAAACATGTATCAACATTCAAATTCTTTGAAAGTTTTATATTGTGCATACATATATAAAAGTGAGACTATTTATTAAAGGAATATATATATATATAATATATATATATATATTTCTATTTCTATTTCTATTTTTATAATTTTATATAAATTGAGACTAAGAAAGAAGATGTGTTGTGTAGTAGCTGTGATATTACAGAAAACCTTGTCCTACACACTTCGAGTCACAAAGATATGTCATCAGACTAAGAATGTTCGTACAAACAACTTTAAAGTGGAAAACCAAATATTAGTATAAGTTATACGTCCCATACTTCAATAGAATCATTGTGTACGTAGGTCTGTTAAAAAATAATTTATACATATCTTATATGCATGTCTAAAGCTTTTGAAATCTCTTGAGTTTATCCTTGGTGTATGGGCTTTGTTAGGAGACAAAGTGATAAACCGCTTTCTTAAAGCTGGTTATATACATGTCCTGCTCTACTAAATGGAAGACGTTTGACTTTTGTTATCAGTGATTACAAATTTTAAAGTCTCCAGTTGATATACATAGCATGTTGCATGTGTGATTGAGTGTATATATGTTTATATTTAATTAAGCAAACATGTTTGAGGATAAACTAAAATTGGATAAAAGAGGTGAATTAGTGCACAAACCAGTGAAGATATTCTCGGAGGTGAGGATTGCTAGGACTTGGAACATCTGGATCCACCATAACCTACATTAAACCCATGAACACTAATTTCGTTACAAATAATACGAAGAAGAATGAAAATATCAGATTATCATTCTCAAACTTATCAAGAAAGCAGAAGTTATCTTTTGAAGTTTGAGAAGTGAGATAACACAAAAGAAAGAACGATGAATAGAAAAAGGTAGGTCCTAGCTACATGTCTATGTATAGCAGAGTGTCTAAGAGACTTACTTGAATATACCTATTCAACAGTCATACAATAGAGATAAAAAACAACATTATTTATTTATGTAAATGACCATTCAGTTTCTTTATTATTATTATTATTATTATTATTATTATTATTATTATTATTATTATTATTATTTTGTATATTCGAACCAAGATATTTTTTGCCTTTTTAAAAGCATCGAAGAATTAAAAATTAAAAACAAAGATACAATCTAATTTTTTGGAGGAACAAAGAAAAAATCAAGATTCTTACCTAAAATAAGAGAATAAGTATGCAAAAAGTTTCTTAGGAAAACATCTGGGATTTAAATAAGAGACAAAGGAAGAAAAGAATTGTGAAAGAATATAAAATTGTGTACATTTAGTTTGGTATTTTCTGAAATGATTCATGGGATCATCTTCATGGAAAAAGTGAAAAAGAAATACTTCTTAACATGGGTATCTAGAAGTTGAACCAATAAATCGTAAGAAAATAGAACAAGGGAAATATTTATCTAAAGGCCTCCTTGTGGGTCTACATGGCCTAGGTATATTGGTAGAAAGAAGAAGAATAATGAAGAAATGAAGAAGAGATGAGACAAAATAGAGTTTAAATGTAAGAACCAAAGTGTAGAAGTTCCTTAGGTCTTCTCCCCCAATCTCAACTCTTGGCTTGTTGGCGACTTGAGAAGGCCTTAGATCCAACCCATTTGTCACCTCTCTTTGGCCATAAGTAACCCTTAGATCGATTGATCTGGTGAAACATTCAAGAACGTCTCCTACAACTCTCCCTACCACAAGAGGATCTCTGTTACTTAAAGACATTTTTGATCTAACACAAACAGGTGGTTTCTGTTTTAATTGTTTTTTATTCTTCGTATCTTATGAACTAACCCTCTACTTGTACGTGATATATATAGTGTCTTGGGAGTTGAATTAGCTCGGGTCGGTGAACTCATCACCACAATATTTGTCTTGTCTAATGATGTACGAGAATATAAAATTGATTCTATGTACATCACATATTGTCTTCTTATTTCATATTTCTCTCTTTTTTTTTTCTTTTTTTTTTGTGGTATTCGTCCGAAGCCACCACTCTAATAGCTCGACTGATAATATTCCAAATTATTATCTCACCCACTTGGTAGCCAATAATATTTGATTCATTTCCTTCAACTAACTACCTCTCCGACTTGTAACCCAAAAGAAAAAGACTTCACTCGACCATATACTTTTTTTGGTAAAACTCGACCATATACTTGCTAAATACTTATACACGTATGTTATTTTTCGTAAATCAGTGCAAATAAATTCAGTGCAATACACCCAATAAAACTATGTAGTTTGAATATAATATACGAGCTTCCGATTAAAAAGAGCTTAGGTGTAATTGTTTGTTTATAACCAATATCATGGACTTATCGTTACATATATATAGTGACTTATAGCGAGAAAAGCAAGTTGCAAAATGTGATTAACGTTCTTAATTCCAAGTTTTATTTAGTGGTTCTTAATTCTTAATTCCAAGTTCCAATAGCAGACACACATGCGGCATATTTTATCTGTGAGGTGACTTGAGATAGAAAGAATACATATATCATATGTCAATCTACCAATGAAACCAATAAACCAAGAATACTTTTAAATGAAATTATTATTCATATGTCAATCCACCATTGATATTCATAACTCGTGAAATATCGACCATCCATTTGTTCTCACCAGGTGATGCATGCGTCTATGAACAAACTTGCTAATTTGGGAGATTTTGGTTTTAATAAATAGATATATATACCATTGGTCCGTTGCCACTAATTAGAGCATATATTGATCTCCTCAAAGATGAATTCATAACCATAACCTAACAATTGAGTTTATTTGATGACGCGTGTATATTGATCTTATTCGTTCCTGGTATTGAAATAGCAGGTTCTTGGTACACTATATTTCCAAATTTAATATTCCCAAAATCATTATATTGAGCTTATATTTTTAATTTATAAAAGAATTGAACCATGGCATGTAGCATATAACTGTTTTTAATCTGTAACATAAATATCTCGATGATATTATTCTGTTTGTGTGCAACTTTAGCATTATATAAACTGAAATGATACAGAAGTCAATACCTTTAGAAAAAATTGAACTAATTTACATAAGAACCAAAAGAATTTCTTGTGTTACAGAAGGTTTGATTGCAGACAAGATTAATTGTTCGCTTCAGGAAGAAAGATGGATTGTCCCCCACTTGTCTTTTATTTTCCAAACCTTTTGATTTTACGTCTTCTGGTTTATCCGATAAATGTATACTTTTAGTTTTTTTTTTTTTTTTGAGTAAATATATTTTAGTTAACAACGAGTTTTCCTGCTTTATTTTTGTTGAATTTTCTTACCTCAACAAGTCTCATATTTACTAAAAGTAGTTAACATCAGATTCAAACCAGAGACATGGCAGAGGCAAAGCTATATTGCATAACTGCCCACCATGAATTTTGTTAATATATGAAGACAATCAATTACAACAAGCTGATATATAGTTTGATTACTCTGATTAACTCAGTTTTGTTCGTCAAAGGCTTAACTATATCTAACGCAAATCAGTTAATCAGAGTAATCAAACTATATGCAGCTTGTTGTAATTGATTAACAAAATTCATGGTAGGCAGTTATGCAACATCGCTTCGCCGTGTCTCTGGTTTGAGTCTGATGTAAGTACTAGTAGTAAATATTTTATTTTGGCTAGAAAATGTAGATTATGAAAAAATAATTACAAATGATTTTCAATATGGTATATAGTGTATCATCGAACTTGGATCTCACAGAGCGGCTTGTAATAACGCAGTCAGATATGTATTATCACCGTGTGATACAATTGTCGCATGTAAAATTGTTTACATAATAGTTGTCGTTGTAAGAAAGTATTTAGAAGTGGTGGATGTTCTCTAAATCCTTATTTCCTTTATGATTTCATGTTAAGCTTTATGTATGACAATAACTTTAAAGTATTTTTGATAAATTTATGTTTTTAAAAGATTGTGTTGAATAATAGAGAAATATGTTTATATTAAAATGTTAATTTCATACTTTTAAGAAGAGTATATACCATTAAAGACTTTAGTTATTATTTTAACAAATGTTAAAATTATTAAGTATGTACAAGTTGTTTAACTATATACACTACATATAAATATGATAACATAGCGCACCTTATAAATATATAATCACTGAATATATAATCAGTTACAGATAATATATATATAAATATCGAGACGATGAAGGGATTTCAAGAAGTGAAATTGCATCATGTGTACACAACTTTTTCACTAATCAATACCCTAAATCCCATATCCACACCATGAGGCTTTTTTTGATAGACACCAAACTTGTTCCGTCATAAGTAGTTTGCTAATTTTATCATTTTTTTGGGTTTTAAACCAATTCACTCTTTCAAGAATTTATCTATCATCCACATTTTTTAGGGGGGGGGGGAGTAATTCCAGCTGCAGATTTTTAGTGAAAATGCAGATTGGTTTTATTGATTGTCTTGTTTCGGTCTAATTATTTGGTCTAATTATTTATAATACTTCACGTTTCAGTAGTGAAATAACTGTGTGATGTAAAAACTTATATTATATATTAATCAAACAGTACTGTTTTAACAGAATACTATGATTTCTGGTATTACTCAATTATCAATAAAATCATCTAGACCCCTTAAAATAACACACTCAAAATAACAAGTTAACTGATTAAACAAGCTGAACATTCGATAATAGTGTATTATTAATAGTTGTTCCGAATGGTCAAATGTAGAAGAAATATGAAATGAAAGGAAGTGAACCCCAGCATTCTTTTAATAAAAAATGACACCAGAAAATCACCAGCAACTGAATAAGTTGGCGTGTGTGTGTGTGTCTCGTAACCTAAGTTGGTGTTGGTGGCTATAAGTAGTCCAAAAAAATACGGCCCTCAACTTTTTATTTTTCTCATTTTTTCCCATGTGGAATATATCAACATCCATTTTCTTTGTTGTTGTTGTTGTTGTGAATTTGTACCATTTAGTATCTCGGGTGGAGGAGAAATAAAAGTAAAATAGGAATTATGAAGTAGTGTACAAATAACGAATCTAAAATTAGAAAGAACGCAACCAAGTAGAGACGTCTCTGTACTTGCTATTCATCCAATCTTGTATGGAATCGTCTTCTAATGTTGGCCAAGATGTGTCACTTCTTTATCACCAACGTATCTATCTTATTTCATCCCCTCTTTTTCTTTTTCAATAATGTGAAAGATCTTATTATTCTTGATAAACCTCCAACTCATCTTCTCTTATTATGGACCTTATTGAAAAATAAAAATTAAACATAAATCCAAACGAACAGATTCCGATTATTTTTGTTGTGAGTTGTCCTCATCTTGATTCGGTGATTATAGAAATGGAATAAAAAATAATTGGCTGTAACAAAACGTAACTTTTGTGCTCATAGAAATCTAACTAATGTTGATAAATGATTTAAAGTGTAAGTAGGAATGCAATTTTAATGAGAAAATAAGAGATAAAATAATGAAAGGGTAATCATAAAGAATATAATCCTTTATATATTAATCTTGAAGCATTCATAAATGCACAACCTTGGAGAGCATGCTTACGTGTCAAGCTCACACAGCTTCTCACCTTTAATTTTTTAATGGACCAATTCTGCTAGGAATGAAATAATGTAACATTTAATTTCTTGCATTTAGGACTATAATATATAGACATCTTTTAAGGGACCAACTCTGCTAGGTATAAAACAATATATTTTATTTCCTTAAATAAAAACTACGGAATTACCTAATATGATTAACATATATATGTAATTAGTGATTATGAATAATACATATTTTTGTATCTCTCTTTTTTTTAATTTTAAATTATTAAAATAAATTAAACAATCACATTTAAATATATAATTAAAAAAATTTAATTTTTCTTATAGGTTATATTTTTTTAAACGACCATAAATAACTAAAAATAGTAAAATCCCACATTGAAAATTTTATGATAAAAAAAAAAAAAAAAAAAAAAAAAAAAAAAAAAAAAAAAAAAAAAAAAAAAAAAAAAAAAAGAAAATTTTATGATAAATGGTTTAACTTTGTTTTTTTCCAAACAAAATACAAATTATCATAAATCGTACGAATATGAAATATCATTAGTAGATATTCATACTATAAATATGTTAATTTAAAAATTTTAGTGAAAAGGTTTGAGGTTAGTAGATACAAATTATGGTATACGAAAGATTTTTGTAGTTTGTTTTATTTGGTTCTCTTTTTAATATCTTTTAATTTGTTTAGATAATTTATCTAATTTTTAATTAGATTTATTAATAGTTTAAATATTTTGAATTTTTTGTCAACGTTTAATGTTTAACAAATATTTTTAGGGTGATTTCAGATATTGGTTACAATCCAAGCCAAACTTAATTGAGAAGATCAAATCCAATCCGATAATTAGTAAAATTCAAATAGGATTTATGAGAATAATACCAAAATCTGAAAATACGTGTCAATCAAACTAAAACCGACGAAATCTTAAACGTCCAGATCTATGATGATTTAAGATACCAACATTTGTATTCACCATTTTATAATCGATAAATACTGTAATATTGCAAAATGTTAAAAACTATTTAATGAATAAATATTAGTATGAAAATTTCACCCCGCGCATGCGCGCGGGTTATCATCTAGTTTATTATTATTAGGAAAACGCCATCAATAGTATTTTTTAGATTGTATCATAAAATAAGTAAGGAAATCTCCCAAATAGCATTTATTAATCAATAAAAATAATAAATTACCTTACATCACAAACACTAATCCTAATTTCACCTCCTAATTCTAAACCATAAGCATTAATCACTATATTATAAACCCATATATAAAATTAGCATATAATTCATATTTTAAAAGCCATTTTAAAGTTTTTAATATATTTAGTTATTTACATAGTTTAATAGGAATGTATTTATGTTTTGGTCATTTACTGAATGTTATTTTGAGATTTCTCTTTCTTTTGTGCTATTTCTGAAAAATGCTTTAATGCTATTTGAAAGTATTTATCTTATTATTATCATCTCATTACATTTCAATGTAAGGTAATTCATCTTAACACGTTGTCTACATTATTTTCTCAAACATATTAATCTTGATTTCACTCAAGGATCAACAACAATCCAGTTTAATATCCTATTATTTTAACTAAATTTAGTTTTTAGTGTTATTCTAAGCTTTATGAGTTTTAAACTTAAAACTATTAACATAAATTGATTGGTCACGTGAATGTTGACACAATAAAAATTTATAGAATTTAATTTAACAATGAGGGGTGGACAAAAATCATAGCAAAACTAATATTACCTTTTGCCCTACCGTTGAAATTTAGGCATGTGAATTTGAATAACTCTTTGTATATAAGTTTTAAGGATTTTTAACATAAAAACCCCTTAACTAAGTTTGTTTTGGGTAAAAACTCCTATTTAATGAAAAAACCCCCAAAATAACTTTATTTAGTGAATAAAACCCTCGCCGGTCATAATTACCAGTACTACCGGTAAATCTTCAGTTTAGGGGTTTTATCATTAAACATAAAAATCAATAAAATTCAAAATATAATAACATTATCTAAAAATTTGTAATTTTAATTTTAAAAACTAGCATTTTAAAAAACAATTTGTAACTATATGAGTCTGATTTGTTATCCTTTTAAAATCAAAGTTATATATGTATAAATTTAAAATGTAAAAACCAAGAAAATATAAGAAAAATTATCTAATGATTTACCTGTAATAAAAATTATCAAAATTTAAAAATCTAAAAAACAAGAAAAAAGAATAAAAATTATATCTTATTTAATAAAAATGTAATAATAAATCTTTAGGTGCTTTTTACTATATTTTGGTGTTTTAAAATTTTAATCTATATATATAATATTGATGTTAAAACAAATCAAACTCATATATTTACAGAAATTTTGCAAAATGCTAATTTTAAAAATTTAAGTTACTAATTTTTAGATAATGTTATCATTTTTTTTTTTAGATTTTTAATGATAAAAACCCTTCAACTATGTTTAATATGGGGGTTTACTTGTTAGTTTGGGGTTTTCTACCCAAAACAAACCTATTTAAGGTATTTTAGAGTTAAAAATCCATTTTATAAGGATAAGAAATCATTCATATATTTACAGAAATTTTTAAAATGCTAGTTTTGAAAATTAAAATTACGAATTTTTAGATAATGTTATTATTTGATTTTTTTTTTTTTTTGAATTTTTATGTTTAATGATAAAACCCCTAAACTAAATATTTACCGGTAGTACTGGTAATTTTGACCGGCGAGGGTTTAATTCACTAAATAAAGTTAGTTTGAGGTTTTTTTCATTAAATACTTAGTTTAGGGGTTTTTACCCAAAATAAACTTAGTTGAGGGGTTTTTATGTTAAAAATCCAAGTTTTAAAATTTGTTGATGTTAAGTTTGTGATTTATTTCAACAATAGAAAAATTGTTAAGGAGAAGAAAAAAAAAAAACAAAATCTATCTCATGAGTTTAGAAAGGTCCACCACTCACCAGCACCAGTTACAAATGCTGTCATGAATGACATAAGCAGTATTCTGATTATCTATTAAAACTCCATTCAAATTTGTTTTTTGAGAAAAAGAATTCCATTCAAATTCTCTATTAAATATCATACAAATGGCATATCCAATAGAAAACCAGAATGAATGATGTGGCATCTCAGTTGAAAATATGACGATGGGTGCATGAGGGGCAACCTCGTGGGAAAGAATATAAAAGCTCACACTTAAGAATAATGCCCAACAAATTGAATCATCCTTACCTTTTCTATTTCTTTGTTTTTCTATATTGGTTCCTATTTTTGATTCCTATTACAAAAGACTTTACATAAAAACTTAAAGAGTCAACTGTAAGGTTTCTACCATATTAAAATATAAAATCACATTTCCTTGTTAGCATGTCATGCCACAAATAGTCGAAGAAAAGGCATAATAGTGCAAATAGAAAACAAAACATTTTCTTTTAAATAGTGGCAACAAAATCTTGTATATGTTATATTAGTATCTTGCACATATATGCAAGATTCTTTATAACATGTACATTAATTTATTTGGTACTAGGACCGGTCCGCGCTACGCGCGGAATTGAATGACGCGGTGAATGATATGAATATTTTTATTTTTTTATAAAATATGTAACAAATTTATAAGATTTTGTTAAGTTGGATTTCAATACAATAGTGTTATCTACATGAATTTTAAGTATATAACTATGAAGACTGGATTTTTAGTGTTGGTGTTATATGAGATTCCAAGAAATTTATTAATAATGTAAGAAATATGAAAAAAAAAAACTGTAATTTATGTATGAGATATATGCCTATATTATTATATATTAATTGTCTGCGGTTTATGTTAGGTTTTGCAAGAGAAAGTGAATTAAAAAACATCTCCCATAAACAAAGCAGATTTTGTAGGTGTTTATTTTTGGACATCTCCCATAAACAAAGCAGATTTTGTAGGTGTTTTTTTTTGGTAAAAAATTTGTAGGTGTTGTCCAAGTGGTATATAGTAGTAGTCAATAAATTAATATATTTTGTGTTTCTTTTATCAATAATATGTTTGTTGTGTGAATTTTAGGATTTGTTACTGATAAAGCGAGCCTTGGAGCCTTGCAGTGAATAAGTAAACTGAATTTTTAGAAATTTGTTGCCCTTACATGTAAGAATTACGGACAAAGATAGGTTTTAGCAGCGAATGGAAAGAGTAGTTGGTGTACAGTGGCGAGAGTGCGTGTCGAAGTTTTTTTTTCTGTAAATGGTAGCTAGGAATTTCCGAACTGGCAGTTGCTGCAAGAGAATTCATTTCACATATTAAAAATCAATGATATTAAATGGTTAAATTTATTTGTGTTTCATTCAAAAAAAAAATTGATTTGTGTTTGTTCGCACTAAATCTGTTAACTCTTAACAATTATTGTAAATAACCAAAATTTATATGAGTGCTTTTTTATAGAAACATACCTATGCGTTTTAAGCTCTGCTAATCCTTCTTAGCCGTCCAGCTATAAAGAGATCACAATATTTGCTATTCTCATCTTATAATTCAAATCATTGCTTTATAATATGGTACGATGAGTTTTGTGTGTCTTTTTCTGACACTTTGAAAGTGTCTACTTTTATGTTTTCTTTCTAGTAATATGGATATTAAAATTCACGTGAAAACGTAAACTGTGTATTAGATTGCGAGTGTTTCATAAACTCAATCAATAAGTTCCATAATTGTTTCATTATCTTCTTCCCAACTTACATAACAACAACAATAAGTAGTAAGCTACATACTCCGTACATGATCCACTTTTTATCTCTATCTTTGATAATCAATTACTAACTACCTCTTGCAGATTTAGGATTGGACACCAATGAATGTAGAACAGACCATGCTCGCGCTCTTGACAGAGTTATGTGCACTGTATAACCTCCTCCTCCATTGCCTGCTTTCCGCTCAACACCAGTGTTTTCTTCTGCAATATCACCATTCAGAGCAGGAACTATCTCCTCTCTTTCTCTCTCACTGCGACACAGATTTACAAAGACACAATGGTTTTTCAGAGAAGGGGAGAGAGCGAAGAGATGGCAAGAGACTATGTAGAAGATATTACCTTGGCGAGGAAGCATGATGCGTGTGCAGTGCAGTACTTCCTCCCTCTGCTGCTCCTGGTTTACATTAATATTCTTTCAGATGGGCAATCACACTCTTAAATATATCAACCCCACTGTGAACAACCTAAAATTTACTGATTACATAAGTCTTCTCTTGTTTGAGGATTTGTAGTTCCTAAGCAGTTAATTAGCTAACCTAGAGTACATAAAGCTAAAATGATGACCATCATGACAGGATTCACCCAGCATCTAAGAATGATATTCCAATTTTTGGTAATTTCTTCTTCATAGATTTCAGTTAAAACCAATGGAAAGTACATTAAAAAATCAGAGAAAAGAAATTGTGGAAAAAAATGAGGCTATTTGTGTTACCTTTTGGGGAACTCAGACATCATCTTTTTGTTACCACTTGAAATTTTATTACTTGTATTTCACATTCTTCAGTAAAAAACACTAAAAGTCAACAGCTTTATCCCCAAACCAAAGATACCCATTCACCCACACACCTCAAAGATCAAGTCTACAGCAAACCCATATAGTATAATTGCAAAATTCACAAACCCCAAAAATTAAAATCTAGACTTTGTATTTCAAATTCATCAGTCATCAGTAAAAACTTGTATACAAAATACTAAAAGCCAAAAGCTTTATCCACAAACCAGAGAGACCCATTTACCCATATTCCTCAACGATCAAGTCCAGTGGCGGATGCAGAGAAGAGTTTCATAGGGGGCAAGTTGATATTGTTCAAAGAATTAAGGATAATTTTACTAAAATCAAAGGGGGCATAACTAAAATTGTTCAAGGTTTTACTTGAAATTTTGAAAAAGCATAGGGGGCATATGCCCCACCCTTACACAGTGTGGCTCCGCCACTGATCAAGTCTACAGCAAACCCATATCGTATAATTGCAAAATTCACAAACCTTAAAATAAAAAATTTCAACTTTGTGTGTTTTAACAATTAATCAATAAAGACTCAAACTTTATAAACTAACCATGACCAAGTAGGGCACTTAGAGACAAGATTATGTCCAGCGAGCACGAACTCGCTGACGCTGAGTACTCCTTTCTCCTTGAACGCCGTGACCGTGCGAGGACCTGTGACCCTCTCCACCGTGCCTTTGAATGCTTCGTGAAGCTTATGCTTAAACATTATCCTATATTGATCTCGCGATGGGTTGGAGAATCTGATCAATTTTAGTTATTGTGGAGAATGATATTTTCTTCTCGTATGGAAGACGGCTTCTTCTCATTGGAGATTCGATTTTGGGTACAAGTTATCTCAGAAGATTCCGTGTTCATTGATCCTCATACGCCGTGCTTCTCAGAACACGAAGAGCCTGGAGTCGCTATGGGAGAACACAACGTTTAGGTCAACAGAAAAGAGTCAAGAAATAAAGCCCAACATTAACGTGAAGCCCAAATGTAAACAACTGAAGCCCAAACGATTTTGGCCCAAAATGGTTGCTGACCTGGCCTTTCCACGCTGGCGCTGAGGTGGCACCCCTTAGAAGGAAGGATGCTTTTTTTTATATAATAGATTTATGAATTTAGTTTAAATTATTTTAAGACACCTCTATTTGATCACGTATTGAAGAAATTTTCCAAAACGTTTATCGTTGAAAACAAAAACTTACCGAAACATTTGATAGAATACATATATATATATATATATATATATATATATATATATAATAGATAATTTAAGATTTTCTTATAATGTTTTTATCATTTTAGAAGATTAGTTATGTGAAACTGATGGGAGTTTCTTCATTTTTATAAGACAATAACAAAATACATCATACATTTTAAACGGTATATTTATTTTTAGTTGGACTATTAACAAGAATATTTTTTAGCGACAAAGAAAGTAAAAGTCTGTCATCTCCCAAATTTCTTTCTACTGATGATTTGTTGTATATTTTTATAGACATATATGGTTACGTTTTCGCATTAAATGAAAAAAATTGAAGATAATAAAGATAGTTTTGATGTGATTAGCTCACCACTTCCCTCGTGTTTCACATCTCTTGGTTCGCAGTTTTGTATGTTCAGTTCCTCTCTCCAGCTCGGAAGGTCTAGAAGAGAGTCCAACCACAGGATCTCGCATGTAGCAGGATGATGCTACCATACTATGGGTTGGTTCTATCTTGACTAACAGACTATGATAGGAGAGTTTCCAAACATACCCAAAAACAAGATTAAGCGACTAGAATATGGACATATTGTTCAATCTGCATCCGTAAAAGCATTGAGACATTTAACTCTGAATTCACAACATAGAATAGTCATTGGCGTGTAGTAGACTAAAAGTAACACGATGAGCAGCACAAGATGAATATATGTTGGCATAATAGAATTTGATTCAGACTGTTAACTGCAAAAGTGATATCCTGATTATCCGGTTTGGTGATCCTAACGTAAATAAATTTATAATAACCTCTCTATAAGAAGTAGCATTTTGAAGTGGGGTGTATTTTTCCTTGCTCAGTTTGACAGTGAAATCCATTGGAACCGTACATAGTTTACAAGTGATAATTGGTGTTTTTGTTGGTTTCTAACCTTTATTTGGAGTCGTGTTAGATTAAACAATCAACGAGAAACAACAAAAATGTAGGTCAAAACAAGTGAAGACTGGGAACAAGAAAATAAAGAAACGAGTAAGAAACTCAAATAAAACGAAGATCAATTGAATAAAATTGATGGAGAGTTGATTAATCGAAATATTCATGGTGGTTTTTGTCGAAACAAAGCTCAATTTCAAGAGAAATCGAAAGAAAATTGAATGAGAATCAATGCGGAAGCTTTCGGCTAGCTTTGATGTCATATTGCGAAAGAAATTGTTGTAACAAAACATGAATTATTGATTTCAGAAAGTATAAAGGAATCCAGATTATAATTGAATGAATGGTTAAAGAAAAAGAGATTTAACCAAAGATTCAAAATATATATATTGAGATGTTTTTGTTCAGGTAAAAAGTATATGCACGCTTTAAGAACTATAAAATATTTTGTATTCATTTTCATTTACAACATATTTTGTGCTTACAATACAACTTTTTAATTGATCCTAAATAACAGAAAAATACATAAGAAGGTATAAAGTATTCTTTTCATATCTATTATCAAATACCGTATCTAGGTGGGCTTGAATGGGATGAATTACTGAAAAGTTTATAATCTTACTGGATATTTTTTTTAAGAAAGCCAACAAAATCGAGCTTAATGTAACAAACGTAAGTACTGAAATTCATTAAAAAAAATATATAAATATATATATTACAGAGTTTGAACTAAAAGGATAAAATCATATATCTTATACAAATCTAGTCTTATTAATACTTTTTATTAAAACTTAAAACTTTATTATATGTATAAAAAACTGAATTCAACATGCATTATGTGGTTTTATAAACTGAACGGAAAAGCCAAATCTTAAACCAGGTCGTTCACCTTTGTCTTTTATTTTATAAAAAGTACCCAAGTCGAACCAAGAAAATACCAATGCAAAGTGAAGCGAAGGAGAAATCAGCAAAGGGTGTCTTCAAACCATTTCTGAAACTTGGTCATCTCCTTAGAAGGCAAAGCAGCCAAGACATATACACCTTTACTATCTCCATCAATGTCTGGAAACAGCAAAACTATGTCTTTCCGATGGTACACAACGGGACAGCAATACTTAGGCTTTCCCCATGGATATTCAACCTCCGCAAATCCTAGTTTCCACCACGATGAAACCAAAACTTCCCCATGTGGAAACCCTTTGTACATTTCTCCCCAATCTATAGCGGATCTTGCATACTCATCCGTTATCCGATTCGCCCCTTCTCCTACCATTTCCACAATCCTCCCAAACGGTTCTTCAAGCAGTATCTTTCGTTTCGCCTTGGCGTACGCGGTTAGAACCGCGTTTCCAGTGTACGCAGAGGGAAGCTGGGGATCCAGCCTCCCTCTGATGTCCACCGCGTAAAGAATGGTTGATTCTTTTTCAAGATCATCCACCTCTTCTTTTACTGAAGAGAGTGCTTTACACCTCCAAACCAAAGCGGTTACAACGTTAAAACCCGTCGCACGAACACAACCACTACCAATACTCTCCGAGGCCTTCTCCTTGAGCCTCGAGATTTGTTGAGAGGATAGCTTGAAGATGTTGAAGTCTAAGTTCTCTGAAGTGGCTTCAAAGACTGTTGTTGTCTCCGAGTCTTGGAGCTGGACAAGCTCGTGGTGTGGGAATGTGACACGTGGTGGAGTACGAGCTTTGAGAAGAGAACGGTCGTTGCATGGAGGTGTTGATAAGGGCTTCTCACTTAGTAAAGAGGCTAAGTTGTCGAGAAATGTTTTGAAACTAAGTCCATCGAACGTTGTATGGTTTGTTGAGATTCCCATTGCAAATCCACCGCACTTGAATGATGTTACCTGCCAAAATTTTAATTTTTCTAAAAAAGATTGATCTCCATAATTCAATTATATGGACCAAATTTAAGAAATATTTTTTCACTTGTAAACAACACTTTCCCTAGTTAGCAATATTTTACTGGAAATTTATAGTAGTGGTAGTTACGTCCCCCTGGGGCATGGCAAAGCTGTCACAAATCCTCGGAATATGATCATAGCAGACAAGAATAACCCTCATGATAACTCTATAGTTAGTACGTAGTATACATATGTACAATCACATGTAGACACTAGTTTCTACAACCACGAACGTTCATTAACTAGTTTCCTTAGAAAATGATTACATTACTTGGCCGTAAGTCAAACAGAATGATGTCACTTTAATTTGGATTTGCTTTATGTTTGGTGGATTCAATAAATGAGCAACCAAGAAAGCCAGCGTTTTAACTTTATCGCGGCACAAGTAGATTTATGTTGCAATCATATACTTTATAAAGTTTTATTAATATTAACAACAAAATAAATTATTATTGAGACATTTTGATAATTTTATAAATCTTATTGTGTAAATCTCGATTAGCTGTGTTGGTTGAAAACATATATTTAGTGTTTATATAACTTCTTGTTGAGACATCTTCTAGTTTCTACATAACTAAGAAATATAAATAAAATCAAGCAAATATCTCTGTAAGAGTTTTTGTACATTAAAGGAATTCAAATTTGGCATATTATTTGTATGCAGGAGAAACTGGAACATGTCTGAGTATATATATATACGTGACAGGTTACGTGTTTACATGTTCTGCTATACTTGAATGATTAAATTTTATGTCACATGCATGTTACTTACTTGCCTACTTGACTACTTGACTTATAGTCTGTTAAACATCTGAGTAGGTTTAGTAATAGATCTCAAAAGCGAGGTTTTTGATATGTCCGATTTAGCTACACAGTGCATGTGATTAGTCTATGAGTTTTGTTTGAGTCATCAAGAAACTCAACGATCTTGTTTTCATATCAAAGTCTAATTTCTTCAAAATAGAAAACACTCTCATTATTAAAAATAAACTTTTTTTCAAAAAACAACTTTGTTAAATAATAATTTAAAGTCAGTTTTAAAAATAACGACGATAAAAAAAAAGGAAAATAATGTATTTCAGAACAGATTTAAATGAATAGTTCAGATAAACTAAGAATCTGAAACTTTGATATATTTGTACACATATTTATTCGTAACTACTAGTTTAACTTCTGTCTACCTCCCTTTTCTGCTTAGATCCGTCTTTTTAAAGATACTGAGAAAGTTTATTTGCGTTTATATTATATGATGTATACTCAAAACTGGTGATATTTTATATTGGGTGATGTATTATACTCCACAAACAAAAAAACAATGTAATTAAGTTGGAAAAGTATAGGTTTAGGAAGCAATCTTTGGTTACCTGAAAAGCAAACAAGGGTTGATCATCTTTAGGCAAAGATTCAAGCTGACTTGTAACCAATTTAGCAAAAGCCGGATTTGGATAAACCAAATCTCCAAGTTCCTCCAAAGTGAACTCACTCTCCGCCGTAACAAACCCAGCTCCAGCACCGTTACAGTCAACATCCAACCGTCCAGAGCTAGGGTTCAAACGAAGTCTCCCGGCCAAAAACTCGTACACGTCCACTGCTCTCACCAACGCCTTTCTCATCATCTCCGACACAATCTCCGGAGGATATTCTTTGTTTGGTCGGAAGAAATGAACCGTTTGGACATCAAAGTTAAGAACTTGGTCGACATTGGACAAGAACATAGATTTTCTCTCATGGGTTAAGGTTTCTTCAGATGGGAAAATGAGTGATGATTCTTTGATCTTCACTTTGAGATCTTGAAGAAGCAATGATGAACATTCTTGGTACGAAGCACCCATTTTTTTTCTCTCTCTCTTTTTTAATTTAATTGTGTTTTGAGTGAGTTTTGTGTTTTTGGGTTTGAAGCTTAATCTCTATTATATAGACTAACACATGGTGAGAGATGGTTATTTGCATGTAAATTATAGTATGAAATTATCCATGGTTAGTAATATGGATCCCATAATAAATGTGTGTGTGTGTGTTTTAAAGCCTAAGATTTGATAACGGAGCAGTTTCGGGATACGTCGACGTCGGTTTAGTCAAACCACATGAAACGTTTTTTTTCTTTAAAAGCAAAACTTGTCGCTGTTGTTACTTTTTGAGTTGTGTTTATAGTTTTGGGAATAGTTATGGGCACGCTTTGGTGGGTGTGAGGTAGGGTTGATGATTAATTTAAGGATTTGATAGGAGAGGCTTGACATGTCGGTCTTAGCTACATATAATGCATGTGATCAGCTGCTTTCGAGTCAAAATTTGTCTTCTACGAGTTTATGTAATAACAAGATTTTTTCCAACATTTAATTTGCGGCATTTTATGTAACGACTTCTACGAGTTTATGTATTATCAAGTTTATACTTAGGCTCATTGATGGTCAACACTTTTTTTTCTATGCAGATGATCAAAGCTTTTCACCGGTCGAAGGACCAGTACGAACCATATATGCAAAGGAAATCAACAAAAACATCATGATTTTAACGATAACTTTAGTTATATATAGGGCACAAGATTTTTGTATATAAATAATAAAGCACAAAGCTAAGTGAACGTAAGACATCAAATTTTTTTTTTGTAAATGTTAGATCAGCACTGAGTCACTGACCGGTAGTCCAAAACATCCAAGCCTCTATGTTGATTACCTTCAACCTTTGTGTACGCGCACGTGTCCTGTGTCCTGAGCTGTTCTTTCTTCTGTTTTGGGTTTTCTTTAGTCTGAGGCCGGTTGGGCCTTGGCTTTCTTTTTAGATGATAAAAATAAAAACGCTGATAAACAAAAAGGTCTTTATTTTGATCAAAAAGGTCTTACTATAAGTTTGGAAATTTGATTGCCCAGTCAGATTCTGGTTTCTTTTCTTTTCTTTACTTTGGCTTAAGGAAAAAAAAAAACATTAGTAAGAAAAAATACAATCTTACGTTTTTCCATTTTTCTTTTTATTCCGCAAATTTTGTTGATTGATAAACTATTTGCATAACTGCGCTTAAAACACTATTTTGTCATTCCAAAAATTTACCAATTAAAGTCTACTGATAGAAATAGAGGTGTGGCAGGTGGTGAAAAATCATAGTTGTTGGATATTTGCAAATGATATTAAAACAAAACTGTAGTAATTCTTCATTTATGTTGTTTATTAGGTGTATGTGATAAACTTTTCAAAGTTAAATTATATTTGAAATTAAATATATTAATATTATATATTTTATTATTTTAACTAATATTTAATAAAATTTGATTTAATTAAGCATAAAATTAAGAAAAAATAATAATTTTGTTATTTTAAATTATATTGACTAATATATATGCAATATTTTAGAATTTGAATCTTAGAATTTTTTATCTATTTATTTTGGTTAAATGTATTAAATCAACTTGTATAAAATTACTAAAAAAAATCATGTAAAAATTGTATAGTTATTAAAAATTATAACTAAACAATATTTAAAATTTGTTGATATCTAAAAGAAACTAATGATATTATGATTAAAATTTATTAATTTTTTAAAAAGATGTAGAAAATTTTGAAAATATTAGTAATAAAATTTTTATAATTATAAAATTAAAAAGTAAATGACATTTCGAAATTTATAATGCATATTTCAATATATTTATTTTTAGTGATGGTTTGATTTATGAGTTATTACCATATTTAAAAAAGTTTACCAAAAATATAAATCAACTAATGTATCAGTTAATATCATATTTTATAAAATTTACCAAATTCCATATCAGCAATAAATATAATTATCCATGTCATATTTAAATATAAGTCATGTCATCAATTTTAGTATCTCTATCATTATTTTTTTAAATGATTGTAGAAAGTTTTTAGGAAAAAAAATGATTGTAGAAAATATATGTGATAAATCACTTTGGAAATAATATATAGGAAATGCTTACTCCTTTTGTTACCTTTAACCTGACGGTATTAGTATATTGTTATTTTATGTAATGATTTTTTATGAACTTTCCTAAAAAGTCTTTAGTTAGAAATAATTACATTAACTAGAATATTGGCAAATTTCATTGAACTTTAAAATTATAAGATATGTGTTAAAATGACCAAAATGAACCCCTACACATACAAATTGAGAAGAAAAAAGGCCAAGAAAAAGTTATAAAAAGAATACAGATTTTAACTCGATAAAATTAGAATGAATTCTTCTTATATATAGTCTTAAACAATTTATTAATGATTAATAATGAATTTAACTCTTAACTTACCTTTTTGGCTATTTCTATACGTTTTTTTTGTTGCATTGGAAAACGTCTTCCGACCATTTTGTTTCTTTATTTAGTTTATTTAACAAAAATCGAAAAAATAGAGTGTTAGAGAGAATCGGAATCGATCGCGAAGATGGACGGTGATGAAGATTTCTACAGCGGCCACGAAGACTCCGATTACGATGACAGCGTGGACGCCGATTACGAGTTCGTCGAAGACGACGTTGATGATTCCGATGATCTCGTCTTCCTCCGCCGCCAGGTTTTGTTCCTCATTTTCTGGATCTCGTTTCTTTTTTGGACCATTTTGTTCGATTTTGGTTATGATTTAATAAAAAAGAGTTTTTTTTCTTACATATCATTTTGTAACTAATAGTTTGTTTTGTTTTGTTTTTTGGACAAAACAGCAAAACTATAGTGTGTTGAGCGAGGAGGATATATGTAAGCTTCAAGAAGAAGACATCTCAAGGGTTTCTTCTGTTTTGTCCATTTCAACTATCTCTTCTGCTATCCTCCTTCGTCATTACAATTGGTGAATCTCCAATCTCTCTTTTATTTTCCAGCTTTCTTGTCTGGTCCTAGGCTTAGGCTAGTTAAGCATTGGCCTATGACCCCAATTTTCTGAAGAAAATTAAATAGAAATAAACTCCTAAATTTGTAGAAAAAAATTATTTAAACCCTTACTAAATCGTAATCTCTGCTTGTCTGTGTTTAGACCAACTTCATTTGAGTGTCCTAGGCATATGCTAGTTAAACATTAGCCTATGGTAAAAAATTACATAGAAATAGGCTCCCAAATTTGTATAAATCTTTTTTTTTAATTAAAAACTTTACTAAAGTCTATAGCCTGCAGAAGTTCAGGGCCGGTCCTGGCCATGCTAGTCAAGGATTGGCCTATAGCCCCCACAGTTTTTAAGAAAATTATGTAGAAATAGGCTACCAAATTTGTTAAAAGAGTTTCTTTTTATTAAAACCCTTACTAAATCGTCTACCCTCAAAATCTCAGGGCAGGTCCTGCTTGTTTGTGTTTATGACTTTTTCGTCTCTTATATATATCTTAAAAATCACTACTTTGGTAATGTTTTCTTTAATTGTCTTTGGTGTTGATATCATCATTTTATGGGTATTCTTTAGGTGTGTTAGCAGAGTTCATGATGAATGGTTTGCTGATGAAGAAAAAGTCCGACATGCTGTTGGCTTGTTGGATAAACCTCTTGTTGAATTCCCTTCTGATCCTGAAGCTGAAGTATGTCTCCTTTTAGTTTCTTTCTGACATTGTAAAAAATTATCTGGAAGAATTAAACTTTGGTTTTTGTTTCTTTCTAATTTTGGCAGCTTACCTGTGGTATTTGTTTCGAGACTCTCCCTTCTGTTAAATTACATGCTGCTGCTTGTGGTCACCCTTTTTGCGATTCATGCTGGGAAGGTTTGTTCTACTGCCATCCTGATATTATTGAGACATATCTCTCAAACGCATGTGTAGATTAAACTTGCAAAGTACTCTCTTTAAGTATGCGACATATAAGCATTACTGTTTAATGATGGTTCATTGCTGTTGTCTGACCTTTCCACCCATCTTTAGGTTACATGTCCACGGCGATTAATGATGGTCCAGGGTGTCTTATGTTACGATGCCCTGATCCTTCTTGCAATGCTGCTATTGGTCAGGATATGATCAATTCGTTAGCTCCTGAGAAGGATAGGGACAAGTACACTAGTTATTTTGTTAGATCATATGTTGAGGACAATAGAAAGGTAAACTATCAGTTCCAGTTTGATTATACTTTAGGCATGTGCATGATGTTTATTTGTCTTCTAACCGTCAAATGAAAAGCAGTGCATAATGTTAGTGTTTTTTATCCTTCAGACCAAGTGGTGTCCTGCCCCAGGCTGTGACTACGCTGTAAACTTTGTCGTTGGGAGTGGTAGTTATGATGTGAATTGTCGATGTTCTTACAGTTTCTGCTGGAATGTAAGTCGCTCTTTCAGTTCAAGTTTCATCATTCCATTGCGTAGTAACTAATTGACATGACCAAACCGTATGACTCGAACGTCATGTGACCGCAGTGTGCTGAAGAAGCTCACCGTCCTGTAGATTGTGACACAGTATCTAAGTGGGTAATGAAGAATAGCGCTGAATCCGAGAATATGAATTGGTACGTTGATTTGATCAGATATAGTTGAAATATGTAGATGTTTGGGATGTTGTGTTCGACCGTAAAAGGGTGCTAAACGTTGTGAATTGTTGCTTCTAAACTCTATATTGTCTTTCAGGATTTTAGCAAATTCGAAGCCCTGTCCAAAATGTAAACGGCCAATAGAGAAGAATCAAGGTTGTATGCATATTACATGTACCCCGCCATGTAAATATGAGTTCTGCTGGTAAGTTGATTATACAGAATGCTATGATATCATAAATTCTGCTTCTGTTCTCTCTATGCGTCCTGGAACCATGACTCAGAATTGAATTTTTACATTTTATTCTCCGAAGCAAGTTGGAAAATAAGTAAATTATTTTATTTTAGGTTTGAAAGATACTGTAGTAATTTTCTTTCTGCTTGGTTATCCGATCCTCATATGAATTTGGCTATGTTTGAGTCTTTGTTGCTCTCAGTTAATATTCGTCATAAGTATCTGTATTATGTAAATGTAGGCTCTGCCTTGGAGCATGGACAGAGCATGGTGAAAAGACAGGTGGCTTTTATGCTTGTAACCGTTATGATGCAGCAAAGCAAGACGGCATTGTATGAATTCTCTACTTTGCTTCTGCCCCTGACTGACTTTAAATATCTTTAGTTAATCACTGAACCCATTTTATGTCTTTCGTAATCTTTTGTGTAGTATGATGAGACTGAAAAACGCCGAGAGATGGCAAAAAACTCCCTTGAGAGATATACCCACTACTATGAAAGATGGGCAACCAATCAATCGGTATGTCAATTTTTCTTTATTTAATTTACCTTCTGCTTTAAAGGAGAACTAAAAAGAGAGATTTTCAGAAGCCAATTTAAAATCTGCTGCTTGGAAACAAAAAATCTATCAATGTACCATGAAAAATAGATGAACTATTTCATTAATTGATGTTAAATGACTAATCCTAAGTGCATAGGTTTATAGTTTTTCGAGGTAGAGATGTAGTACTATAAGATATGAAAATCTATATTTTCTTTGACAACTTTGGAAAATTAAGAAGTGAAGCTGGAGGATTTGGAAAAGATATAGGCTATGTAACATAGACGTACATGTGTGTGATGTATTTGTTGGATAAGGAACCTGTCCTCTAGTTGTGAGAATTTTACAAGCTAGTTTGTTTATTCGTTGGCTTATGCTCTTTGGGGCTAGGGTATTTTGACAGGGTTTTTTTTTCTTTGGGGCTGGGGTATTTTGAGTAGTTTTTTATTGGAGTAATAGATTGTTAACAAGTCGTGTAACTGCTAGAGCATAGTACTGCCGTAATAGTCTATGGCATATTAAGTATATCAATGAAATTAGTCGTTAGAGAGACTATAATGAACGTTGGAATTTATCTTATCCATAACATTCTGCCTTAATTTTTCATGTTTCCCTCGCGTAAAATGTACATTTTGTTGAATAGTGACCCTAAATTATAAGAGTTTTCCTATTTACAAAAAGTCCATTGGTGTTTATTCTAAAATGATTTACAAATGTTTTCACTGCTTGCTGCAGTCTAGGCAAAAGGCGCTGACGGATCTTAAGAGGATGCAAACAGATGAGGTAAGCTTACAGTACAACACATTTTCATGTAAATAAGAATCATCAAAGAAGTATTGGTTGATGGCAGAAAAAACTGAACTTTCTTGTATCGTTGGTGTTTCCTCCTCCTTCACCATCTCGCTGGTTCTTTTACTAATCAGTCATTTGAGATTTAATATCCAATAAGTACAGAAAGTTTGCTTAAGTTATAGACTAGTGATGATCTTTTTACAACAGAAAGCATATTGTTTGTTATCTAATTTGCCATGCATGACACGTCTTACTTTCGATGAGCGTTCTTTCTTTTTTATAATGTTTGGTTTCACTTAAGCTTTTTCTTATTGACTTCACAGATTGAGAAGCTTAGTGACATACAGTGTCAGCCTGAATCACAACTTAAGTTCATTATAGAAGCGTGGTTACAGGTAACATCCCTTTTCTCCTGTCAGGTATCTTAGACTTTTGGACTTCACCCACTAATTTGCTCTGCGATCATTAGATAGTCGAATGCAGACGAGTTCTTAAATGGACATATGCTTATGGTTTTTACATACCTGACCATGAGCATGGAAAGAGAGAGTTTTTCGAGTACTTACAAGGTAACTTTTTTTTTAATTCTCAAATTTACATTTAACCTTCTCTTCCAAAAATCTTGTTTTTGATTCCTTGAGTAGTCTTTAGTAAGATAAAGATTAGTTTAGAATAATACCTTGCGTGAGATAATGTGGACTCTATGGTCAAGCGTGATTCATAACAATTTGCCCAGCTTAATCCTAAACTTAGCCAATTGGTTCATGATTCAGTATCATCTTTGACCCCACTAATTTCAGTTTGTTAGAACTTTTTGATGGTAACATTCTTTATTGTGCGTATCATTTGATTTCTGCTCTTGTGTTATCATATGGATTTAGGTGAAGCTGAGTCGGGCCTTGAACGACTTCATCAATGTGCTGAAAAAGAATTGAAGTTGTACTTTGAAGCCAAAGGTCCATCAGAAGATTTTAATGAGTTCCGCACAAAACTGGCAGGTTTAACAAGGTAAAAGAAACTAAAACTTAGACCTGAGTAAAAGAAAAGAAGCTAATAACATTTAAATGACTGAAAATTGAACAGTGTGACCAAAAACTATTTCGAGAACTTAGTTCGAGCGTTGGAGAATGGGTTACCGGATGTGAACTCGCATGGTGCATATGGTCGAGCCGGAAGTTCAAAGAGTTTAGGTGGGAAAACAAAGGGATCTAGTTCTCGAGCTGCTGCCAGCAGCTCGGATTCATCAGGAGGCCAATGGGCTTGTGAACGTTGCACACTTGTCAATCCAAAGTCAGTCACCGTTTGCCAAATTTGTGAGCATGGCCGGTGAAGAAGAAAAGAATGCTTCTTAAAAAGACTGTATCTTAAAAAGACTGTATTAGTAAAATGTTTTTGTATCGCTTCTATCGTCAAGGTGGAAGAGTGTCTTTGAAACTGTTTTTGTTTTTTTTGGAATATGAGAGCTGAATAAGTCTTTTACAATATAATTATAAATTGGCTTTTTTGGGTTTATATTTATAATAGATGAATATGTAAACAAAACTTTACAGAGTACTGTTCATAGCTACAAAAATTATTTATCACTAGTCATTGTACAATCTAATTTTACCACAATTAAAAAAAAATCTTATTAAAAAATCGAGTTTTACCACTAATTTGGTATTATATTTCAAATTTAATTTTAAATACTTCCTTTTTTTTGGTGAACTCAAGTCTCTTAAATCATTCATAAATGTTAAAAAAATATTTATATAAGTTAATACACTCAGTTTCATCTTCTAAATAATATATTCTAAACAATAATCCTTAAATCTTTTTTTTTTGAACACCCAATAATCATTAAATCCAAATGCTAAAATATAATGAATTTTCTCTAAAAAAAATTACATTTCAATAATATTGAATATTTATTTATTTTTATTTTTTTGGTGTAAATGTTATAATATTGAAATATTTATAGAGTAATTTAGCCATTGTTGTTCCATCTCTCACTACAGAACACAAAGGCTGTCTCTCTAAAATCTCCTTCCAAGCAGCAAAGCTTCTCGCATTTTGACGTTGGAGAAGAAAAAAACCCTAAATCCAAAGCGAGTCCTGTTTCTCCTCATGGCATCTCAAATTCAAGCTTCACGCATCTTAACACCATCCTTCTCAATCATCGAAATCGATAAAGGTCGAACCTTTATGATAAATACGTTCCACACAAGAATCAATCCCATGAAAAGGTACCATTTTTCTCTATTCTGATCCTTAAAAAAAAAAAAAAGAGTCTTCCTTTTGGTTCATCACTTGAAAGTTTTCTGTTAACAGTTTACAGATTCGAAGACCAAACCAGAGAATAGCATTTGCCTTAGACACAGGCTCTTCAGTTCCTCCCCCTGGAGACAACGGAGGAGAAATTGATGGAGACAGAACAGGTCTAAGTAGCACTAGATTAGGCAGAATTGCGGTTGCGTTAGGGAAACAACTTCTTGTGAAGATAAACTCTGCAAGGAAAGACTTTCCCATGAAGATATTCTTGCTGCTTCTTGGTTTCTACACTGCTAATGCGTTAGCTACTATTCTTGGCCAAACTGGGGATTGGGACGTGCTTGTTGCTGGAATTGTGGTGGCTGCTATTGAAGGAATTGGTATGCTTATGTATAAGAAGAAGAAGAAGATGGATTCTTCTGATTCTGGAGGGAGGTTGCAGTCTTTTGTTGTGTTTATGAATTTCTGGAAAGCTGGTGTTTGTTTGGGTCTCTTTGTTGATGCTTTCAAGTTAGGTAGTTGAAACTATCTGTTCTTCTACTCTTATTATGAGTTATGTTTGTGTATAGATAGAGAGAGAGCCTTTGATTAGAGTCACAACACAAGTGTGTATCAGTTCTAAAAACTCAAGTTTCAGTTTTGCCGCAAGTCTTGTTCTTTGCACTGAGCTCTGCATTATACTCTCACTTGTTTTACAACTAGTTCTTAAGCTTTGTTTTGGAGTAATTGTGAGAATCTTGTGAATCAATTGCTTTAGTCTATAGACAGTTTCTCTAGAATTTTGATGAGAGTTAGAGGAGGCTGCATACATAACTTAACTTAAGGCGTATGTTCGCTAGGATCCTTGGCCACTTTAAAAACCATATTCTCATTCAAACAAGAAATCTCAAGTTACAATGCTTTTCTGAGCTAAGCTACTAAGACAGAAAGAGTGTTTACAAGCATGCATAAGCTTTGTTTTGGAAGAAATAAAGAATCTTCTGGACTAGTTTCTATATAATCTTAACAGGAGCAAGAGGAGTTTGACACAACTCAACTCAAAGTATATAGTTTGGCATTGTTTAGGCAATGTATCACCACTTCTTGTGTGTCCCTTAGTATCTAATTGGTCCGTCGAGGCTGCCTGTAGCAAACTGAGAGATACATAAAAAAACAATGTATGACTCAAACTGCATTTGAAATACTTCCATGTTCTTGATTCTTGTTTGAAGTTAGAAGTAAAGATGTGAGAAAAAAGGACCTGTTGAACTATTGGATTTGTTGAGGTTGTAAATTCATGTGTCATTCCTTGCCAGACGATCTTTCCTTCATACAGAAACAATAACCTGAAAAGAAGAAACCAAAAATTCTCAAGGTAATGAAGGCAAAACCATATTGTGTATGTGGACTAGTATAAGCAGAACCTGTCTACAGCTCTTTGAATGGTGCTATGTTGATGGGTAACAACCAAATAAGAGGCGATCTTTCCAGGTTTCCCAAGTGCATCCTCATCGCCCGTCATGTGAACAGATCTTATAAGATCTTCAACTACAGTAGATGCAATGGGATCAAGTCCAGCAGTTGGCTCATCGTACAAGAGCACCTAAGAAGAAAAACAAAAGCAGTGCATGATGATTGACGAACTAAACTTTCATTAAGAACTAACTATACAAATGCAGAAGCTAAGCCTTTAGAGAAGAAAGTGCTTTCATGAACTTGAGTAGATGTTAGGATTTTACCTCTGGCTCTATGACTTTTTTTGTTGTATCGAAAATAAGGGAACGAGCTAAAGCAACCCTTTTCTTCATCCCACCAGATAGCTCAGAAGGTAGTCTATTCTCCACACCCTGATCTTATCAGAAAAAAAAAAAGATTATAACAACCAGATGTTTTCTAACTAGCAAATATTTCATAACTAATGTAATAATTAGGAGACCTTCAAACCAACAGCTGCTAATGTCTGTGTCACAAGCTCAGATATTTGATTCTCGGACATTTTTGAACTTTCATAGCTGTGATGGAAGGTTTAAACAATAAGACCTTTTGGCTAGAGAAATGAGGTGACGTAGTAAGACGGTAAAGGATAAAAACTTACAGTAGAAAACCAACATTTTCACGAACTGAAAGAGAATCAAAGAGAGCTGCACTCTGAAAAACCTACAAAAAAAAAAACCATTAGATATAAACAACTAATGGTAAAAATATATCTATGAAGAGCAACTTACAAGGCCAATACGAAGTCCTGATATCTCATCATCACTTATTAAACCAGCTCGTTTTTTACCTCTTATATAAACCTCTCCCTGAGCATACCACCAAGTATTAGAGACAATCCAAGAGCTACGATCTAACTAAGGTAGAGAAAAGGAAAGACCTTGTCAGGAGCAAGAAGACCAGCCATGATTTTTAAAATGGTTGATTTTCCAGTCCCAGAAGGACCAATTACCCCAACAGCTTCCCCATGTCTAATCTACATTACAAAAAGAAAGTTTAGAATCTGTTTTGACTGTAAAAATCTGAAGGCTTTATTACATAATCTAAAGACCCAGTACAAATCATGAGCAAGATTACCTTAAAGCTAACACCTTTCAAGATATGTTTATCCCCAAATGATTTGTAGACATCTCTACACTCTATAAGAACATCCGAATCATCATTCTCAGGCTCTCGTAGCAAACCTCCTCTTCCTCCTGACTTTGACAGACTCTGCAGATAATCAAAACATTTGTTTTAAGCATAAGCTGAAGTAAAGCAATTGGCAGAAAAAAAACAGAAACTTTGTGAAATTACATCGAATTTAGTGGCTGTGGAACAGCAAACGACTTTCCGACGAAACGAACTAATACTTCTTCTTGTTGTTGCGGTAAGGACAGATTGGTGGGAAGAAGCATGGAAGTGTAAGCTTGGACGTAGCGAGGAAGAAGAGGATAACGAAAGCATTGATTCTGGATCTTTAAGAACTGATCCAATTCGGTACCAATTTTGACGACCCAGAAGAATTAAAAAACACACTGATCAATGGAACTTCTTTGTGAACGGGGAATAATAGCGTTTTTCCACCGATTTAAAGCAAAACTGCGTTTGTGATAATAATTTTATTAATTTAATGTGTCGGAGAAAACGAGTTTCGCATGAATATATCTCTTTTTTTTTTATTGTTCATATCAAACGGAGAGGTTTGGTAAACTAGCGGTGGTACGGATCTGGATATTTGAGAACTTTAAAGTATCCGGATACGGATTCAGATTCGTCGAATCCGTGATTTTAGTATCTGGATTCGAATTCGTGTCTTTCAGATATCCGGTCTCCGAATATTTGTCTAGATCTTGTGATATCCACGGATATCGGGATTCAAATTCAGATCGTAAAAATAATTATAAAATATAAAAAAAAAATCAAAAATTCTAAAAATAATACATAAACTAAATATTTAAGCATAATTTATGAATATATATATATACATAACATATAATATTATTAATATAAAAATAAAATATTATTAAACTTATTTTATATATAAATATTAATATATCAGATATAATTAATAATAAAATAAAAAATTTACAATATTTTTTAAAATACGAATCTGGATATCTAAATCTAAAAATTAAGATATCCTAATTTCAGAACAAATCTAAAGCGGATTTTGTATCGAATTCGGATAAAAAATTTGGCCTAGGTAAAAGAGTTACCATAAAGCCGGGAAGATGACCTTATTCAATCAAACATTGAGTAAAACATTCAGTCATGATTGAAAAGGTCTCCGGTCAAAGTAAACCGGTTTAAGTTCTATACACAAACCAACATTTGAGATAAGCATATATAGGACTGACTAGTAAAACAAACAACAACACATTTGGAAATTCGTCATATGTAAACCGTTCACATCTCAGACAACAAAAGTGTGTTAGAAATAGAATATACATTATCAGATCAGTACGATTCAGACAAGTTCAACCTTTGGTCTGAAGAATATAACTCCGAGCACGAGACGAGCAGAACACACCCAACACACCAAAATCAAAGCTAATAAACGCACTCAAACAAAATATCCAAATCGATATCGGTCCTTCCACCAACTCATTCTGATATATCTCCTCTTCTGATCCATCAATCTCCGCAGGATCACACTTGTTCCCTGAAGACTCCACACAAAGCTCCGGGTTCCCGACCAAAGCCCCCGGAAACTTCCCAAGCCCTTGTTTCTCGGTAACGACCCCAGAGAAACAGTTGTGAGATAGATTCAGAAGCGTCAGCCCTGGTGGAGTCGTCACGTTTCCAGTGACTTGACCTGATAAAGAGTTGTGTGAAAGATCCAATGCCTTTAGCCTTGGCAGCTTCTCCAAATCTGGAAGCTGACCTTCAAGGAAGTTGTACGACAAGTTCAAGTACTCTATGTTCTTCTGTCTGAACAAAGCTTCAGGTATCTCTCCGTGTAACAGATTATCAGAAAGATCAATCCCAACCATCGATAAGAGATTGTAACTGAAGCTTAGTTCGTCTTTAGCAACCACATTCGCTGATATCTTAATCTCTACCTTCCCTGGTGCAGATCCAGTGGTTTGAAAATCTTTGAACCGTGTACTGTTCAAGTTATCGTCAGGTATGAACCAAGAGAATCTATTGCTGGAGTAGTCCATCATCTGAATCTTATCGAACTTGAACAACCAAGAAGGAAGTGTTCCACTAAACTTGTTTCTTGCAAGAGAGAGGTACTTGAGATTAGACCATTTCGTAATCGCCTCGTTTAAGTTTCCCGAAAGGTTGTTGGAGCTTATATCCACAATCTCTAACGACTTAAGACCCGCTAAAGTAAGCGGGATCTCACCAGAGATCCTGTTGTTACTTATGTCAAGTATCTTAAGACTGTCCAACGCGTCGAGCTCCGGTTGTATCTCCCCGGAGAGGTTGTTGTTGCTGATCATCAAGACTAATAACTGAAAGCAACCTACAATGTTGAGAGGGATCGAACCGGTCAACGCGTTGTGAGAGAGATCAATGACTTGTAGATACGTCAGGTTCCCGATCCTCGCGGGGATATCTCCAGAGAGAAGATTGTGAGAGAGACGCAATGCTTGTAAGCGCGTTAACTCGGTGATCCTCAAGGGTATCTCACCAGAGAATCTATTGTAAGAGAGATCGAGAAGAACCACACCAAGTTTCTCAGTCGTCTTAGAGATTCTGCTAGGGAGACGGCCTGAGAACCCGTTGTGAGACAAGTCTAGCAACACTAGATTCTCCGAAAACATAAGCCGTGGAGATATCTCGTAGGTAAATCCATTGAAAGAAAGATTTAGATGAGTCAGTTCTGCTAGAGAACCCAAACAAGAAGGTAATCCACCAACGAGAGAGTTGTCAGCAAGATTCATAACACTAAGAGAATGACGAGAACCGTAGAAGCAAGGCAATGTACCGGAAAACCGGTTTGAAGCGAGGTTAAGCACCACTAAAGGCTGTTGAAAATCTCTAAGTGTACCGGTTAAGTTATTCCCTTCAAGATTCAGAAACTTCAATGATTTCAAATACAGTAACCTTTCAGGTATCTCTCCAAGAAACGAGCAGAAACTCAAATCAATCCTTTCAAGATTCATCAATTCACCAACCCAGAGAGGAACAACACCTCTCAAACCTCGATTCTCGCTAAGAACGAGTTCTCTAAGCTCCTTGAGGTTACCAAACGTTCCAGGAATCGAACCAACCAAACTGTTGCGGCTAAGATTCAGTGTTTTGAGATCACGCAACGCGCCGAAGCAAGTGGGGATGTTTCCGGAGAAATTGTTTCCTGAAAGGTCCAAGATTTGAAGAGAAGTGAGCTTACAGAGAGATGTGTGAATCTGACCGGAGAGATTCGAGGCGGGTAGAGTGAGGGAGGTGACTTTTCCGGTGGGGTTTTGGCAGGATAGACCTGTCCAGTTGGAACATGTTGAGGCGTACCATGTTGATAAGGTTTGGTTAGGGTCGTGGATCGAGACGCGGAAGATGAGTAAGGAGGCTTTGTCTTGTGGGTCGAGCTCTGGAGGCTGTGATTGAGATAGAGGTAGTGAAGGAGAGAAGAGGAGGAAGAAGAAGAAGAAGAAGAAGAGGGTGAAGTTTGCGATTTTCATTGTAGCTTTCTCTGTAAATGGAGAGTGAAGCAACGCGACCTTGAAGTGGGAGATAAAGACAGAACACAACATTCTCTTTTTTTCGCTGCTTTTGTTTTAGTTCCGGCACGAACATTATTTATTACTAATATTTAATGTAATATGATTGTTTTTGTGTTTAAAAAATGATTGTTTTTTTTTTGTTAAAAGCAAATTAGTATTCTCAGAACATTAAAAAAAGCTTGGTTAATTTTTAATGAATAAATTAAATAATTTTTTTTACAACTTTTTACTTTCATATAAACATAAAAGTTGAATGTTGGAAAAAAACTAATGAAAAAAAAAATGAGAATCATGATAACTCTCTTTTTATAGACGTCTAGATCGCACATATCCCAAATCTTTACCTATGAAATTAAAGCATTATGAATTGGTAATAACAATGTTAATGGTTTAGGACCATTAGGATGTAGTCTTAAAGATCAAATAGATTATGAAGTCTTTAGATTAAGTGTGTGCTAGAAGGAACTTTTTAGTTTTGCATGCTAAGATGAAAAGTTTATTTTGGACAAAGTTCACGTATGAGAGACTAGAGGATAATTTCGATACGGTTTGAGAAGGACTGCTGAAACCTAGTGAATATGATTTCAAATTCGAAGAATTGACCGACTTTCACGACAGAAATCGAAGTGTTTCGAAGATTACACAAAAAATTTGAGGATGAGTGTCTGTCTCATATTCTTCGGAGTAAGAATAGTTGAACGGACGCACTAGTAAAAAAATAAGGACCAAAGACTATACATTTTCCCATATAGATCAGATACAGGCAGACGGAGATGCTCCTCGGATAATCAGCTCGTTTTACCACTATTTGATCTAATTAAGATGGGTGGCTGATTAAAAAAAAAAAACCTAAATGACAATCAAGTAAGCCCAAACGAGTTGTGGTTGGAACAGTGCAATAGTTGGTTCACGAAGCTTCAGGCGAATGACATCACCGGCTCCATCAAATGACTCAACATTGCCTTCTTCTCCGGCAATGACATACGTTTCCCTGGTATGTCAAAGACTTAGAATCTGATGTTTCTATAAAACCAACTACTTTACACTCTGAACTAGGATTGGCTCCCATATTCTTGTTACTTTATATAGGTTCATTTTGCTAGCGTCCTGGAAAATTGTAGGCTCCTCTGTTGTTGCAGATATGTGTTACTGGAAGAACATTCTTTCCTTTATACAATTTTTTGTGATCACTAAGATCAAATGTTTGTTATGATGATAATTTTATTGTATTCCTTGTAATGCAAGGTTGATAGATGCTTTGGAGATGATGAAACAAGGAGTGAGACGTCTTCTGGTTCCCAAAAGCGTTGTTTGGAGAGGTATGAGCATGAGATTCTCCATTGAAGCCTCTCTTCCAGTCATTGAGTTGAGGCCAACCAAAGGCCACCATGTGTAACAACAACAAAGGCCAGGAAATTCAGTAGCAGGAGCATCGGTGTTAATCCAACAAGACTGAGCATAAGCAGAAGTATGTACAGGGGAAGAAGTGGCCCGTTGACTTGCAAAACATCGAACTCTTTGACTGCGGTTATGGCTCAGATGCTGTCTCATAGTCAGCCACACAAGTTTGGACAAAAGCTGATTCTAATGATGTTCTGGTTGGAGTTGTGGGCTGTGGAGAGATCTTAGCTGCTGTTACAAAACAGCCTTCTACTTTTATTCCTTTGTATGAAGGTTTTGGTAATGAAAGTCAAAGCTAAGGCTACACAAATCACAATGATTACAGTTTCTCTGTCTGTTTTCCTGAGAAAGTTGACATAGTTTTGGGAGTTTGAATTATGTACTAGTGAATTTAGTATCAGAGCTATATTTATGTTTGGACAGGTAAAGATTTTCTTTTTTGGATAAAGATCTTTTTCATACACTACTATATGGACTGTTGTTGATATTATAGTGAGCATATCTATAAACAGATTTGTATTGTTTTTGTAAGACATACTACAGATAATACAAGCTGGCTATTATAGCTAAAGAAAACAATGTATAGGAATAGAGAGGTTCATGAAGTTAGCTCTAGATATTAAAACACACCACCAAATGTATTTAATAAACCCTCAAGTTGACCAAACAAAGAAAGATGACTTGAAATACAGTCTGATCATTTTAGACTTTTCGTAGGTACGTGATCTGGCAATCAGAACTTTGATTCACAATCAAAATGCAAGCTGTTTGTTTTTCATGGCATTTTATTAATTATACGATTGGGGATTAAATGTGATTTCTCAACTTTCCAACCTACTTACTTTCCAACACACTTAATAGTCGATTCATTGCAATCTATCTCTTTTGCCTCCTATCACACTTGGACTACTAAGTCACCACTATATTCTGAATCTGTTGACAATATGTATTCTTAGTTCGTAAATGTGTTTTGGAGAGTGAATTGAAACTATTGTCAGTTTTAATTACTGAGCTTGAGACCAAATACTCTGTTTGTAAATGAGTAAATGAGATTTTATGCTTAAACTTCTCCAAAAAAGTTTTTTTTTTTTTCATATCTCATTTCTATTTTCCATACAATTTGTACCTTTCTAAAAAGGCAATCACTAAGAAACTGATATGATCAAAGTCATACCACCAACATTGACTAAATTGTAAACTAGACAGCTTTTTGATGTGTCATGTGTGAGAAACAGAATAATAATGAACAATTAGTAATTAATTCCAGATCTTGCCGATTAAAAATGCTAAGATATAGGAGAGAGAGAATAAAATTAGACAAACATTTGATTCAAACATCTCTTATTACAATAACAATGTCTCTATGCACTTTCAATAAAATAAACATATTCAAAGATGATGACAAGATGTTCTCTAGTCCTTGCACTTGAAGCTGAATAATTATATTTTACTCAAAATACTCTTTCATTTCAGTCTATTTTAAACTCTAACGAGCACTAAGATCTTATCAGATCAAAACAGAGCACTAATTACTTAACTTTATCCATTTCTTAATAATAATCTTAACATATCACTCATCACAAAAGACTTAGCTTTGACAGCCAGCTTCAACATCACTTCCATCACCATCAACACCATCATCATCATATTAATCTTCCACATTGCCAACTTAACAAAACAAAAAGACTCTTCCCAAAATATGCTACAAGTACAATCCTGGTGATAAAATACTAACGAATGAGAAACAAATTGGGGTAAACTGAAGAAGGAAAAAAACAAAAAGAAAACATGATACATAAATTGATTGAAGAGAGGCAAAGAAAAAACAAATCTAGCTTGAAGTGTGAACAAGATCCTCCAAAAAGACCTTAATTTCTTTATCAGAATGGCAATGCAATTAATGAGGATGATGATGTTGCTGAAGATAGTAGGTAATGAAATTTAATGAAAGCTGAATATAGAATTATGAACAAAAATATAAAAATAAAGAACCAAACCAAGAACACACATATTCCTTCTTTTCTTCACTTTCACACTAATGCAGATGAAACCATGTTGTTGATTTACTTATCTCTGCCCCTGAATTAATTAAAACCAAACATCAAAACAAAAGAAAATGAGAAGAACCCAATAATGTGTAGAAAATTAGAAGCTTACAGTCTCAGATGTGGCAACCAAAGCAATTGCATGATTTGGGAGTGAAGGAGCAATAACCAAAGGGTCTATTAGGGATGTTGCAGTTAATTGCAAAGCAACAAGGTAAAGGCAAGCAAGCACCTTTAGCACCTCCACAACAAGTACAAACTGAACATATCTGGAAACTCCCAAGCTTCCTTCTTGTTTCATTCATCACCATATACTTCTCCTCCATTAATGGCACCATCCTCATCTCTCCTTCTTCTTTAGATGCTGTTGTCAGCTCATTTTCCTAACAAATTCCACATTAAATCCAATCAGAGCCCAGAAACAATTGAGAAGAAGCTAAAATACCCATTTTCTAAAGTGAAATAAAGCTCAAAACTTTGAAAATTAGCTTTCGGTTACCAATTCAAAGATTCAATTTTTTCAGTCTTTTCTGACAAAATTAGAAATACCCAAATGAAATGAGGAGAAGATCTAAGCAAAGAAGTCAAATTGAGAAGTAAATGGGTAAAAGATGAGAAGAAAAGACACTAACCTGGAGACTGGAAGTGAAGAAGACTGAGAAGCAAAGAAGCCACAAAACAATAGAGACTTTTGATTCTTCTAAAGCTTTCATTTTTTTTTTCCTTGCTAAAATCTTTCTTGCTTTGTGAAAGAGTTGTGGGGTTTAGGGATTTGCTTGCTAAAGTAAGTGAATGACTTGATGTTTCTCTCTTCTTCGTCCTACTTCTCTTTCTCTTGAGCTACTTTTTTCAATTATTTGTTAAAAACATTTATTATCGTTTTTGCAGAAAAAATGTTTTGTTTGCTGAGGGAATATGTGGGGTCCTTATTTATTATAATTTATTTACCACTTCATTACCATACCATTATCGAATCAAAAATATTGAAACCTTGCCAATGGTAATGAAACAGAGTGTTCTTTCTTTTTTGGAAGGATCAGATTCTTTAGGTGACAAAATGAGATTTTTTCCTAAAGCTGATTTGGTGATTTCCCTTAGAAATTAGAACATTGCAGTGAAGGAGATAGCACACAAAAAAGTATACCCATACAGCTTCGTTGGTCAATGACAAAAATTTAATACATCGTGGCAGAAAGATAGCCTTGTGAGTACATTACTTCCATATACATACAATTAATCTGTTGAAAATTGTATGAAGTGGCCTTACACAGCTTTAAAACTAGTCAGATGACAACTCACATATTTTGATGATATATATATATATATATATTTTGCAAACCACATATTTTCATGATGATCAAACGAAAGGGCAATTTACAAAAATGACTTAATTTTTGATTTTGAATGCAGAATATTTTCCAAATGTGAAAATAACACAAAAGATAGTCAAATTACAATCATTCTCTTATGATAGGCTAAACTTACACACTCTCTCACTCCCGGGTTCGAATCTTGGTTGGTTCAATAAATAATTTTTTGTTTTAATTCAAAGTTTTCCTTTATTTTTTACCAAACTTATTTTCAATTACATAAAGAAGTCACCGCCACTAAACCTGGGTGTAGTGTATGCAAACACAGTTAGCAGTTGACAAAAGAAAAAGAATCTTCTTTGCAAACAAAGCTGATAGTGGATCTAAAGACACACGAGCCCAATATTAATGTGACCTACCAAAAAGCCCAATACACAGACTACGACGTCGTTTGGCACCTAACAAATAAGGCAAAACTAAAGTGTCCATCTCTCGAGGGTTCTAGGGTTGTCTTTCCATCTTCTGCAAACTGAAACCACATTAGCGATGGCGGCGAGAAATGCTCTTCTCCGATACCTTAGAGTCAACGTCACTCCATCCCTCAACAATACAACAATCGGCGCAAGAGAGTGTGCGCTCCCTTTCACCGTCCTTGTTCGCCGTTTCTCGGAGGAAGTAAGAGGATCGTTTCTAGACAAATCCGATGTCACAGATCGCGTCGTCTCCGTCGTCAAAAACTTCCAAAGAGTCGATCCCTCAAAGGTTTTCGATCCATTTCCACTCTCATTTTTAGTTTTTAAGTATTGTAATTAAAATATCTTTAGTGATTTTGTTTTGTTGTGGGATGACTTTTAGAAAATGAAGCTTATCTGATTTGCATTTCAATGTGTTAAATGGATTAGATCAAGAAAAGCTTTGATTAAAAAGTTCAAAACTATCAGATTCATTGCCTAAGTAGAGAGAGAGAGAGCTTAGAATACTTGCTAGAACAAGCCCTACTTTAAGGCCCATTTGAATACCCGGAGAGAGACGGTTTATCTCACCTTTCCTTGGTTATTAGTCTGGGGATTAGTTTGGGAATTAGTCTGGGTCTCTGCATAGGCCCGATTAGTCTGGGTCTCTGCATAGGCCCGGGATACTTTAATCAAAAGAAACAATAAAAAAATTGTGCATTTGATGCAAAGATTGCATAACAATCTTGCATAAAAGAAAGTTATAGGGTTTTAATTTTACTCTATTTAAAGCTTTTTTTCTTTGAAATGTTGTGATTTGAGCATGCAGCATGTGTATTATCTTGAAGTTTAACTGAATGATCAATCATTTTTGTGCATTTCTGAGTATATGGGTGTTTATGTAGTGATGTTTCATTCTTTGAACCAGCTCAACTTCATTTTAGTGCATTCTACACTACTATTTAATATACATAGGCTTACATGCGTTGTTGCTGTTGTTGCAGGTAACACCAAAAGCCCATTTCCAGAACGATCTCGGGTTAGACAGTTTGGACAGTGTGGAGGTTGTGATGGCATTGGAGGAGGAGTTTAAATTCGAGATCCCTGATAATGAAGCTGACAAGATCCAGTCCGTCGATCAAGCCGTTGATTTCATCTCTTCTCATCCTCAGGCTACTTAAAAAAGAGAGAAAATATATTCTTCAATGTTTCATGCCTCGCTGTGTCGAAGTATTTGGTTAAGCCCCAATAAAAGAACAGAAACAAAACATTTTTTTTTTGTCGCTTTACTTTTGTTTCATTTGTGTTAGATTTGCATGAGTTTACGAGGTCTTTCCAGAAACTTTGTTGTTCTTTGATAATCTTATGATGTATGACGCATCAGACTCGAGTTGCACTGTGTTGATCTTTGATAATCTTATGATGTATTACCAAATCTTTTGTTTTTTTCACCTAACAAATAAGTTCCGATAACTAGATAGATGGATCCAAAAAAATCAAATGGCTCCTGGCAGAAATGAGAGCTACAACAGAGGTCGAACTCATAATAAAAAAAAAATCAGCTAGTGAAGCTAAATGCAACATTTAATTGGAACCGATCCATTGATAAATTTGGACCCGACATAACTCTGAAAAAGGGCAAAGCCAGGACCTCGACACTGCGCCTATCAAAACTCCATTGGAAACACGACCTTGGCAACTCTCTGAATGTTCATGGTCTCAAGAGCCCATAACAAATTATGACCTCAATGGCAGAGTGGACCGTTAGAAAAGTGACTAATTTGAATTCACCACGTATTGAAAATATGCCAAATTCGATGATGAGTTATTTAAAAAAAAAATTATAAAATAAAAAGTTTGATTACAAAAGAAAATATTAAGAACTCGTAAAAGCTTAAGAATGTGGCAAGAAGAACAATAAGATGTGTAAACCCTAATTCTTATGCCAACTTTTGTGTAATTGTAGAATGTATTCTCTTTGAGCTAGTTTTTTCCATAGCCGACTTCATTTCTTTTTCCTCTAAGTTGGTGTAATTCCTGTTTGATCGCCTCTTAAGTCAATTGAGTTGAGTTTAGTTCACTTATGTGCCTTGTTTGGGGTCGATAGCTTGATTAGGTGACACAGCCGGATTAGATCACGCTCAGTTATCTGAGATAGTGAGATACAATTCGTGGAGGAGACATTTTTGTCTGAAGGAGAAAAGGTCAAGGTATTGTCGACATATTGAAGAAGATAGCAGAACAGTCCATATTAATTATCACTAATGCCTTACAAATAGAATAAAAATGACTAGTGATATAAGCAGAAGACAAATCTGAAAGTAGTTTATTAATTTTAATTTAAAGTCAAACTCAAAATTCACACTGCAGCAACTGTGATTAATTCTAAGCACGTTTACGTATGTATCCGTTAAAACCAGATCTGAAAGTGAATTAACAAAATACAACTGGGTTTTCTTGATCAGTTAATATATAGACCACGATTCCAACGAGAAATAAGAAAATACTATAGTATATTTAGAATCTCGAGAAATAACTAGCTTAAGAAGTTCTAAATTATTATCACATTGATGTGCCATGTTTATTATCCACGTTTTTCTTCTAGACACTATAGCATATATAAAAAATAACTCGATAAACTACATAAGTATTAAATGTTGCTTCTCCGAAACGCGATTACATAATAATACTCATCTTTAAAAGAGATAATTGTGTATAAATAGCAGTATCGTCTCCATCTATCAAATCACCAAAGCACATTGTTCATCACCTCTTTCTTCCGGCATAACAAGTAAGATTTATTATATCGATGTAATAGATGTAAATTTTCTTGTAAGAACATTATAAAATATATAACTGAATGATATTAGAAAGATATTTCTACAATGCTAAAGTTTATTAATGATACTTAGTGCAGTAACCATATGAATTGTTAATATTTATGAAGGTTTAAAGCGATTCACGATGGCCCAAACGTTGGAAGCAGAGGGCGGAAAAGGAGGCAACAAGTGGGATGATTCAGCTGACAATGAAAATGTAACAAAGATCATTGTACGTGGTGGTCTTGAAGGTATTCAGTACGTCCAGTTTGATTATGTCAAGAATGGACAAACCAAAAGTGGACCAATCCATGGTACCATGGGTAAAGGTTTCACACAGCAACCGGTATGCTAATGAAAATATACCCTTTATTTGGCAAAGTTTATTATAGCTTTACAGTTTATTACAACTTCTTTATACTAATGTTACTGAATGTGTAACTTATTCTTCTGTACAGTTTGAAATTAACCAGCTCAAAGATGAGCATCTAGTCTCTGTGAAGGGTTGGTACGACAATGTATCAGGCGTGATTCAAGGCCTTCAGTTCGAAACAAACCACAAGACTTCTGATGTCATTGGATATGAGGATGGGAATTATACCAAATTTACACTTGAAGTATCCGGAAAGAAAATTATTGGGTTTCATGGATATGCGGAGGCAAACCTAAACTCGTTGGGAGCTTATTTCACAACACTCCCTCCTATTAAACAAGCATACGAAGGTGGCTCAGGTGGCGCCTATTGGGACGATGGTGCTTACACTGGAGTAAGGAAAGTGTACATCACATACACTAATGCTGAAATAAAGCATATCAAGACTGACTATGACAATGGGGGAATTCTGAAAACGATTGCCCACGGAAGTCAACAAGGAACAACAGCTGAGGTCTAAATTAATACTATACAATATACATATATATATATGAAAAATCTCCAAAATAGCACATTTATAACTTTATATCACAAACGTGGCCATCAAAGACTAAAATGACCAAAATAGCTTTTTATCTTTTGAAAATTTTAAATTTTTTTTATTTTTTAAAAATTGAAATCTTATCCTCAAAACCCCACTCCCCAACTCTAAACCCTAAAACCTAAATTCTAAACCCTAAATCCTAAACTCTAAACCCTAAATTCTAAACTCTAAACCCTAAATTCTAAACTCTAAACCCTAAAACCTAAATCCACCTATTAACTCTAAATCCTAATGTCTAAATTAATTTATTATTGAGATATAAGTGTATATTTATCTCTTTTGATAAAACATTAAGTGATATTTTGGTCATTTTTATTCTCAAGTGTTATATTCATGACAAAAAAAAAATTTTAGTGCTATTTTAATCATTTTCTCATATATATATATATATATATATGTGTGTTTGTGTGTGGCTTAACAATTTTTTTTGTTTTTTTTTTTGCAGTTTGTGATTGACTATCCAAATGAGTATATTACATCCGTTGAGGGGAGCTGTGACCAAGGCTCTGCACCATCGAATCGTGCTAGGTCATTAACTTTCAAAACATCAAAAGGTAGAGTCTCTCCCACATATGGAAATGTGTTTAGCCGCAAGTTCGTGTTTGAGAGCAAAGGTAGGGCTCTTGTTGGGTTCCATGGACGGTGTGGTTTTGCTATTGATGCTCTCGGAGCTTGGTTTGGTCCAGTGCCTATTCCTCCCTCTGAAAAACTACAAGCAAAAGGTGGTAATGGTGGAGATTTATGGGACGATGGTGCTTTTGATGGTTTGAAGAAAATATATGTGGGACAAGGTCAGAATGGTGTTGTATCCGTCAAGTTTGAGTATTATAAGAACAACTCCGTGGTTGCAAAAGATGATCATGGAAAGACAACACTGCTGGGCTATGAAGAGGTGATCATTATTTCAATTAGTATATCTTTAAAATATTATTAGAAACTATGAACACCACGTGCTAACCTATGTGTTCATTGCACCTGATTGTTGTTATTGATGTAACATTAACTATTTAATTTTTTTTCTTATTTTGCAGTTCGAGGTTGACTTTCCGAATGAATACATTACAGCAGTGGAGGGTTGTTACGACAAAATACTTGGAAGTGAGAACGGAGTTATAACTATGCTTAAGTTCAAGACCAATAAACGAACCTCTCCACAATTTGGAATGGATTCGGCCTCAAGCTTCGTCGTTGAGAAAAAAGGTTACAAAATTGTTGGGTTCCATGGGAATGCTAGTCACGAGGTTCACCAGCTTGGGGTCCATGTTGTGCCCATTACTCAGTGAAGTTGTATGAGTCACACTGCGCAACTCTTCTCAGACCAATTCTGATCACGTTGTTTTTCATGTCTTTTTTTCCTTCTTGGTTTAATTTATGTTTTCTATGTATCGTGTTGCATTAAGCATATGCTTGTTGATTTAGATGTTCATTTCTGCAGTATCATGTAATAACGAAGGGATTTTCAATCCGATTTCAACTTTTAAATTACTCCCTCCGTTTCTTATTAAGTGTCTTTTAGATAATTTTTTTCGTTACAAAATAAATGTCGTTTTCGGTTTTCAATGCAAAATTTATTAACTTTATTATGTAATTTATTTTTCTATTGATTAAAATATGGTTATGTATATGGATAATTGTGTTTTTATATAGGAAATATGTAAAATTAATTGTTTCCTTAATCTGTGTGCATAATTCTAAAATGACATTTATAATGAAACAAATTGAGTAATAAATATGTCATTTCCTATCATCATCTCGAATTAATGTTACTAAACTTAATATAAGAAACAAACAACTGTACAATTGCCCATTTTAAATTCAATAAAAACTTAAATGACATGTATGTCATAATTTCGATCATTGAGTTACTTTCTTGCAAAAACGCCTTAAAAAGGTAGTTTATATAAGCATAGTTTGATGGATAAGATAAGATGGTTTCTCTCATGGCCTTAAATTACTCTTAACTTCCTTCAAAATTACCAACAAATTCAGACAAAGAAATACAAGTTAACAAGCCATAAATCAAAAGTCATCAAAACAAGCCTGGAAGCATCTGGTTTAGAGAGAGGTATTCATGTTCTAACAGTTATACTGGATGAAAATCAAATATTACATAAAACCAAGTGATGAGAACATGGTTTCCATGAAGACATTGTCAAGACATGAGATCTCTTTAATCTTCATCTCTCACCAGTTGCATGCTGCTTCAACAACAACAGCTAACAATCAGATACAGTTGACCTATAAATTCACATAGGATCATATGATATAGTGACATCAAATGAAAAAGAAATTTGTTCAGAGGTGTGATGGGGTGGGTCCTACCTTTGATTGCTTTGTGTGAAGTAAAATTGAAATCATCTTCTCCTGGCTGATTGCTGAACTTGTGAGCCTCCTGCCTGACCACCTGTTGGTCCTTCAGCCACGTTTGCTGCTTGTGTCACGGCGTTCATCACTACGAGTCCCAAAGGTATCAAGTACATCCACTGGAGTGTCATAAGAAAATTTACATCAAGCCAAAATACGAGGAATCATCACAGGTTTTCCTTTTATTGTATTTACTCACATATTTCGCCCAAAATGATCTCTCTGGTGGTGGTTCAACTTCGCCCTCTGCATTCTCACCGCCGAGAATCTCCTCAGTGAATATTGGAGTTCTGTGGAACAGCCAGGCAGAGGTTTATACATATAACTTGATGGACTGATAAAAAAGTTTATAACGTGATATTTAATGCAAGAAAATACAAATAACGTTTTCTACCTTGGTGCCTGCTCACTGCTCTTCAAAATTGTGTGGGAGTTGAAAGACCATTTTGCTGGCTACAGTTAGCGAAAAAAAAACATAAATTAGAAGTTCTCACAATAATGCAACCTTCGTTCTCCATACTATGACTCAAAACATGTTAAATACTGAAAATAAATGGGACGCTGAAAAATCATTACTCAATTACATATATATGTGTTTATAAGCAGATCAGAATCTATACCGAATGCAAGGGTGGATAAGTCCATGTTTTATTTGTCTCAGTTAGAGTATAAAAAAAAGAAAGATAAGATGGGGTGGTAGGATCCTTCACATACAAGTTTGAACTGTCGAGGATATTGACACGCCCCAAGAGAACCATAACTTACTGCCAAGATGTTGGCACCTTCCTGCAAGCCAAGACAGGACAGAAATATAATTCAAATTCATATTCATAGTCCCAAATTTATCCCTCATATTACAGACTAGCTAAAATACTTAGATACGAAAAGAATTTTGAGCTCAGAAAAAACGTCGTTTTACCATGTGAATAACGAAATGCTCATCCAAGCCATCCCGTGGTAGACATCTCTGTAATCAAAACATGTACATTGTTTTATAATCAGACAGATCCCGGAAAGCAATAAAAGAAAAAAAAGGAAGCCAAATTAGACAAGACTGTGAGTCTGTGACTTGAACAAAACTCAATGATTCTACTAATCATTTCATTCAAAACCAGAACCAGTACTCTCACTACAAATCTATAACCTATTATGTGTTCAATTAAAAGTAGGCACCATGGTTGCTTAAAAGGTAGAGAGATAGAGACTTACAGCTCTGACAGAAGCAACGACAAACTCTTTCCCAGGTGGAGAGATGACACTGGAAGGAAGTCTAATCCTATAAAAGTCATCTCCTTTCAACAAATTCTACAAACAAAAGGTTCCAACAAAAACCATCAACTTCTACAAATTATATCTCTCTATCCCAAAGGAAAAAAAAAGAAAACAATGTTTTTTTAGGGGAAAATATTTTACTTTGAAAGAATCTTTCTCTTCATCAGAGAAACCATTCCTTGAGAACCTCAGCTTAGTCAAAGTCTGCACCTCACAACAAAGATCAAAGTTACAGTTTGATTAGCTGTGACAATAATCATATTAAAGGATACTACAATAGCTATATAATAGAAGTCGCATGTCTAGATGCGATCGGGAACCCTAAAATCATTATATAACTGAATCTCTCAATACGAACCTTTCCGCCATGGCTCCAGGATTTGAGGCGAGCGGAGAAAGTGCCGGCGGGGGAGAAACCGGAGTCGCCGAAGGCGTGTTCGAGGGTGAATTGGACTTTTGAATCTAGATCCAGATCTGAGTAGCGTTTGCGGAAAGTGGGAGTTTGTTGCGGTTGCGGAGAAGAGGTGTGGAGTGGTGTGGATTGGGGTTTGGCTCCTTCGAGACCGAACTCGTCGTCGTCAACGAGGAGCTCGTCTGATTGGAAAGCGAGGGATGAGGAGATGATGAGGAGAGAGGATAAGAAGAAGATGAAAAGTGTGAGCTTCGCCATTGTTTGTTGCCGGAGATCAATGTTGTGGAGCAATAGCAGCAAAGCTTGCGGAATCGAGTTTAGTTTGACTTTTTAACCAACAAAACAAAAAAATAAAATAAATGTACGGAATTTTTTTTTTTTTACCAACAGATGTAGGAAATTCTAATTTTCCCAAATTTGATACCAATTTTCGAAGTTAACTATAAAAAATCATTATTTTTTTTAAATAATCAAACTTATGATACAAAATATCACATTAACTATTTTAAATTATTTATAAATATTTATATAAGTATAAATTTAATTCTACGCTTTAAATGCAAAATAATTTTAAACTCAAATGTTAAAGAGAAAATGACTAGAATAGACTAAAAAGTTTTTATCACAAATATAGGCATTAACAATTAAAATGACCAAAATAACATTTAAATATTTTATTAAATATACATTTATACCCTTGGGTTAACTACTCTTATTTTTGTTTAGAGTTGAGTGGGGTTCTGGGATAGGGTTTCGAATTTAAAAATATTTTAAAAAACTTAAAATTTTCAAAATACAAAGTGTTATTTTGGTCATTTTATTTTTTGAAGTATATTTTTGTGATAAAAACTTAAAAAATGACTATTTGAGAGAATTGTCCAATGTTAAAGAGTGTTTTTGATTAGATGAATTTTTAAAATGAAATATCCAACTTATGGTATTTCGAAAAGTATTCAAAATTTTGGTTAAACTAATTTGTGAAATACACATAAACAAATTTCACCAAATAGGATGTAAAAATTTCCATACTAGGTAGTTGCCTCCAATCTCATGGGTTTTATGCAAAACTTCCACAGCTTTACAACGTCGTATTAGAGTAACTGTGACATGTTTTTTCTTTCTTTCTTCAGCTCAATGTCAACACAGTTTTGTTAAGTATCATCATTTTCCGTAACATAGAGCTTTGTGAAAAAAGTTGAAAAAGATGTTGGGTATGTTTAGACAATTCAATAATGTGACCTGAAGGATACGTAGATCAAATGGATGTTTTGTCATAGTGTAAAGAAAGCTGGCTCATAGGGCTTTGATTGTTGTGTGATCATTGAATGAAAAGTAAGGAATCTGATATGTTTCCTTTCTGTACTTATTTAAACAACTTTTAAGTTTGTTTAAACTCAGTATCAATTTGCTTTATTAACTGGACTATGCAACTGTTAATACATGAATCTGTTTTCTACATTGATATGGCTTTGTCACTTGTTAGGCCGTTGCAAAGCTTCATAAAACAAAATCTCTGGCCGAACCTTCTTTTCTCCACAGAATCTGACCACACTTTTCCAGTTACCAACAACCTGTGATTGCACATCAATAATAATGTCTAAGTTCACAGACTCAACTCCAGAAAAGACATCTGCCTTTCTTCAAGAATTGAATAAATTCAAGGTAAACTGTTTCGTCTTTTTCAACCTCTTTTGCTGAAGAAGCTCCATCACTGAAACTGACCCATCGGTTCTTTTTATAAGCTAGGCATATGTATTCTTCTTTTTCTTCTTCACCACAACCAACCTGCATACATCTCCATATTGTGAGACTGTAACAGACCAAAACACAGAAGAAAGGACCCTGTTTCAGGATTTACCATTGACACAAGCCGGTATTTTGTGCTTGGTTCTAAGCCACCGTATAACCTGCTCATATCTATCTCCCAGTGCAAAGCCTTTCTTGTTTCAGATATTTCTTTTTCTGTTTCACCTTTCTCCCATTCCAACACTATCGTTGCAAACCCCCACAAAACATCAGCATTGTTTTATACTCATCACACAAGCCTCTTAGACAAAATAATGGTTGTTTGACAAAAAAAAAAAGACAAAATAATGGTCAGGTCAAAACTTATACCGATCGTGAAGATAGGTGGGCATCTACTTATAATGTGATGAACAAAGTTTGCCTTTCCACAGCCTCCTGTTTTTATGTCACATAACATTTTATCTTCCATGCGAATCATTTTAAGGATGTCCTCAAACTTTATATTCCCAAAAGCACACTGCATGTATAACCAACCACACAAAAACGACTTATTAAGTGGTAGTACCAATTTCTATAGGAAATAAAAAGAGCCAAATAAATGAAACGCACCTTCAGGTCTCTGATTGAATCTGCAGCTATAACGATTCCATAAGAACTTTGCTCTGGATAATTTGGCTTCTGTCTGCATCTGCTGCAACTTACTCGTTCATATTCCTCCAGTGTAAAATTATGAGTGACCACGCTTTCTATTTCTGGACATTCCCAGCAAGGCCAAAACTCAAGGATGGATACCAGTAGCTCAGCGGCATAACTTGTCTTGGAAAAGAGTAAATAGAAAACAGAATGACCTTTAGGCAACAACCAAAACTCTACTTAAAAATCAATATGCTTAGAAATTTTATCTGCCGCACAAACCATGGAATAAACTTCTTCTATGGAAGCAAGTAAGTCGCTCAAAAGGCAACTGTAGACACCCTCTTCTTTCATTTGCTTCGAGACAAACGCAGTAAAAAATTTCCCTATTGCACAAGGAAGTCGTTCTTCCCGGTGGTCATAAAATTGATTACGATTTTTCACCAAATATTCTTTAAGAATCTTAGTGTGACAAAGAGCCTGCAGTAGTCAAAAGAAAAGGAAGTAAGAAATTATGCATCTCAGAACTACTCTTTTTGCTAGTGTCTGCTTTACCTTCAGTGTCATGTCAAGAGCTGAATTATATATGGGTGGATCTTCTGCATGTGCTACTGGCTCCAAATGTTTCAACGGTGACTCTTCTCCAGGCATGTTTTGCATATCTTGAAGATGACAAACGAGAGATATGAGAATTTCTGCATCTCAAAACAAACTAGTTTTCGAAAATTCGTCAACTGATAAGCTCTTTTACAACCAAGGTTACCTTTAGCAGCTTCCTCTTGATCTTGTTCCATAGAATCTTCTTTAAGTGATGGAGAAGTAACACTAGACATATGTAAGAACACGTTGTGCTCTGAGAAAAACACACAAACAGCCTTTTAAGAACACGTTGTGCTCTTCTAAACAAAGTACTTACTGTTGGACATTCTGATCAAGAACTCCAGGCTTGCTTGTTGAAGTTCTCTGTTACGCCATGAATACCATTCATTCTTACAACAGATTAAACCGGAAAAAAAACCAGGGAAGCAAATAGAGATTCCACATCTTCAACAACCTTTCTGTTTCTGCGTCTCCTTTTCTTTGACCCCGGATTCTTCTCTTTGTCTTGTTTGTTTTCGGATAAAAAAATCAGCGCCTGTGCTGCAGCTAACTCGTCCTAGAAGAAGCACAGACATCAACAATAAAAAAACTACCTCTAAAGAGAAAATCAGATTGAATATGAAAGGTTTTTTTTAGTATAAGACCTTGTTGCTCTTATTTTTATTCTTTTTGGACTGTGATTTCATTTCCTCCTCGAGTAAGCGTTCTGCTTGTGCTGCAGCTAACTTGGCTTTGCATTCCATATCTACAATTTCTTCCTACACAACGAGACACCAGATATAATATAAGGAAGACCAAACCATAGAGAAGATGAAAGTAAACTCTCTGTTTCAAACCAACCAACAAAAATTCTTTCAGGGGACGAAGGATGTAAGAGCGGTAGTCAAAAACAGAAAGTCTGACAAGGTCGTTGATCAAATTAACCCTTGAGTTTTCAATGACAAAGATCTTTGAATCAATTAGAGGAACCTGCAAAAACCAATAAACACTTTTAAGACTATGATATATCCTTTTGTTTAATCAAAATTGAGATCAAGAGTTAAACCTTATCGGTCATCACTGATTTCAGGTTGTCTATGGAATTCAACACCTCATCATCACTGACATTTTTATGATCACGTATAACTTTCAGACAATCTTCTAACTCTGGGAGATCAAATTTCGGATGCAATTCTCCTTTAAGAATATCTACTACTGCAGTAAGGTACAGTCTTGTCACGATAGAACTACTACTTGCGTCAGTCATTAAATGCTTCCTTTCACATTCATCGCATAGAAGAGATGCATATGTCTTCCGTTGACCATCCGGAAAATTCCTTCTCCTTTCATTTTCGCCTGTACACAAGTTCTTGGCGTCAGCAAGAACTTCACTAAAATCTCTGACCCTGAACTTCTTTGCGTAGTATTGAGTTCCCATAGTTCTACATGTGAACTGAACTGCTCCAAGAACTGCCATCCAAACGTCAAGATTGTGTGCTCTGATAGGTCTCGGAAACTGGAAGTTCTCATCTCCTGGAGACGTTTCTGTTAACCATGATATGATATCATCGCCACCAGCATTTGCCTTGGCGTAGTGAGCATAGGCATTTAAGAAACTGATTGCCCCTTCTTCATCGAACTCAGCAATCTTGCCTTGCAGCAGTCTCTTGTCCAAAAGCAGAGATGAAAACTTACTGTCAAAGTCAATCTTCTCTTTAACTCGAGCACCATTGTAGAAACTGTCCACTGCTCTGCAAACCAGTTCAGTAGCATCATCACTTTCACACTTTATGCGTTTAAGTAGGCCCAGGATTTGATTGAGTTCAGGACATTCCAAACAGCAGATACTCTGAGGTGTTTCCACTAAGCCACACTCGGTAAGTCTATGTTTGGAAACTCCAAGTTTCTCAAGATGGTTGACAACACAATCCACCATCCATTCTATAACGCTACGTGAGAGAATCTTACGGTCACAAAACTTCACAAGTAGCAACCGAATCTCTTGGAGTAGCTTTCTGCGCTCTTCATCTGCAGCTAAAGGCAAATCTTTGGACCATCCATTCTCATATACAATAAGAAGAGTTTTGATCATTTCGACAGCAGCTACTGTATCCACTGGCTCCCAACCTCCATCACATATCATACTACCCCAGGATTCACTCACCCTTTGGGCTAGAGCCATTGCTACATCAGCTTGAAACCCTGCACCATGTTTTTGTTCAAGATGATTCTTACACTCTTCACCACTAGAAAACTCTTCCGAACAGCATCGACATACCCAAAGCCTCCATCTTTTGTCTTTCCTAACGAAACCCAAAACTTTCTCCAAAGCATCTCGTCCCTCTCTGCCATATAATCTCTGTACATAACTTGTAAAACCCGCAACGCTCACTTTCATAAACTTCCTTTTGATCTCAACACTCAACCCTGACCAGTACTCCTTCAATCCTCTAACGAACTCAGATTCAGTCTTGGTCTTATCCTCTTCTGACTCCATATCTTCTTCTGAGTTATCCTCCTCCTCAACGAGATAAGTCCCATTCTTGAATTCAACGAGCTTTGACTCCGAAGTCTCAATAATATGCTTCAAATACTCTAACTTTTGAGCAGCACCAATGATCACATTCGCTTGATCCAGGGCCTTCTTGTAATAGTACTTAGAATCAAGAAGCTGAGCCAAGTTGAAGAGTGACAACGCAGCAACACCTGAGAAAGGCCTACACGCGGTAAAAATCTCAGCGGAACAAAGCAAGTAAGTGACTTTCAGGTCAAGATTCTCTGTTTTTTCCGCTAGGTTCCTGAAGATAGTGCCATGGAGGTAAGCTACAGGATTCTTGTCGTTCCCTTTGAGGAAAGATAAGTCTTTTAGGATGATCTCCAAGGCCTTGATGTAATGGCCTTGAAAGTAGTGATCTTTGGCGAGTTTGAAGAACTTTTCTCCCTTGGCATCTGCCAGAGGAGGAAATTGATTCATAGTATAGGACTTGAGAGGATTCTTGCGTCTTCTTCAGAAACAGAGTAGAGGCGGGAGAAAGAAAAAGAAAAGTGATAGGTTGAGTTTTGTCACGCACGAGGCACGTGACAAACAGTACATAAACCGATTGAGGAATTACGTCGAGCAGGTTGTGGGCAATAATCGGTTTGGAGTAAACCATAACGCTGAATCGATTTTGAGACGTAGAAAGTGACAGTAAGAAAAATCCGCTAGGATCAAAGTCTAAATTCACAATTTTTTTTTATAACACTGGAGCAATGATACAATGAAAGTTTGGAAAAATACAAAAAAGAAAATAGCAGAGAAAGGATGGGATATCATTAGAACGAAATTCTTTGAAAGCTTAATTTGGTTAATCAATTATCCCTGCGACTTTACCGAATGGGCAGAACCGAGCCCAACCGAGATTTTCAGTTTGCAGTTTGGTTTCGGTTTTCAATTCGGGTTAGTTCGATAATATTTTAAAAAATAATTTGTTTTTCGGTTCGGTTTTTGCAAATTTAAAAAATGCAAAAATAACCAAACTCAACTGAAATAATCAAACTTAACCAAAAAAAACTGATTTTTTTGGAAAATTAGCTTAGAATTTACCGAAAACCAAAAATTCAGTTATTTTTGGAAATATATTTGAAAACTAAAATTAACCGAGAACCAAAATTAATCAAAATTTAATTCGGTTAATTTTAGAATAGATTTGAAAAATTATGGTTAACCGAAAACCGACGGTTCGGTTTTGGAAAACCGAAATCGCAGTCAATACTGTGAAATGGAAAAATAAAATATAAACCGGTCTAGTTCAGTTTGATTCACGGATTAAAGGGAAATGTGAGTAAACCGCCATAAAACCGGATCTAAACCATAGGTTAGGTACAAGAGGGGCAAATTCGTCATTTACATCTTTCATCGTGCACCTCTTCTTTCTTATTTTATAGCGTCGAGACGAAGCTCGATTTTGTGCAGAAACGCTAAACTTGAACAAATACATTTTCGTAAATCCCTACTTTCATCCTTTTTCTACATATTGGTTTATGAGGTAACCTTTCATCCTCTTCTTATTGAATAACGAATCTCCTTCTTTTTTTATTAACTTTTGTTTGTATCGAGGACACAGATCTCATCTCTTTCATTTTGAATTTTTTTCTCCTGATTCTTGTTTCCTAACAGCCTCTCTTATGAAATGAATTTAGAGGTTTCTGGAATCTATTATTATTTAGGGCTCTTGAAATAATCGAATCACTGCTAGGGTTTTTGGATCTACTTTTTTTTAATTACTAATCTATTTTTATTGTCCTTTTTTTTTATTTTCCTGCAGCTCGAAGGAGAAGCCCACTCTCGGGTATGTATACTTTGTTCATTATTAGGTCAAATTGAATTTATAAAGTTCTCTATTTGTCCACTGGAAGTTGAAAGTTTATGTTTTTTGATATTATTAATGTTTGCGTTCTTGTTTGAGTTTGTTTATCTTCAAATTACGAACCTTTTCAGTTTCTTGTTAAGAGAAAATGTTTAGTTTAACAGTAAGTTAAGAGTAGTTAGGTTTTGAACTAATCCGTCTTTTAATGTGTAGAGGAACTTTTTCAGTTTGTTGGTAAGAGAAAATGTTTAGTGAAGATTAAATTTAGAGTAGTTAGGCTTGTTGTCTTTATAAATTAATTTGTTTTTTATTGTGTAGAGGAACGCGGATTAAGACCCGCAAAAGGAATATTGCTGCTCCTTTGGACCCTGCTGCTTTCTCTGATGCTGTTGTCTTGATTTATCTTGATAATGCTGGTGATCTGGTAAGCAAGCTCTTTGCTTTTTCTTTTTCAGTGTCTTACTTTCTTGTAAAACTTTAATCTTAAAGCTTTGTTTTTTTGCTTGTCTTTATTAGGAACTTGTTGCCAAGGCTGTTGAGTCATCTGATCTTAATTTCTCAAGATACGGTGATATTTTCTTTGAGGTAATTCCTCTTTATGGGTTCTGCCTCTGTGCCATTTATGTCTTCTTAAGAGATAGTTTCTCATTTCCACTTTAAAAGTTATTATATTCATCTGCTGTGGTCGAACTATTGTAAATCATTTCCCAACCGTCTTTAGATTATGCTTTAATTAGTTTCTTTAAGTCAATTTTTTTTTATTATTAATCGATGTATCTCTTTTTGTGATGCTAAGGTTGTTTTCATAGGAGGACGTACGCAAACTGGTTCAGTGAAATCTGACGAAGGGGAACGACATCCTTACTCTATCATCGACTGTGAACCAAACCGTGAAGCTATCTTACCATCAGTTGTCTACATCCAGAAAATCTTGCGCAGGAAACCTTTCCTTATTAAGAACCTCGAAAATGTTACCCGGAGGTTCTTGCAGTCGCTCGAGCTTTTCGAGGAAAGCGAGAGGAAGAAGCTTGCCATCTTCACCGCCCTTGCTTTTTCCCAGAAGCTCTCGGGTTTGCCTGCGGAGACTGTCTTCCAGCCACTGCTTAAGGATAACCTCGTTGCCAAAGGGATAGTGCTCACTTTTGTGACAGACTTCTTCAATGAGTATTTGGTAGAGAACAGTCTTGATGACTTGATTGCTATTCTGAGACGTGGCAAGATGGAAGACAAACTCTTGGACTTCCTGCCACCTACTAAGCGGACTACTGAATGTTTTGCTGAGCATTTCAAGTGAGTTTCTTATTGCTTGAACTTTACTGCTTTCAATGTTATTACACTTGTAGTGTTACCTTGTTCTTGTGATAGGTTAAATTTATGTATAGTTTACTCTTCGTTGTAATTCTATTTATTTATTTTTATCTCATAGCGTCCAGCCTTCTCTGATTTGTTTTTGCTTAACCTGTATAACTAATGTATGTACTCTTTTTCTTATCTTGTGATATAAAAGCAAGGCGGGATTGACAGCTCTGGTAGAGTACAATGAGAAGAAAATATTCGAGGTGAAGCTGAAGGAAATAAAAGAAGTCCTTACGAGCCAAGTATCAGAGGAGATTAACATAGAAGAGGTGATTGAAACGGTGAAGCAACAGGTGAAAGATGCTAAACTGCCAGAGATTGAGGTTGTGCGTGTGATCTGGGACGGGATAATGAATGCTGTTCAATGGTCTGGGAAGAACCAGCAGCAAAACTCAAACTCTGTACTACGCCAAGTGAGTTTTTTTTTTTTTTTTTTTTTTTTTTTTTTTTTT
>CAKOAT010067377.1:346560-367010 GCA_932364175.1 Eruca vesicaria subsp. sativa | reverse complement strand
AAATCACAATATCCAAAAGTTCTAAGGTTTCTCCTCTCTCCAAAAGCGTTCTCTGTCTAGAAAAAAATAGAATAGAATCTGTCTGAAGGCCACAGGCGGCTGGGAGAAGAAAATAGAAAGATTAGGGCAAATCCCGAAATTAATTAGAAGTTTCCATAATTTTCGGGAGCAAAGGGGGGTTTGCTCCGCGATAGAGGGGGCAAACAGGGGTTGCTCCGCTCGGGTGCTCTGCGATGGAAAACTCTGGTTTTTGCATTCTTTCTTCCATATGCTCCTTCTGGTGCATTCCAACTCGTTCTATACCTGAAATAACTCAAAACACACTAAGAATACTCCAGGAAAGCACAAAAGTGATATGCAAAGTATGTGTGTAATATGTCAAAAACACAACATATCACCATGTCATTAAATAGAATTTTTTCTCTTCTTATAGTGCTTTGTATAAGGCTTCCAAAAACATGAGAAGATAAAGTTCGGAGAATGAGAGATGAGAGGATGATGTACGGGATGAGAGTATATTTCTTTACACATGAAGATTGACCGACTGGAAGAGAAGGCAAATACAATGAATAAGGAATTGTTGTAAGAGTGTACATTAAAATGGTCGTTAATGACAACAATTGATTTAATCTCGTAACTGTTCAAATCCCCTTACATGGCGTAAAGAATTATATTCTAAGAAACACGACCAGTTTATAGCTCTAGAAATCAGTTAAAAAAGTAGTCTTCCATCATCGTAACAAACTCTATGGTCGGTAAAGTTGAAGGTAAAGAAGACGAAGAATCTCAAAAAAGCCAAAATAAATTTAGTTGAAGACGAATAGGATTATGGGTTTGATTCGTAAAGCTCAAAAATAAGACCAAAACATACAAATTTTTAAAAAGACACATGTCACTATTACATAAATTTAATTAGTGAGGTGGCATTTTCAAAAGAGGGAAACTCTACTTTATATAATAAGATTAGTTATTTTTCAAAAACAAAAAATAACCCTTAAAAATAAGACAATAAAATCATGGTTATATATCAATGTAGAAGCCGAAATATCAATTGGAGTATATAAACATAAAGATACCGTGTTATATAGTCATATATAGCAGTTATCATTTTTTTAAAGAACCCAACTAATATCAATTGGTTATGTTTCAAATTTAATAGAATAGATAGATGTCATATTACACTTTTATCAATGGTTATATTGTTGTTTTAATAGAATAGATTCCTTACTTTTCATATCTCACAACAATCAAGCTCTATAAGCCAGATTTTTTATACTGTGAACTTTTGACAAATAGGTGGTGGGCACAACAACCCATTTAGAGACCTCAGACTATTCTATTTTTTTTTTTTATAATCGAGGTGTTCTTCGCTTATTTGGATTATTCCTCTGGGTCTAATCAGGCAGCACCCAATACCACATTTGGTGACAAGAATCAGTAGTTTCACTCCGTCTGGCATCGAACCCGTGCAGGGCCGGCTTAACATTTTTATGGGTCCTAAGGCAAAAAAAATTTTTTTAGCCTTTAAATATATTTTTATTTAATATTTTCTATATCTTTTCTTTGTTCTAAAATTTAATCATTAATATTTAGTAATGAAAAAAAATATTTTATACACATAAAATTTTTAGGCCCTATTTTAAATTCATTTATTAAAATTTTAAATTTTTTTATATATAATTATGTATTTATTAAAAATTTTGGACCTCTTAATTATTAATAAACGGGGGATTTGGATCCGGGGCGGTCGCACCGTTTGTCTCCCCACCCCCCAATTAGCTGGTCCTGCCCGTGAGCATAACAATTAGCTCCCAGGATCCTTAACCAGCAAGCTACCTCATCCCATCCTATTTTTTTTGTTGCACCAAGGAAACAAGAAAATTCTATAAAAATGGGACATAAATGTGAGTGGAGAAGATTAGTGTACTCGACAGTTTCTTCTCGGACCTTTGATGACTCCATCTCCATGATCAGATTTGAATCGGCTAAAACTCTCCTGGAAAGACGTTTCTTCTTCTAAGACGTTTTTTTTGCCCACAAGCTGCTCGACAGAATGCCTTTTTCTAAATGGGCCTCTCTCTCCAAGCAGCCTATCACGTGATTGTCACGTGACCCTCAGTGATAAAGTGGGGGTCCTCTTCAACGAACACACCTAACTAACCGTCTATTTTCCCTCCTCAGCTTTCCTCGAAAACCACCAAGAAAATCTCTCTACATGGACGACGCTTACTTCGCAGACGGTGATGAGGAAGCACAAAAAATCCAACAACTTACTAAAGATTACATCGCTCAAGGAGATCACATCAAGGCCTTGGAGGTCATCGAAACCTGGACCTCTACTCTTAACAAGGAGAAGAAGAAGGAGAAGATCCTAAACTTTTTCTCTTTCCGGCAAGGTAAAATCTTCTTCAGAGAAGCCACGAGAGGAGACTCTAACGACGTGAAAGTCGCGTTTCTACTTGGCTCTGTGGAATGCTTTTCGGTAAACGGAGGCCTCTCATCGTTCTGCGCTGTTTCGCTCTATGGTTTGGGCTGTTTGCTCGGATCGCCACTGTACTTGAAGAAATCCATACGCAAAGCAAAAGAGTATCTGTCTCTTCTGTCTTTTGATGAATTTAGTTCGGAAGTGGAGAAGAGTCGAAGAGAGGCCGAGAAAACACTCGACGCTGCGAAGACAAGGCTCGCTGATGGTTCTCCTAGGGATACACGTGAGCCGCAAGTTAAAGAATCCAAGAAATTAAAGATTGACGTTGAAGGGTTGAGACCGTACTGGTCAGGTTTGAATGTTGAGGTCAAAAGGAAGTTTATGGAAGTGAGCATTGCGGATTTCACAAGCTATGTGCAGAGATTCTATGGCAAAGAGGGAAGGGATGCTTTGGAGAAAGTTATCGGTTCTGCAGTGAGTCACAAGAAATGGAGATTGTGGATGTGTAGATCTTGTTCTCAAGAGTTCTTTACACTTAAAAAGTTTAAAATTCATCTTGAAAAGGAACATGTTGTGAAGTTTAAGCCGTCTAGGGCAGAGCATATGGCTCAGGTGGTAGATGAAGCGTGGGGTTGTATGGTAAAAGTTGAAGGAGTTTGGGAGCCAGTGGATACATCAGCTGCTTCCGAAATGATCAAGACTCGGCTCGAGTTTGTGAAAGTGTTCTTGTATGAGAACGGATGGTCCAGAGACTGGCCGTTAGCTAGAGATGAAGAACGCAAAAAGTTACTCAAGGAGATTCAGTTGCTACTTGTGTTGTTTTGTGAGCGTAAGATTCTCTCTTGTGGACTTCGAGATTGGTTGATGCGTTTTGTGGTTAAGCATCTCGAGGCACAGTTCGAAGTTTCCAAGGATACTGTTACTACAGAGTGTGGCCGCCTAGTGGAAACACCTCAGAGTATCTGCTTTTTGGAAAGAAGTGGGCTCAAACAGATTCTAGACCTTCTCAAACGGGTAAAGTGTGAAAGGGAAGATGGCAGAGAGATGATTTTCAGAGCAGTGGACAGTTTCTACAGAGGTGCTCGAGTTAAAGAAAAGATAGACTTCGACAAGCAGTTTCCATCATCTCTGCTTTTGGATAAGAGACTGCTCAGATGTGAGATTACTCAGTTCGATGATGAAGGGACTGTCAGTTTTTACCCTAATGATCACTATGCCAAGGCACATGCTCGTGGAGATGATATAGTGTCTTGGTTAGCTGATCACTTCTCTGGAGGAGATGATGAGAGATTTCGTTTTCCAAGTCCTGTGAGGACACACAATCTAGATATTTGGGTGGCTGTTTTGAGAGCTGTTCAGTTCACTTGTAGGACTTTGGGAACCAAATATGCAAAGAAGTTGCAGATGCTAGGTTATGATGTAGGTCTTGTTGACGCCATAAACTTATGTGTAAGCGAAAATAATAAGAGAGTGAGTGATCCGGAACATCAATGGAACAAAAAATATGCATCTCTTCTAGGCGATGAATGTGAAAGGAGGAAGACAGAGGCTAGAGATTCTCTCAATACACGTCTGTTCTTGTGTTCAGTACGAGATGCTCTTGAAGAAGCACCACATCCGATATACGATTTCCTAGATTTAGAAGATTGCCTGAAGCGTATACATGTGCATAGAGATCTCAGCGATGATGTAGTCCTCAAGTCCATAGACCGTTTGAGATCAATGGTCGCTGATAAGGTTCATTCCTGATCAGATTTTTAAATTAGCAATAGAGATAACTTAGCCTTAAAAGTGTTTCTTGATTTGCAGGTTCCGCTAGTCGATACAAAGATGTTGCTGGTTGAGAATTCAAGGATTAGTTTGTTCAACGACCTCATAAGACTTTCTGTTTTTGACTACCGCTCTTACATCCTTCGACCACTTAAAGAATACTTGCTGGTCGGTTTGAAATTTCGGTTTTCGTCTTCCTTCTGTTGCAGACCGTCTGTCACTTGTTCCTTATATTATGTCTTTTGAGTCATTCTCTAGGAGGTAATAACCGTAGCTGCAGCAGAAGCAGATCTTCTACTCGAAGAGGAAAAGAAGCCACAGTCAAAGAAGAAGAAACATAAGGTCCTTAGAGTTTTAATTTTCTCGATTTGCTTTTCTGAATTTTTATTGTAAGAAGGGATTGTCTTACTTAATGCAACAGAAAACTTCAACGAGCATGTCTAGCCCCATTGATAAGACTGTTGAACAGTAAGTACCTCAAGCCTCTGTTTTTCTGCATGTTGATTAATTGTCTCTGACGAAAATGTGAACAAAACGTGTCCTTTCGTGTCCAGTGATCTCCAAGGTACATCTCCATCACTACAAACGACGGAAAAAGATTCTATGGAACCACCAGATAATAGTCTTTCAAGTGAAAGGGGTCGGTTGGAAATGTCATCCAACACTGTGGATGAAGAGGAAGCTGCTCAAGGTTGTGAAAGAACTTTGCTGAAGACGAAAATTCTAAACCTCTTCGAGTTAAGTTGCATAAATCTTGTTTTGTTTCATTCGCCATCTTCAAGGTATTCAAAACATGCCTGGAGAAGAGTCAGTACTTAGAGAAGGTGCAGCCAGATGCAATTCAGTTCTTGACATGACCCTGAAGGTAATACGTAAACTCTCATCTTCTAGTTCTGATTCTATATCTCGTTACTTCGGTGGTCTCTTAGATATCTTCTCAAAAAACATGTGGTAATGCAGGCCCTATTGCACATTAAGATCCTGAAAGAGGAATTAATGCAAAATGAGAAACAAAATCCTGAGTTACTCCACAGCTATATCCTGAGCGATTTACTTACTTCCAGAGAATTTATTTCCATGGTTTGTGCAGATATATATAAGCTTCTAAGAATGGTATTGTTATGTAATCTTGTTTTTTTTAACTCGTTGCAGTCAAGTGATACCGCTGAGATAGTTGTATCCATCCTTGAGACTTGGCATAGCTGTAAAAGTCCAGAAAGAGAGAGCTTGGTAACTCGCCTCTTTACACTTGAAGAATATGAAAGAATGAGTTGTAGCAGATGCAGGCAGAAGCCCAATTTTCCTGAGCAAAGTTCTTATGGAATCGTTATGGCTGCAGATTCAATCAGAGACCTGAAGGTACATTTCATTTATTTCCCTTTTTGTCTTTCCTATAGAAATTGGTACACTACGACTTTATAAGTTGTTTTATTTGATTGGTTATACAGTGTGCTTTTGGGGATATAAAGTTTGAGGACATCCTTAAAATGATTCGCATGGAAGATAAAATGTTATGTGACGTTAAAACAGGAGGCTGTGGAAATGCAAACTTTGTTCATCACATTATTAGTAGATGCCCGTCTATATTCACAGTTGGTAAGTACATTTTAACCATGATTGCGATCTTGTGTACTCATTTCATTTAAACAAATGTTTGGTGTTTTGTGGGTGGGTTTGCAACACTAGTGCTGGAATGGGAGAAGCATGAAACGGATAAAGAGATATCTGAAACAACAAAGGCTTTAGACTGGGAGATAGATATGAGCAGGCTATACGAAGGCTTAGGGCCAAACACAAAATACCGGCTTGTGTCAATGGTAAAGTCTGAAACATGGTCCTATTATTTCTTCTGTGTTTTTTCTCTGTTACTGTCTCACAATATGGAAATGTATGCAGGTTGGTTGTGGTGAAGACGAAGAACACATCTGCCTAGCATATGAAAAGGATAGGTGGGTCGGTGTTAGACATGGTGCGTCTACAGAAGAGGTAAGAAGACTAAACAGTTTACTTTGTACTTGTTGAGTTAGTTTAGTTGTGAACTGAGACATTGTTAGTATGTTGTGTGGTGATACAACAGGCTGTTGGGAACTGGGAGAGTGTGATCAGTTTCTGTGGAGAAAGGAAGGTTCGGCCTAAGATTCTGTTTTATGAAGCCCCACTGATTGATGGTGTAGCAAATGTATCGGAATGACATATTCCAATTCAAAAACAATGTGTTCGTCATCTGATTAAAGCACATTGATATTCATGTGAAGTTAAGATATAACAGATTTGGTTCACTCATCTCAACCATCCCTAGTGTACGTGTATAAATACTATCTAAACCCAACAAATTGTAAACAAAGCTTCCATTAAATAGGAAGCAGTTTCCTTTGTGTTTCTGGAGTTGAATTGTAAACTTGATGGGTCAGACATGTGTGTGATGACATTGGCTGTATGTAGAGTGTTATAGCTCAAAAGAAATTGTGTGGATTGTGTGAACAGATGAGTCGAAAATACAATGCACTGTTAAGTTACTCCAGGAACTGCAGACAATTCCTGAATATGCACTGTGAAGTTACTCCAGGAACTGCAGACAATTCCTGAAGTGAACTTTTATATGTCTAATATAATATGACAGAGGGAAAATTTGATGAAAGATATTACAAAATCTCACAGAGGGAAAACAAATCTTCCGTTAACAACAACACACTGTATACTAATAATAAGCTGTGCATTTAGAAAAAATAGTACTTTTGTTCAGTGATACATCATACCAATCAAGATTGGGGCTGAAGGAATAACAGAAACATTTGCAGTTGGTGCCATTTTTCTATAACCCTATTTTTCACAGCAATTGGTGTATTTATCTGGAGTTTCACAATCTGCTTCCTCTGCATATCCTGAAATTCCAAGTAAGTAGAGAGTTGAGAAAACACACACACACACATAAGGAAACAAAAAAACATAAGTAGTAGCTTACTTACATTTTCAAAAAATAGAATCTCAGGTCGCATATTCAGTCGTACAAAAGTGTCGATAACACTACCCCAGTCTCCCATAACCTACACACAATCTGCTAATCAAGTCACATATTGAATAACTTTTTCTTGTACTACAAAATAAATAAGTTATAAGCTTTTTACCTCTTGCTCAAAAGGATAGTAACAGACCCATCTATCGTTTCCATAAGCAACACAAGCGTATTGATCTCCATGCGAGCAAACCTGGCATTGGACTTGTTACATCAATTAATCTTCTCAACAGCAAACATAAAAAAAAATGGAACTGAAACATGGCACTTACTTACCATTGACACAAGATTGTATTTGGTCTGTGGTGATTCACCTTCGTATTTATATATCTTACTAATATCTATCTCAGTAGCCAGAACAGAAGTGGTAGCAAGTATCTCTTCTTCAGTCTCATTGTTCTCCCACCCTAGTGCTATATATATATAAAAAAAAAGCTCAAAACTCTATGTTTATCCAATGTAACTTAAAGTTTATCAATTTAGACTTACCAATGGTGAAAACAGAAGGAAGTTTAGGGATAATATGATCAACTACGTAGCTTAGTTTCTCACATCCTTCTGTTTTGCAAGGCGTCATAGTAGAGTTGATCTTGATGAATTTAATGATTCTCTCAAACGTAAAATACTCAAACGCAGACTGTGATGATAACCAAAAACATCATTTTTTTTCTAAATTATGATGAAAAGATAAAAGGTAAAAAAAAAAGAAGAGATGACTTTACACCTTGGTTTCTCTGAGTGAAGTGGCATTGATGAATAAACCAAAAGAAGGTTCTGGTGGATATTGAGTAACCATCTTGCATCTAACGCACTTCATTTTCACCAGGTCTTCGAATTGTATGTGACTATTCCAGCCATGAAGAATCTCCAATACGGTTATCAAAATCTCAGAAACACCAACATTCTCTTCCTGAATAGTAGAAAGCGTGAGGGTAAATGGTAAAATTTAACAAGATAACAATGTTACTGTAAATAAAAAGGTTAGAGAAGAAGAGAAGAGACCAGAAGACTTAGTTTGTTGAGAAATAGATGGTAAAAGTGGTTTAAGTAGTTTTCTACGAATCTCTCATGTTGTTCTGGAAAAATTGTTATCGCGAGGTCAGATGAGAATATGGTAGTTCTCATCAGAGACTGCACAAAATTAAATATTCACATTTATTAAAAGAAAAGAAAAGATTCAATCACATTCTTGCTAAGAAGAAGAAGAAGACCTCGAATATCATATTAAGAGCTGAAACACATGCGTCGTTAGGTTCCTCTGCGTCCATCATCGGCGGCTCTCTGATAAGCACCAAAGCGGTTAGAAGAAGAAAACGTTAAATTAAAATTCGAAGGAGATCACTTGTTTTTAACTACTCACTGATCAGTTTCTTTCGTTTTCTCTGCTTGTTGAACCTTTGATGGCTCCATGTCAATGGTCAGGGAGACAACAATGGCACTTTTCTTTCTAACGGTAAAGAGTTTCTCGAGAGAAAAAAAAAGAAACAGAGAGAGAAAATGGGAGAAGAGAAGCGTTGAAGAGAAGAAGAGGAAAGGATTGTAGCGTCAGAGTCGGTTAGTTTGTCCACGTGAGTGCCACGTGATGATTCATTATCAAATACGAGCGCCAAAGTATGTGCTCTTGATCTATAGTCTTTGTGACCTTGTGAATGAATTTGGGCCCATGATGAGATCCTCGGCTTTGGCGTTTGGCAACTGGACCGAAAGCAGAACCGAATAATTATTTAGATCTTGGTTTAATATCAGAAACCGGACCAAAGCAGAACCGAATAAGCAAAAACTGGAGATGTAAAATGTTTTCTTTTTCATATGATTTGACTACATATAAATTACTTTCAAAGTTTCATCTAAGGCTCTCTCCTCGCCTCGTGTGCCCTTGGAAACTACATTTGTTCAATCTACACAAAGGCCTTATAGTATACTACACAACAATCAACACGAGTGCCTTTCTGCATAGCTGCAGCTTATAGAAACAAACAAAACAGCAAATGATTCAGCTACTACCGAAACACACGCCTTCTGCTCTGTCTGATCATATGATTCATATCACTTCTCCTCAAAATCGACATCGATGATTTGTGACTTAGGTGGCTTTTTAGAATTACCCTTGTTGTTGCTACTGTTGTTGTTGTTACCGTCTCTTGAGAAGAAGTCGCCTTGTGGCTGCCACACGATGTTCCTACATCCCTCGCATCTGATCACTTGGTTCTTGTATCCTATGAACTGCCTCTTACACGCTGGGCATTCTCCCTGTGCATCATATAACAAAGCTTTCAGTATATGATTTGGTTCAACACTACTGGTCGTGTCATATCATATACTAAATCGAAGAATGTAAACAAAAAAAACGGGCGAAGTAAGAATATACCTTGATGACGAAGTTATTGGCCACGGCACCAATGAGAAGAGGGCCAGCAATGGGAAGAACCCATGTGGCGACTATTATCACTCGGAACAGCCATCCAGAGAGAGCAAACCAAACAAAGAAAATAGTCTGAAAAATGCAAATCCAAGATCAGAATTATAAACTCTGTTAGGATTCAGTGAAAAAGCATTCATAATGAGACAATCAATAAAGTATTAAGTCTTTTGGTAGATAAATCATTCCAGTGCTTATGTGTCTGATAATAACATGACAGACGATCAATTCTGGTTTTCATAGTCCCAAGTCTATTGCTTTTAATAAGATTATAGACAACACAAAGGGTAGATACTCATTGATAAATGATCACAGTCAGGACCAGATCCAAGCACAGCCTAATGAAAACATTGGTTTTTGCCCCAAAATATTTGAAAGTGTTTTACATAAAAATAGGTCCCCAAAATTATGATTTTTTTTTTGTTTACTAAAATCCTTCAAAAATATTTCAACCTCCCAAATCTCACAGACTTGAGAAGTGTCAGGTGCAGCTCAATAATAATAAGAGTAAAACAGTAACCATGTTAATACTTACAGCAAAACTTCCACCGAGTGGTGTGTTCAAGAAGTCACTGAACTGCTTCCTGTACTGTAAAACAAACACATGGAGAGGAAAAACTAAACTCAGCACAAGCAAGAGACAAGTAGGTAACAAGTTGTATATCACATGACATAGCAAAGCAACTAAATTGCAGATAAAATTATTCAAGTATATGTGAATGTAATCCATAGGGAGCTGAATCATTAAAAACAATGAGCTTTTACTTACATTACAACTAAATTTTATCACTAAAAACAAACCAAATTGCACAGGAATGATTCTATACATTACAAGTAAGAGCCATGTAAGTAACAATAACAACCACGTGACGTCATAACAATCACATAGCAAACAAAATAATTAAAAAGAAAATCATTATCACAATCTTTTCTATTTTACCTTGGGGAAATTTCTACTAAAATCAGCCGATAAGTTCCTAACCCTAGGGCTAATCCCATACTCGCGATCAATCTCCTTAGCACGGTCCCCGGCAGAGCTCGCGGCGGAGCTTAAACGGCGAGAGACGGCGTACTCACGGTCGATTCTCTCGGCCGTCTTCTTAGCCTCGAAGACGAACTGCTCGAATCCGTCGTTGGCCGTACGCCACGCGTCTCTCCAAGCCTTACCGGACTTGATGTTATCGGCGAAGCGGTCGAAGTCGCCGCGTCGGAAGGATTTAACCTGGAGTAAAGGTGCGGCGCGTGAGGAGGGGGCGTTGTAAGTGCGGAGGTGAGGGTAAGGAGTGGGGAAGAATCTGGGAGGGGCGGAAGGGGAGATGAAATTGCAAGCCTTCATGGTAGTCGAGAGGGCATGAGATTTTTCGCAGAGGAAAAAGGTTTTTTTTTTTTTGTGTGGTTACTCTTGGCCGTGGAGGAGAAGCTGAAGATGATAAATTATTATTAACACCTTTTTGATTGGTTATTCTTTTTCTTGGTTTATATTTTGGTCTAAATTATTTATCAATTTGGTTTCAGTAATCCGGTTTAATAGTATGGTTCACTTATATTAGTTTTTTTTTTTGGTAGGTGGTTCACTTATATTAGTTATATAAATTAAATATATATTCATTTACCCCATTTTTAATCAACATATTTTTATATTAATTCTATTAGGAGTTTGTCCACACCTCCAGTAATTTTTTTTTTTTGCTTAATTTTTTTTTGAAAGATCAAACAAGTATTAAAAGATGAATATGAAGCCTTGTGAAGCTATCCACATCATTAAAAATAATCGGTCAACCACGACATTTCGTTTCGCCATGTCAGCATCTAAATTTCTGTTTAGATTTATACTTTTTGGATCTGTTAGATTTGATTTCTTTGGTCCATTTATCACACTAAAAGAGGAAATCCCAAAATAAAAAAAATGAGACTACATGTGATTTTTTCGTTTTGTTCTTCAGCGAACTTCTTCAAGGTGATGAAATGTCCATACGCAAGTGCCTTACATTAATATGTAATTAACTCTGAGTTTTCTCATGATTATCCAACTACTCAACCATAAACATTCAGTTGGCCTCTTAAAAAGTTTCTTCGACTTTCACATCTCATGATGATTTATATTTATTTATTTTGTATTGTTGTAGATTGGATGCTTCCTTCTCCTTTCGAAGAAACAGCGAAAGTGGCTGCAACAGGAGAATTTGAGTTTGCGTAGCGATAAGCACTCGACAATGAAGAAAGCTCATTCCCTCATGTTTCTTTGCATCCAATCCCTCAAAATTCAGCTTTTACAAGGTCGCGATACAATATTTAGAAAGGTCTGAACAAAGCTCGCTTGCGCCAATTTGGTACTGATTTGAGTTGGTGATTTATGTATTTCGAGGCGATAATCCGATTTCTGAGGTGTATGAGTTTCCATCTAAGTTTTTTTATGGTGTTATCTCTCGCTTATCTTTGCATAATTTCCGGACCCACATATGAGTGAATCTGATTCTTCGCAATATATACACAAGAGACAGAGAAAAATCATAGAAAAAAGTTTTGCAACATTACATAATTTTAATATTCTGACGAACTCAAAAAAAGGAACCAAATCCATTATAATCTGTAAAATCCATGAAGTGTAATTAACTTTATAGTGTACCAAGTGTTTTGACTGAATTTTAGCCATAATAGTCTTAGAAATATTTTAAAGTAAATAGATTAATAGTTTGAGAAACAATTACAATAACTAACTGTTTACACATTCAAAAATTGAATAAAAATTAAAGAATAAACTTTTATATATAAATTTAATTTCGCAACATAAATATTTAAACTAAAAACACTCATGCTTTTGAAATATTTAATAATAAATTAATTTTTTAATTTTTTACATATGACAAAAATTTCAATATAATAAAATTATCTTTTCTTGACTAAAATAGATTTGAAAACATTAATATATAAATAAAATTATACACAATATATGCATAAATTTAAATTTTATAATTTATAAATATTTTTAAAACAAAATATATTTTTTGAATAACACAACATAAACTATTTTTAAGAAATAATTATTATCAAATCAATGAATTGGTTTTTATTTATTTTTAATATAATTTTTTAGATAATGATAATTATCAAATCAATACAATTCATTTGAAATTTATGGTTAATTAAAGATTAATTTACATTTAATTTATGATTTATTAATATAAACTATTTTAATATACATATACCATATACGTTTAATTAATAATCTATTTCTTACATTATTTATGATCATTTAAGCTATTTTCTAATTTTTAAAAAATAGTAAAAAGTTAATAATCACTAAGTCTCTCATATTTAAAAAATAATACAGTGATACCGATCCACAAAAGTCATTGGAAAATATATTCTAAACATAAACTATTTATTAACTTATCCGCGTGTAACGCGGAGAAAGTCCATAGTTCTCTTTAACAATTGTTTTTATATAGTTGTGGTTTTTTTTTTTTTATAACACTTGAACAAGTAGAAATAATCTTTGGGATACAATGTAAAAATTAAGAAATTAAATAGGATGTCAATAGATACCACACGAACAAGGAGAAGAAATAAATAAATCTCACCCATTCCCATTATTGTCGAGTTTCCATAATGAGTAAATGTTGTAGTCAAGCCGGTGCATCTCGGGCGTCGTATGATCCGGATTGACCATTTCGGGTGAAACAAAACTTCATTACTGAGCCTCCAACGCGAGTAGAAGATGAAGCCACACCGGAGCGTTACGGGCGATGTAGGATTGATGACGAGGGTCGCGCGTGACGCTCAAAGCAATTGCTGCTGCTATAGTTGTGGTTTTGTTTTTATTTCAAAATTTCTGTCAAACTTTTATTCTTACATTGTCTCAATTTTTTTTTTTATAATTTATCAGTATTGTGTTTATTTCATAAAGAAGCACAATTTTATTACCATAAGTCGTTTTTAATTAAAATTATATTATATATTTTTTTCTAATTTTTTTATTTTAACAAAAAAAATGGAATACGTTATTTATTGAAAACAATTAAATTAGGTAGAAGCAAGAAAAAAAATTTGAAAAAAATTGCTTAAGATCTATGTTGATCATATTCTAACATAGACCTGCATATCACTTAGTGGAGTTTTGATTTTAACTAAAATCAGGTTTACGAACACATTACACAACCATTTCCATGAACAAGTGGAGGATGAGAAAGCAAAGAGGCACGTTGCGACATAAAACCATGCAATCTTCAGTCCTCGACGCGTGTCATTTGTCTTGCTTTGTGTGTTTTCTCCAACTTGTCTCTCTCTGAAGAAGTTTTTGTGCCTCTATTTCTCTCCGTCTCTACCCATTATTCTCTCCTACTTGCTCTGCTGAATCTCCCATAAACAGGTTTGTGTTCTTTTATCCTTGTTTAAAAGACCTTTTCATCTCTTTATGTTAATATGTTAGTTGATTATAGTGGAAGATAAAATAGTTGATTAACCATATCAGAATTTGCTTATTTTCTTAAATATGTTAGAAATTGTGTTTGCATGAAGTTTCTTTTGAGTCCTCCAAATAAATCACTTGGGATTAAGTTAATTTGTTTAACCATTTTCGACTCTTGTGTTCTTGGCAGAGTTAAAGATACCAACCATGAGTCAAACAATGGAGGAAAATGAGCGTTTCGAGAGTGAACGCAAGAGAAGTTGGATATGGAGTAAGGCAGTAAGTGTTGGGAAGAAGGTTCTGACAGCTGGCGTTGTAGTGTCTTCAGCTCCACTCCTGTTTCCTCCACTTGTTGTCGCTTCTACCCTCGCATTCATCTCCTCTGTTCCTTTTTGTCTCTTCTTGGCAAACTATGCTTGTACTCAAAAGGTCATGAGAACTCTTCTCCCTCCAAATGAAGAAGAGACAAGTGGAGTAGAGAAAGATGAATCTTCGTTTGAGAAGGACGTCAAGCTTGGTCATCGTGCACGCATGGCTGAATTTGAGCCGGTTCTCATACAGAGTGAGGAAGAAGAAGAAGAAGATGAGGAGATGGCGAAGGAATCAACGAGCTTGTTAGAGAAAATTAGAGACGAGGGTAGATCTTATCAGAAAGAAGTACAAGATGGAAAAAAGTCAGGGAAAGGTCAAGATCAGAGTGGAAAGCAGGAAGAACCTAAGACTGGACATGTTGAAGGTTGTTTATGATGATTATAATAAAATGTTATTTTGCGTGAAGTAGCGTATTAATACTCAATACCTTTTTGCAGGGAAGCTTGAGAGCACTACAACTGAAGCTTCTAGAGGGAAGAATGAGGAAACATCTTCCAACGAGGTTAGGACATAATCTATATATATATCATCTTGGGAGTTTAGTTTCTGAATGATAACATAACTGAATATCCTCTGCTTCTAGCTAAGTACATTCTCATTTCTACTCTTACCTGTATTCTGAATATTCTGCTTACTAATATTATTGTGTTGTTGGTTGATTCACTGGCCCAATAACAATAAATTTGTACTGTCATACATACATATAGTGATGGTCTTGTTGCTTTCTATGGGTAAACTGGTGGATCTTTTTGGGTGAAACTTCATTAGCAATGGTTCGTGGCAGGTCAAGATTAGAAAATGGGTTTGTCAACATTAACATGGTTCTGTTAATTCTGTTCAAATGTTTGAGTTCTATCCATGGTTTTGTGGTGCTTGATGTGAACTGAATTTATAGGTTAGGTCCAGTAGTGACTGTTGAGTTCTTTAAACCCCAATGCTTATGTATAAAAGGTCCAGGGTAAGGATCAAGAACCAAGGTTAAGTAGTAATTGTGGAACTTACCACTCCTTAAGATGTAAACTTATACCAGTGTCAGAAGCTCTAGATAACTGAATTGTTTTAAAATCATTCTCTGATCTCTTGACCAGCCGATTGACCAAGGTGTAAGTGCGCCAAGTGGAACAGGGGAAGAGAAACGTAAAAACACAACTAAGAAAAAGAAAAAAACCGGGCGTGCAGGTAACCGGTTTTACTCAACTATCTAAGCTCTCAAGTTTTGGGTTCTTTAGTTTGGAGGGCATATTATGCACACATGTATTGTTATACTACTAACAGGGTGGTAGCTTGGTTTGCTTTAGTGGAGATGTCTTGAATCTGGTCTTGGACTCTTGATGTTTTTACAAGTGTGATGGTGTCTTTGCATATACTTAGGCGTGTAGTAACATTTTTTTTACTCAAATCTCTGCTTCTATGACGCAGTTGAGTACATAGCTTCAATAAGCATGCCTGTTGTCTATGGTGTTTGATTCTACAGCAGATAATGTCAAACTATGTAGGAGTTGTGATGAAATTAAAGAGGAATGTTGTGATTTTTCAGGTGTACAGTGAGGAGAAAATATGGGAGAAGATGGAAGCGTTGAGGAAGGTAGTAGGATACAGTGTTACAAGGAGTGCTAGCTATGCAGAAGAGTTGAAGGCTCTTTATGTTTTCACAGGCGTGGTCGAGCCTCCTCAGTCAAGTTTGATAAACCAGAATAGTAATGATGATATTGCAAATATTTGTGTTAGACTTCGCTTCCTTCAGTCAGTTATTGGAATATACTAGTTTGATTGTGTGTGCTTGTGTACTAGGCTCAGACTCTTTTCAAGTCTCAAACATGTAATGTGTAGTGGATCTCAACTTTCTGTATTTTTCTTGTGAGTTTTCGTCCTAGTTTTATTAATTTGGATTTACAAATAATCTCTCCTATCCCCTTAAGCTGTTTTCTATAGCATTTCATCTTTCAACTATTGTTTTATTTATTTATTTGAGTCAGTCACATTTTTACATTGTACTATAGAGATCGGTTGGTAAATCAGGTTTGAACGAAACAACCGAGTTTTAAAAAAATTAATGTTCAAAAATCAGTTTATGCGTTAGGCTTAACAATAATTATTGAGTGTATGGACTTGTTACTCGTAAGAAAATCTGCTTATGCATCTCAACTATTACTGTTATAGCCATAATGATGGGAAAGAGGGAGATACTACAAACTCAAAATGTGACTAAATAGCAGAATTCCCAAAATGTCCATCAATGTCCAGCTTTTTTAAGTGAAGTGTCTCAAGAGCAGATTCACATCTTGAATGAATTTGAATCTATAATTGGTCTAAGTTTAATATTAGCATTTCATAGTGAACTCTCAAGAGAAAGCGTCTAAGTTTCCAGGCTACGCTCTAGTAAAAATGGTCAAATCATGCATAAAGTATTGTCATCTATTCAACTTGTAAATATCAAGTACTTACAAGTATACCGTGTAAATATTCAACTTGATATAAGTAACTATTTATTGTGGTCTCCAAGAGAGAAGGTATCAATCAAATAAATACTTACAGAAAAAATGGAGATTTTGTCAGAAATGATCCTTCCTGCTACTTGTAAGATCGCTAACGAGCTCATTCTCATCTTCACACTGTTCTAGCAGAGGTTTGTAGGCCGGATTGTGATCCACCACTACTCGTAAAATCTTTGCAGCTTCATGACTCTGCCCTTCTTTGTACAAAGCGCTGCGATAGCAAAGCAAAAACCAAAACCTTTTGTTTGTCACATAATCATCTCTTGAATTGATTCCTTCTTTAGCTATCATCTTAAGCTTATGTATTGTACCTTGAAAGAAGCAGCAGTGCTTCAAAGTAATGCTCTTTGCTTTTAGCATCACCTGGTTCTTTCAGTTTCGCCACTCTTTCCAAATGTATGATTCCGCTTTTCATATTTCCCTGGAAAGCCAGAAAGGTTAGATACGAACTGAACAACAGGCAAAAAGAGTCATAACTAAACTCAAGACTACTCAACCAGGACCTGAGCCACTTTCATGATTATCATTTTTTTTTAAACTAATGACTGGGTTAAACCTGTTGTACGTAGGCAGCACCAGCCCACTGAGATGCAAGCACTAAAAGTTCAACATCCTCAGCATCAGTTGCAGACTCATCAAGGAGCTGAGAAAGGAACATAAAGAATTGTGATGCTAAGTAAAAAAGAGTCCAAAGCACATAGTCTTACTACACAGTCAACAAGCAGAAGTTACCAGCTAGATACGTCTACAGGTCAAGGAGAGATAAATATCAAAACTCAGAATCCATTTCTAACCTTGGAGATAGCAAGCTCTAAATATTCAGTAGCTTCCGACAACTGCGCCTTCTGCAACAAAGTCTGCCCCATGAGAACCAAACCTCTTACATATCCAGGATCCTTTTCCAGAGCTAATCTGAAAACAATAATACTGACGCAGTAAGTACAAGTAGGTAAAGAGTATAGGTAAAGAGTATTAAAGGAGCATGAGGAGGTTCTTTGGAAATACACACCGAAGCAACTGAATGGATGTTTCTGTATCACCTTTTGACAAGACCTGAACTGAAAGCTGACACCAAAACCCCCCCATTTTAAGAATAAAGTAAACATGATCAATAATATCATGTATTCAATATCCACTACTTACAGAAAGAAGTTCTTCTGGTGCTAACGTCTGCAGGGAAAGGGTCTGCTCTTTCAAGTCTGAGTCGACATACTTGATCACAGACTCAGTGATCTCCATGGAGTGCTCAACGCCTGGAGAGGAGGTCCCTTGACCCAGTAAACCAAGTTTTGCTAATACCGTAGGATGCTTGAGAGATAATTGCTGCAGAGTTGAGATTTCTAAGTGAGGAACTTACACATTGTAATATATAGCCATAGTCAATTCTGTGCGAGTCACCACTACACTACCTAATAAAGTTGTTTCAAATCAAAAACTAAATCACTAGTGATCTCATTAACATAATTGTCTTTTTTAAGGAAATGCATTTTTCACTGAAAATTCCGCAAATAGACGAAATAGCATACCTGAATTATACTTACTGAACTGTTGGTTACCCAATAGACAAGACTTCCCTAAAAAATAATAGAAAAAAATGCTAAGATTGTGGAACATAAATTTAACATAACTGAGAAAATGAAATGCGAGAAGCAAAATTTAAGGAGAATTCAAAGTCTGCAGGAAATTTAAGAAGAAAATTACGTACCTGTGGAATAGCATAGCCGACAAAGAACAGAGGAACACTTAGGATCTCCAGATACAACTTGTAATACTACAAACACAGAAAAGAACATGTACAATCTTGAGCATCTGGAAGCATGCAATCTTAGTATTAGTTCCAAAACAACAACGTCAACATGAGTGGCATACAAAGATAGTTCATGGTGGAGAAGAATTAGTGGTCCAAGAACACAAAACAAAATTATGTAAGGCAGAAAATAAGACATATTCAACTCACTCTCATGAGCAACCCGGTCAAGCCAGTAGTTTGACGAACTGTAGATGAATCAAAAGATATCTGGAAAAGGGATTAAATGTTAGACGCATAACACTACTGCCACCTGCAACAATGCAGAACAAATAATTTCTAAAGAGTAACAAACAAGCATAATATTTGATCCTATCGACATATATTTCAGGTTTCCACGACTGGCAAAAACCTGTATGTTGATGTAATGGAAGACAGCAATTAAAATGGGAAAGACTGGTCCAAAAGAGCCAACAGGAAGATCACTCAAATTCTGGAACCATAAGGCACCACCCTGAAAAGACAAAGCTATCATCTCAGGCTCAAAAAGAAACACTAAGGGACTATAAAACTAGTTCTTATGTAGTCTCAACTTACAGAATCAAACCCAGGATGACCATCTAGTGACATCTTCCGGATGCTAGCCATCAACAAGAAAAAGCAAGGGAGCTGCAAGATGATGAAAGCCAAAAAGGGTAAGTGAGGCAAGTGTTGCTACTGCTAAGATTATATCAACATTAGAAGTACTTGTCTCTATTACCTGGACGGATAAGTAAGGGAAAAACCACAAAAAGGAGGGACAACCAATGGCTCGACTTTCTTTAATAAAAAGAGAAAACTGGTCAATAGATCCTCTTAATGTTGGTTTCTCCGGGACAGGCATAGGCACTGCAAAGGAAAAATGAACAGTTGAAAATTGAACACAGAGACAACGCTATGCAACATTATTTGCCTAAGAAAAGAAAAATTTTAATGGAAAACTATATAAAATCAAACAACAACATTTGATCCTATATAATTATTCAGTGTTCTAAAAATCGTTCTGAGTATGAGCAAAGCATTTTTTTCAACCAATATTTTCAAAAAATTGGTCTAAACGTTCGAAAAATCGGCCTAGGTGTCCGTTTAAACAATAATCCTCTATAAAAACTAACCACCGCCTAGAAGATTGTAATTACTTGCATGAACCCTTCAGACAAATGCCACTGAAGCTATCTCTTTAATAAAAGGTTTTGAATTTGCTCTCAATTACATGTTCCTTAATCACTAACTGTAATCTAAATATAATAAACTCTTTAAAAAAAGCTGTAACAAGAAGCAAAGAACTAACACTGAGGTAACAACTCTGAGATCCTTTTCAATTTCTTGAGTTGTAAAACGAGCAAAGGCAACAAAGCTAATCTGACAGCAACAGTGGAAGAGGCTATAACCATCCACCAAGGCAGCCCTGTGAACTGATGGAACCCGTCGAGAAAATCAACGACGGCGAGAACCGGTTTAGAAGAATCAACGGTGAGGATATCTTGAGAAGCGATTGGAAGTTCTGGTCCGAGCTCGGGAGGAAGGTCGGGGAGAGAAGAGAAGAGTCGACGGTGGAGAGAGGAGAAACATGGTGAGGGAGATGGAGGAGAAGGAGGCGGAGAGGAGAGGGGATCGGATGTGAAGGAAGGAGAGTGGGAGAAGGAGAAGGAGAAGAGGAGAGGGAGAGGAGAGAAACGGTGACGTGTTGATGTGAGAGAGGAGGAGGCGCGTAGACAACTCCTCCACACGGTCATCTTCTGTTTTTTTTTTTTTTTTTTTT
>CAKOAT010067377.1:278552-340444 GCA_932364175.1 Eruca vesicaria subsp. sativa | reverse complement strand
TTTTGTGGGTGGTAGGCTAATTACTGATAATGTCATTATAGCACATGAGTTGGTTCATGCGCTCCGTACAAATGATAAAATTGGTCAAACCTGTATGGCTATCAAAACAGATATGTCTAAGGCGTATGACCGGGTAGAATGGAATTTCCTGGAAGTCTTATTAGAGAAAATGGGATTCCATAGAAAATGGATCGTCTGGTTAATGTCCTGCATCACTACGGTCTCTTTTTCGGTATTACTCAATGGTCGTTCCCATGGGTTCATTAAACCCGAACGTGGCATTCGTCAAGGGGACCCTTTATCCCCTTTTCTATTTATTTTATGTGCTGAAGCTTTAGTTCATGTTTTAAATAGATCAGAATCGCAAGGAAAACTACACGGTATAAAGTTAGCAGCGGGTAGCCCTTCAGTTCACCATTTACTATTTGCTGATGATAGCTTGTTGTTATGTGAAGCATCTATTGGTGACAGTCTAGAAATTTTAAACGGATTAAAAATTTATGGGGATGCGTCTGGTCAAATGATTAACCCTTTGAAATCTACCATCATTTTTGGGGAAAAAATTGATAATGTTTATAAACAGATAATCAAAGATGTTCTGGGGATAGAAAAAGAAGGTGGTGACGGTTCGTATTTGGGTCTCCCTGAATGTTTTCAAGGGTCAAAAAAGGCACTCTTAAATTTTATCAAGGACAAATTAGAAGGACGGTTACAGGGCTGGTACTCTAAAACTCTGTCTATGGGGGCTAAGGAAGTTCTAATAAAATCAGTAGCATTAGCTCTACCGATATATGCAATGTCAGTCTTTCGGTTACCAAAAGGTCTATGTGAACGAATTACGAGGGCGATTATAGAGTTCTGGTGGAGCAGTGGGGACAAAAAAAGAAAAATTCCTTGGGTTTCGTGGGAAAAACTTTGTAAACCTAAAGATCAGGGTGGCCTTGGGTTTCAGGACATTGGTCGGTTTAATCAGGCTTTGCTTGGTAAACAAGCTTGGCGAATATGGAATAATCCGGATTCTTTGGTCTCTCGGATCCTTAAAGGTAAATATTATAAAAATGGGGATTTTTTAGATTGCGGTATGGGGACACGTCCGTCTTATGCTTGGAGGAGTATCATGCACGGTCGTGAATTATTAAAAAAGGGTCTATATCGACANAGATTGCGGTATGGGGACACGTCCGTCTTATGCTTGGAGGAGTATCATGCACGGTCGTGAATTATTAAAAAAGGGTCTATATCGACATATTGGCAATGGCACAGATAGCAATGTTTGGGCTGAAAACTGGATTATTGACATTATCCCACGACCACCAATGTATCGGGATAACAGTTCTGTCAATTTGGCGCTAAAAGTTCCGGATCTACTCCGGCCGGGTACTAATCAATGGGATACTAATTTGTTATATCAGACTTTTACGCGTCAGGATGCTCAAAGGATTCTTCTTTTTAAAACCATCAATTGTTAGTGACGACTCTATCAGATGGGGTTTCACACCCAATGGATCATATACGACACGGAGTGGTTATAAGTTACTGGAGGCTTTGGTGGATTTTGAAAATCCTCATGACCATTCCCTCTCCCCTTTGGAAAAAAAATTATGGCAAGATTTGTGGAAGACAAAAGCTCCACCAAAAATTAAACATTTTATGTGGCGGGCATTATCGGGTGCGTTGGCAGTCAAACAACGTTTAGCTACACGTGGTATTCCGCTAGATCCAACTTGCCCATTTTGTGGGGTTGAAGATGAGACCGTTTGCCATGTTTTGTTCACATGCGCTAAAGCACGTGATATATGGGACCTCGCAAATGTCCAAGTTCCTACCAGAGGGTTCTCTAGGAATTCCACGTTCCTAAATTTTGTTCATTTACTCAAGTATTCTAAGAGCACTTCTGGGGATACACATGCAGCAAAAGTGTTCCCATGGTTGTTATGGGAAATATGGAAAGCTAGAAATTCTTTTGTTTTTAAGAATAAGGTTCTTGAATCTTCCTTTGTCGCTCAGAGGGCGTATGAAGAGGAATCGACATGGTATGATACTTTCTCGGGTTCTTTAGACCAAGTTGACGGTGTTGGCGTATGTAAGGCTTCATGGATGAAACCACCTAATGGTACCCTAAAATGTAATGTGGGTTCTTCGTGGACTAATCCAAACCTCCCGAGTGGTGCTTCTTGGATTCTTCGTGATGATAAAGGAAATACAATCATGCATAGTCGTCGGGCTTATTCATACATGCGTACAAAGACCGAGGCTGACTTGTGGGCACTCTTCTGGGCGGTGGAATGTCTGCACAACCTACACTTCTCAAATATAATTTTCGAGACCTCCTCAGATTACCTCCATGACGCCATTACGAATCCAACTGCTTCCCCTTGTCACAGCCACATTCGTCACAGCATTTTCTGGCTCCTGGCTAGAATTGATTCATGGAGTCTGAATCACGCACTTCCGGATCGAAATGAAGCTGCATCTTCTATAGCTCTTAGCGTCACTCGAGACCAGCGGCATCAGTCTTATATCGCTCGGAATGCTCATTCGTGGCTACATCATCTGCTCGTCCTGGAGGCTCAGTAAGGAAGGGGGTGGGTATATAGGTTATCCTTCTCCTTTTTATCGATTTTTCCTTCTGATGGTGTCTTCTGACATCTCATTTTTGCTATTATCGTCTCTTTGTTGTACCCCCTCGTACTTTTGTTCGAACTCAGCGTTAAAAAAAAAAAAAAAAAAACACCGAGAGCAATCATACCACGTGTGACGTAAGGAAATAAAGATAATGGAACATGTTTTTAAACAAATAAATCTGCGTCATGCTATTCCCTATTAGTTTTTAAACAAATAAAGATAATGGAACATGTTTTTAAACAAATAAAGATAATGGAACGTGTAATTATGTATCACTCACAATCTCAATTAGTTTTTTCATTCTTAACATTGTTTTGGATAACTATGGAAACCGTTTTCGGTCTTAGCTCAGAGTTTTAAACATCTCGAGTTAGAAGGCAGATAATGTAAAGATAGTGGATAAAAAATATGGATCTGTTTCTAACAAACACGACTGCAGGTAGCTACTATCCAATGTTTTTAAGTCCGAGCTGGACATGGAACCTGACAATTACCGGGTCATCGACTACGAACCATGGGTCAACATATTAATAAATTTTAATATATAATTATATATTAAATATTGAAAATATAGGAGAAATTTTCACAAGTATAAAAGATATAGAAAATATATAAATTTGTTTTTTCATTTAAAATTTATAATAATTATTTATATATTTATTTATTTTAAAAATTTGAAACCCCATTCCCAAATTCTCACCTCTTAATTCTAAATTCTAAGTCTATTAGTTAATTCTAGGGCATATATACGTATATAAACATCTTCTTTCTTAAATGTTATTTCTGTAAAAATAAATTAAAAAATACTATCCAAGATAATTTCTATAATATATTTAAAACTAATTTAAATTATTGAACAGCTATATTTTCAGTTGAGACATATAGTAAAGCATAACAAGACTTAAATCTCATAAGTTTTAGATATTTATCATTGTTCACTGTATTTTATTTAAGAGGGATGATGCAATGTTCCTCAAAATCTAAATATCATAAGAAATTGATTAGTCGATATTATATATGATTTGTCAAAATTTAAAAAAAAACAAAGATCAATGAATTTGATTCACAAAAAGTTATTTATTTAGAAGCATGAGATATAAAAAAAAAGTTTATATGATAAAGGTTAGAACCTAGAAAGTTAAAACAATGTTATTCATTATATATGAAATAAGCACAAAAAGCGATAATTTCATGAGAAAATTAAAAATTAAAAAGGAAAAGCCTAATTTCTTATTTTTGGTATACAAAAAAAATATTTAATAAAATAATTAAAAACTTAAGAAAAACTAAATAAAAAATAATTTACTGGTTCGTCCGCTGGTTCAACACACTAGGTTTTAAGGGATTTTATTGGGTTTTATCGAATTTTTAATGAGTGAATTTTTTAATATCCAAACTGAATTATTTATTGGATCATCAGGTTTGATGGTCCGGCCGCGAATTCGAATCGGACGTGAAAACACTACTAATATCCCTAGCTTGCTCACTCTCCAAAACAAACCTTATGGTCGTCAAAACCAATTAACTGACCACCAAACCACCCAACAACAACCATTGGATGATCTTGGCACCAACCTGGAGGACAATATTTTCAAGTAATATAAACTGTAGTGTTCCAAAACTCATGTTATTTCCACCAAGGCACTGGCTCAACAAAATCACACTCTATTATATGCGCAAGACAGCCAGATTCAGTTATATAAGATATCTCAATTACAAAAACTTAAAATCAATTCGAAGAAAACGATTTTCATTTTCAAGCGTCCGTCCATCGATCTCAACTTCACACAAACTAACTACAACATCAGATACAAACCAACCCATACAATTGGATTTGTATAAACATTCATAGTGAAAATATATAATTGTAACAGAATCCGCGCGTAGCGCGGACCGGCCCTAGTTACATAAATAATACTCCCTCTGTTTTATTATAAGTGTCACTCTACAGCTGCGCACACGGATTAAGGAAACAATTAATTTTATATATTTCCTATATAAAAACACAATTACCTATACACCTACCCATATTTTAACCAATAGAAAAACAAATTACATAATAAAATTAATAAATTTTGCATTGAAAACCGAAAACGACACTTATTTTGTAACGCAAAAAATTCTCTACAACGACACTTAATATGAAACGGAGGGAGTATTACAACCGATAATTCTATAAGTTTAACTGACTTATAAAAAAATAAAGTTCATTTAGTCAAAGAGCCTTTAATACAAAAATTAATAAAAATAAAAAGAAAAAGAAAAAAAAACAGATAACCCTATCTTTGTTTTCTGTCGAGCTAATAAGACATTCCTCCACGGAGGCATGAACACCCTCTCCCTCCACTTACTCATACCGACGGCTATCCACCTCAAATCCTCACGCGCCGCCTCAACGTCCTTCCCACGCGCTACCTCTCCCTCCCCTCTACGCATCACCACTCCTTCAATTTTACGCGCCACTTCATCGGACGACTCACCACAGTCAATCCAAAACCAAACTCTAGAAATCCTAGAATGGCGCGCCCTCTGCAACCAACTCTCTCCCTTCGCCTCCACATCAATGGGCCTCTCCGCCACCAAAAACGCCGTTATCCCCGTGGGAAACTCTCCAGAAGAGAGCAGGAGCCTCCTCGACGAGACGGCTGCCGCCTTGGCTGCCATGGAAGTGATGGAACCGCGGCGGTTTGGTCTGTCTGAGATCATGGACTTGTCTGAAATCGTGGAGCGTGCTGTGGCTGGTCAGTTACTCACCGTTAGAGAGCTCTGCGCCGTTCGTGGCACGTTAACGGCTGCTTCATTAGTCTTTGAGAAACTACGAAGAGCAGCTAATAGTGATAAACGGTATATAATCAGTCTTTTATCTTCTCAGTAATACAGTAACTCAGCTACAGTTTTAATCAGTGTTCTAAAAATCGGTTTAAGTCACTTTAGGCGGCAAATCGTATCTAAATTGAAATTTTTTTTTCTAATCGATTTTAGACCGCCTAAACAATAATCCTCTATAAAACGTGTAGCAACCGCCTAGTTGACTATTGGTTCTATTAGGCATTCCATGTGTATAGTTGTAGCCAAATTTTTGTGTTGCTATTTGTAGATAGTTTTGGTATGTATAAAGCTCATAGTTTTTTTTTTTGAGGTGCAGAGAATGTGTTAGAATGTCCGTTTAGTCACTTAGGCGGCAAATCGTATCTAAATTGAAACATTTTTTTCTAATCGATTTTAGACCGCCTAAACAATAATCCTCTATAAAACGTGTAGATTTGATAAAAGAAAGGTGCATTAGCTCCGCCTAACAATTTTTTGAACATATGGTTTTTACTAGGCATTCCATGTGTATAGTTATATCCAATGTCCGTATTTCTATTTGTAGATAGTTTTAGTATGTATAGAGCTCATAGTTCTGTCTGAGGTTCAAAGCTTGTGTTAGAACCTCGTGGCTCTTATCTTTTACTTATCTTGTAGGGTTAAACCTCTTGTAGAGATACTAGAAGGTTGTGATTTCAACACTACGTTAGAGCAAAAGATTAGTTTCTGTATCGACTGCAACTTGTCTATGATTCTCGACAGAGCTAGCGAAGACCTCGAGATCATAAGATCAGAACGGAAAAGAAACATAAAGAATCTGGATTCTCTTTTAAAAAAAGTATCGACTAGGATTTATCACGCCGGGGGAATCAACAAGCCAACGGTAACCAAGCGGAGATCAAGGATGTGCGTAGCTATCAGAGCTACGCACAAACGTTTGCTTCCAGGTGGTGTTGTTCTAAGTGTGAGTAGCTCAAGGGCAACCTGCTTTATGGAACCAAAAGAGGCAGTAGAGCTTAATAACATGGAAGTGAGGCATGCGAACTCGGAGAAAGCTGAGGAAATGGCGATTTTGAGCATTTTGACTTCTGAAGTGTCGGCTGCACAGAGTGGGATACTGCATCTGTTGGATAGAATCTTAGAACTTGACGTTGCTTTTGCAAGAGCATCACATGCAAAGTGGATGAATGGTGTTTATCCAAAACTAACTTCAGAACACACTAAGGATGGAGATGGTAGATCTCTAGCTGTAGACATTGATTCTGTGCAGCACCCTTTGCTTCTTGGTTCTGTATTAGGCAGCGGCTCAAATGGTGACAACCTCTTCCCTGTGCCGATAGACATTAAGGTTGAGAGAAGAAGCAAAGTAGTCGTCATCTCTGGTCCAAACACAGGAGGAAAGACCGCTTTGTTAAAGACATTGGGATTAATCTCTCTTATGTCGAAGTCAGGGATGTATTTGCCTGCTAAGAATCGTCCTAGGTTGCCTTGGTTTGATCTTATTCTCGCTGACATTGGAGATCCTCAGGTATTGCCCTCTTGATTATCTTCTTAAGTAGGCTTACATGCAACTTATACAAAGCTAAAACACTTAATTTTCTTTTAGTTAGTGTTCTTAAAATCCGTTGAATCGGATTAAATTGGTCTAAACGTTCAAAAAATCGGTCTAAAGACCCGCCTAAACAATAATTCTTTATAACGCACACTGCCTAGCGATTTCTTGAACATTGCTTTTATTCAATATTTTTTTTTACGAACCTTTATTTACAGTCTTTGGAGCAAAGCCTGTCAACATTTAGTGGCCACATCTCACGGATATGTCAGATACTTAACATTGCTTCAGAAAACTCGCTTGTTCTACTAGACGAAATCTGCAGTGGAACTGATCCATCAGAAGGCGTTGCGCTTGCCACCAGCATCCTACAGTATATTAAAAACCGTGTTAACGTGGCGGTTGTGTCCACACATTACGGTGACTTGAGTCGCTTAAAGGATAACGAGACTCAATTCCAAAACGCTGCAATGGAGTTCTCCATGGAAACTCTGCAGCCTACATTCAGAGTACTTTGGGGAAGTACTGGTGAATCAAATGCATTGAGAGTAGCTAAGTCCATTGGTTTCAATGGAAGGATATTAGAACGTGCACATGAATGGAGAGAGAGGTTGAAGCCAGAGCAGGAAGTAGAGAGGAAAGGCTCGTTGTTTCAGTCTCTTGTAGAAGAAAGAAATACGCTAAATCTTCAGGCGACCAAGGCTGAAGCCTTACATAGAGATTTAATGAATCATTACCGTGAGGTATTACTTCTTGAATATTAATTCATTTCTTGTATTGTCTCTCTGTTCCTGATTCTTCTCTCTTTTGATGTTATCCTGAAGCTTGAGGATGAGTCACATGATCTTGAGAAACGTGAGAAGGCTCTTTTCAAGAAAGAAACTCAAAAGGTGCAAGAAGATTTAATCTCTGCCAAGACAAAGATTCAGAAACTGGTGTCTGAATTCGAGAGTCAGTTAGAAACTGTTACGGCTGATCAATACAACTCTTTAATTCTCAAAACCGAAGAGGCAGTTGCAGATATAATCGAAGCTTATTGTCCTAACGATCTTGTAGTAAAGGAAGAAGGGTATAATAGCTACTACTCACCACAAGCAGGTGAAAAGGTAATACTAACTGGATTCGGAGGTAAGTTAGGCACTGTGGTTGAAGAACCAAGAGACAACGATGAGACGGTTCTAGTCCAGCAGGGTAAGATGAGAGTACGCATCAACAGAAAGGACATAAAGCCTCTTCCTCGTAACAAAACAAGTGAAAGACCAAATCGTTCAAAGAGACAGGTAAGCATGAAAGAGATAGGGAGTGTGTTGGAGATGCAGAGCGAACCGGTGAGGATTCAAACGTCGAAGAACACGTTGGATCTAAGAGGAATGCGGGTGGAAGAAGCGATGTATCAGCTAGACATGGCTGTTTCGGGTAGAGAATCAGGTTCGATACTCTTTATTATTCATGGGATGGGAACAGGGGTTATAAAGGAGCTGGTGCTTGAGAGGTTAAGGAAGAACACTCGTGTCTCAAGGTATGAGCTGGCGAATCCTATGAACTATGGTTGTACAGTTGCTTACATTAAATGAACACATTGTTCTCTGTAAACATATTCTTGAGAAGTGTGGTATGATTATAAATTTATAATGGTCCAAAAACAAGTATAAATGCACTCTGCAAGATACCATGAAAAACATTCATATCAATCCGGTGGAACCGGAGATCCGGGTAAAGGAGCATCGTGCGCCGTAACTGCTTTGATGTAGCCAAAAATATTTACCGTAAGGTTTGCAACTCCACACTACCGTACAAGAAAACCAAACATCTGACGAGGCCACCTCACTGAACTCAAAGACTCGTGAAAGAAAACTATTTTCCTGAGTTTTGTGGGTTTGTATAAACAAAGTGAAAACCATTCAATCCCCTATATATTATTTGCGAAGTGATTTTGCCACATGTCGTCTCTACATTCAGTTTCACAAAAAAATGGTGACATATCTACTAGAATTGATGACTTGGCATATAATTAAATATGACATGGACAATTGCATTTAATGTTAATATATATTTTGGAAAACTTTATAAAATATGGTAACAACTCATATATTAGATTTGATGTCGATTTATATGTCGATTAATTTTCTACAAATTTATTTAATATATTTAATTAAATAAATAGATAAAAAATCTATCTAAGATTATAATTTTAAATATATACATGCATATTCTTAAATATAATTTAAAATAAACAAAAATATTTTTTTATTATTTTTATGTTTAATTAAACAAAATTTTGTATTAGAATAGTGATAAGTAAAAGAAAATTTATAATATTAATAAAATTTTAATTTTAAACATAATTTATATTGTATCTGTTAAAAAAATATTTTAAATTGTTTTACTGCACATGGTGCAGGAGAACACCTAGTATATAAACAAAGGAATAAAATTTTTTTTTTAATTTTTATTGTGAAAACCATTAACTAAAAAACAAAAATAAAATGATATAATTGTTTAGAAATAATTCAATAAAAATGCAAATAAAATTTTCATAAACAAAGTGAAAACCATTCAATAATATAAAAACTGTATTTTATGCTTTTAAAGAGACATCAATTTCTTCAAAAAATAAGCACGAAATAAAATAATAACAATAATTATTTTTATATGTTTTAGGTTTATCAAAAAAGAAAATAAAAATAACAAGAAAAAACATAAATTTGAAATTTAATTATTTTTTGTCAACTTGAAATTTAGTTAAATTACCTTAAATATTTAAATTCGTATTTATTTTGATCCTTCCTAAAATTATTAAATCATAAAATATTATTAACTGAAACTCAAGAAAATCTTGACAAAAAAAAAGAGACCCAGAAAATCAAACCGATTGCCAGCGTGTAAAACTAACCGGTGATAAAATCAGAAAACAAAGACTTCACCTACACGTGTCACTATATAATTGGCTACGCTTACGCAGACAGAGCTCCTCGGAGAGTTAAGAGGAACCGTGTTCTGTCATCAATTTGTCTCTCCTTTTCTCCTCCTCCTCCTCCTCCTCGTCTTCTTCCTCTGCGCTCACCTTTACGACATCTTAAATCTCCAGTCTCTCTCCCTCTTCCTTCTCCAACATCAATAAAACTCTAATTCTCAATTTCTCCCGCGTGCTCGTGACTCCTTCTTCCCTGTACGTTGTATTCATCTCAATTTCTCGAAATTAAGCAATTAAAAATATATAAATTAATGTTCTTTTGTGATCTATCTTGAAAAAAAAAAAACAGATTTTGAGGAACAATGATTCGTCTCCGGGCATACGCAGGCCTCAGCACCATCGCAACACTCTCCATGATCTACCACGCCTTCAGCAGCCGTGGCCAATTCTACCCCGCAACCGCCTACCTCTCAACCTCCAAGATCAGTCTCCTCATCCTCCTCAACATGGCTCTCGTCCTAATGCTCACCTTATGGAACCTAATCAAACTCGTCTTCCTCGGCTCCCTCCGTGAAGCCGAGGTGGAGCGTCTGAACGAGCAGGCGTGGAGAGAGCTCATGGAGATTCTCTTTGCTGTCACTATTTTCCGACAGGACTTCTCTGTTGGGTTTCTTTACTTGGTTGTGACGCTTTTGTTGATCAAGGCCTTGCATTGGATGGCTCAGAAGAGAGTTGAGTATATGGAGACTACTCCTTCTGTGAGTTTGGTGTCTCATGTTCGGATTGTTTCTTTCTTGGTTTTTCTGTTGGTGGTGGATGGTTTGCTTACGTATAGTTCTGTAAGGGAGTATATTGAGACGCCTAAGGCTTCCATGTCTGTCTTCTTCACGTTTGAGTAAGTGTTTTTTTTTGGTCTCGTCTATGTTTTTGTGGGGTTTGATGTTTTTTAAGACAGGGTAAGGATCGTATAGCGTTTGAGATTTGTTATAAATTGGAGTTGAAAGTTGTTGAATTTGACATAGCTGAGTGAGTTGTATATGAGAAGGATCTCCAATGAATTGAATTGTATTTAGAAATGTGATTTCAAATAGGCTTTATGCAAGTAAAAGATGTGTGGCATCAGAAGAACTATAGAACACTCTTACTGTTGTGAAAATGTTTATCTATGAACCCTCCTTTCATGTATGATAGCTATGAAGCATGAAAGAGACATGAAACATCTGCAGAAAATAGCTGAATAAAGTGGTCAAAGTATGCAATTAGCTTTGGTCGATGATGTTTTTTATTAGTTATGTAACGTTCTGTGGATATGCCATCTGAAACCATGTGATAGTCCGCCCCTAGCTGTTTGTTTTTTAAACTAAGTCTTTTTGAACTTTTCATCATACAGCCTTGCGTTAGACATAGTTGATTATTTTATGATGCAGGTATATGATTCTGGCGACTACAACTCTTTCTGTTATTGTGAAGTATGCCTTCTATGTGACTGATCTGGTCAAGGAAGGTCAATGGGAAGGAAAGCCAGTATATACTTTCTATTTAGAGCTTGTTCGTGACTTGCTTCACTTGTCCATGTACCTCTGCTTCTTCCTTATGATTTTCATGTAAGTAGTCCAAACTCTTCTTTCATAATTATTTCAATCTTAGATGTTATTATTGCTGGAAACTGATTCCCAGAGTTAGTTGCATAACTATCTATTTACATCTGGAACCTATAAGTCTTCTCTTTGTCACATTAGTGGTTCCACATATGCTTACTTGTAGCCAGAGTCAAAACAATAGTTCTATTCAGTCCATAGACCTTATAATGCACCAAGGGATTTGATTGGCATTTTTGGTATTATATCTTAATTTAAGTAACAATTTGTTGTCTTGAATAGGAACTATGGACTTCCCTTGCATCTAATAAGGGAGCTGTACGAAACATTCAGAAACTTCAAGATCCGTGTGACTGATTACCTCCGCTACCGTAAAATCGCTTCCAATATGAACGATAGGTTTCCTGATGCAACTCCTGAAGAACTTAGTTCGTAAGTGTATTCCCAAAATATTCTAAATTAGCCATTTGCATTTTTTTTGCTTAATTCAATAGTTGTTAATGTGGTGGTTTGCAGAAATGATGCCACCTGTATTATATGCCGTGAAGAAATGACCACAGCGAAGAAGTTAGTATGTGGCCATCTGTTTCATGTACATTGTCTTCGGTCATGGTTGGAACGACAGAACACGTGTCCCACCTGCAGAGCACTCGTTGTCCCAGCTGAAAATGCTGCTACATCAACAGCTTCTGGAGCACACCAAGGATCCCTGCAGCAGGGTACCCCATCTTGCTATTTATTTAACATTTTCTTAATGGATTTTGGTTATTTATGCTCTATGCTTGGAACAGGAACGGGTACTTCAAGTTCAGATGGTCAGAGTTCTTCTGTTGCTGCAAGTGATAATTTGAGCAGGCATGAGGCTAGGATTCGAGCTGCTGCCTCTGCAGCGTCCATATATGGGAGATCATTTGTTTATCCATCTTCTGAAAACACACTAGTCCGGTATGTGTGAAAGCTCCCTATATCAAACGAATAGTACACAGCTTGCATAACAAAAAAAGATTCAGACACGAGTTTAATTATGGTGCCATGTCATCTTATGTCATATTGGCCTGTATTTATCATGTTAACTTTACTTTTCTGAGAAACAACTAACACTGAGATTGGACATATGAAGGTCTCAAGGCTATTCGGTGCTTCCTCAGGCAGAGCTAGAATCTCAGAAGAGAAGTCTTGAGTCCCAAATTGAGGTACGTTGATGTATAGTGTGTACTGAAAACTACCATTTTCAATAAGCGGCTCAAGAGTTTCTATCAAATGTTGTTTTCTTTGATAGGTGTTACAAAACCAACTACGGCTTCTAAAGGAGCCTGCAACTACTGTAGATATGAAAGGAAAGTCGGTTGTGGAAACTGCAGAGTAAAAACCTCAGAGAATGTGGGAAATGGTTTTTGGTAGAAAGGATTTTTAAAATGTACATGTTGGTTGTCTCTTGGAGCTAAGCTACACACGCTCTAACAACACTTGTCTCTTTCTTTTAGCGCTTTTCTTCAACTTCAACTATTTCTTTACGTTGGAATGTATTACCACCTCCCAAAACGTGATTACGTTTCAATCGCGCAAAGTTGCTTCTAAAATTACCATGATTACAATCCTTTTTTTGGTCTTGTTCATAATGCATTCTAGTATTTACGAATCCTCTAGTAATGTTGCGGATATTTACAAACCCACCTTCACAAGAAAGCTCGATCAGAAAACTAATACAAAAGCTTAGAATCAGAATTTTCAAATTTTCTATATGAATAAGTTGTCAGTTTATTGTTAGAGATGAGAGTGGACATTAAATTTGTAATTTAGATTTGGTGATATAAATACACTGAAGAGATAATACATAAAAACACATGTAAAAGATAATATTATAAATACATTATAGAAATTTAAAGTAGTTTTACAAAAAAAAAAAAAAAGTATTTGATAATACCTATTTATTTATCCAACATTTTTTTGTTATAAAATCTTTATAACTGTAAATTGTTTACATTCAGATTTTATTTATGATCTGATTTATATTTAGTACAAAAAATATAATGACATTAATATTCATTCATTATATTTAGAATAAACTTATATAATTAATTTAAATTATTGAACTTGAATTCCACCAAATTTGGTGAGAAATTAAGCATCCTAATTAATTTGTAAGCAAACACGTAATGCTCATAAATTTTGCATACTAAAGTCCAAATGGTTATATTTCTTTCTCGTATATAGATGTTCTAATTTGCCGACCCAAAGAAAAGAAAAAAAGCTTTTAATTTCATTGTCTCTTTTAGTGATCTTTGCAAGTGCTCTCTCTCTCTTCTCTTCCCCCAAATCGAATTCGAAAGGATGTGGGTGGAGATAATCTGCGCTCTCGCAATCTACAAACTCGTTCGCCTTTTCTTCTACAACGACGAGTTCTCCGACGTCGAAACCTCCGACTCCACCGCTCTCTTCTCCGTCGCTCACAGGTCTCTCTCTCTCTCCCTCTTTTGTTTTCTCCCCGATCTTCGATTTTATTATATCTTTCTAAATCGCAGACTAGAGAAGCTTCATGGGGGAAAAGCTTATGTAGGGCTTCGGATTCCAGATGCAGACACTTCTTCTAGACAAGATATCGATCTTGTTCTCGTCACTAAAGAGTATAATTAATTCTCTTATTATTATCTCTGTTTCAGCTATATTTATATGATATATAACTAAGTGATATGTTTGGTGTATAGACAAGTGTTGGTGATTGGTGTTATGAATCTCTCTGGGATTGTTACGGTAAGGAGTGATGGAAGCTGGGTTTGTGAAGGTGGGAAGCATCATTCCACTCACACCTACCCTGATCCTGTATGTTTTCACTTTCTTTTATTTTATTTTTGTATACATGAATCTATTCAAGTATGAACACTCAAAGAGAATGTTTTGGTATTGTTGTGGTTATGATTGTTGCTTTGAGTTGGTTGTGAGATACTTTGAGTTAGTAAAGCTGATTGTTATTATTTCTTGTCTTTTGCATTGTCGTTGCACATATCATTATTGTATGAATAATTTTTTTTTAAATCGAATGGCCAAAGTTGGTCTTTACGTTGGCAATAGACAATGCAAAGCTGACCTGCATCATCTATCTATCTATGCTACTTTTTTTTTCTAATTAGTAGTAGATTTTTTTTGTTTTTCAGCTGGCTGAAGTGAAGAAACAAGCTTCGGTTCTTGAGTCATATCTTGAGCAGAGGGGCGTTACTTTACTTGAAGGAAATATCTCTTGCAAAGTTGTCATTCCCAATCCTAATTTTCGGTATGTCTTTTCATGTTTCCTTCTGTGTTTGCAAAGAAACATCAATAGTCATTGCAGAACCTATTGAGTGTGTGTGGTCGTTGCCTGGAATTATATTTTTTGGTTGTTTTAGTGATGAAAAAACTTTTCTGTATCTGTTTATTTCAGTACAATGCATTCATTTCCGAGTGAGGTAATTACATACGAGGAGTGGCAACATCTGAAACCAGTCTCAAGAAACATACTTTCTGGTTGGGTTAAAGGCGCATTCAGCACAGGAAAAGATACGGACGACTCGTCGCATCAAAAACTTAACTTCATCCTTGGCTCGGCACCAGTGTGGGATAGGTAATAACCTCGTACATTTTCTGAACCCGTAAAGAGTTTTCTTGTAAAGGTTTGATTGTGATTTGCAGGGTGGAGCTTAAAAACAGCAAGATTGTGTTAGGGGAATTCCTTGAGTTTAAAGGAAAAGAGGAAGACACTTTGGCTTTGAGAGATATCAAAAGATCAAAAGTGGACCGTATCTCTATTCAGCAAACTAGCATGCTTGGATTCGGTAATTTTCTCACCTTTATACCTGCATCATTTGTTTCAATTTAATGTGTATTTGATTTAAATGGACTACTATCTTTAGCATTCAAAACAAAATGCATTTTATGCTTCAGCGTCTGTGTTTACAGAATTAAAATGTTTCATACTTTAAAATTCTGGAGTTCTTTATAAGGCTTTTCTTTTCTACATTTATGACGGAAACACAAATGAGACCTTAATCTGCTTAGTTTTTTGTTCTCAGTAATGTGATTCTGACTAATACTAGAATGTAGTTAATTAAAAAGATTTTTCTCTGGTTGCAGCTCCAACAAGGTTGCAGGTTCTGTACTCGTACAGGGACTACAGAACTGAAGGCAGTTCAGGATCAGAGACGAAGGAAGTGACAGTAAGGTCGAGCACCGAGGTTGTGTTCCAGCCACGCGACTCTGGAAAGATTAAGAAATTCAAGCTATCCTCCCTCCTTTCCGTTTCACTAAGTGCCTAACGACTGCTTCTGTCAGCAGATAAAGGATGTTAATGTCTATTATATGACTTACATAGACCAATCCTGAAATGAGTATATTATTAAGAGATATATCAGTTTTTTTTCATAGATAGTAATAAAATTAAACCACGAATTGTCCAGTTTTGCAAAGAGATCATCCTCCTCTACTTGTGACTGCTACTGCTGCTGCAGCTTGTACTCTTCTTTTTAAGCAGGTTTCCAAATTTCCGGAGCAAAGGTTTCTTCTTCTTCATCATATGTTGTTCCTTCAAGAGCAAATCTCCAGAGTCTTCTGTGTGGTCTGTTGAAGGGAACTGATCCAAGTTCTCACCACCTTCTTCTGTTTTCAACTCAACTTCCTCTTCCACAGAGTCGATCTCTGTTTCTCTCTCTGCAGATACTTCACTTCTTTCAATCTTGTAGCTCTCCCACATCTTGAACTCAGTCTCCACACCCTCTTTCTCTACTTTTCCTTCTTCAACACTATCAACTGCTCTATGAATTGCTTCCATTGGACTTTCTTGTACCTTATGTTCTCTGACATCGGTCTCTGTCTTTTCCTCCTCACTCCCGGAATCATTTACCTCAGAGAACTGAACCAAGTCATAATCGTTGTCAATGCCATTTCCAAGAACTGGTATCTCTTTGGTAGGAGAAGCTTCCTCCATTTTCACAAGAGAGGCAGCTTCCCTGCCCTTTAGCTCATTGTTATCCTGCATGGTAGTCTTTTCATCAATTAAATTCTCTTTAAGCTTCGACAACTCCTCTATTTTCCTTGCTGCTAAAGCATCACGTGATTTAAGCTCTTTGTTTTCTTGAGTAACTCTTTGAAACTCATTTTCTTTATCAAACCAACTTTGCTCAAGATGTAACAACTCATCAATCTTTTCCAAAGAAGAAGCTTCCTTGGCCTTAAGCTCCTCGTTTTCGTGTAAGACTCTCCGGAATTCGTTCTGCTTGTCAAGCAAACTCTGTTTAAGTTTTGTCAACTCTTCAATTCTCTGAAGGGAAGAGGCTGCTCCAGCCTTGAGCTTCTCGTTTTCAGCGATTGCGGCCTTCAGGTCCGTTTCTTTAAGAAGTAAACTCTTATTAAGATCTGATAACTCGTCTATGTTCTTGAGTGATGAAACCTTCTTGGACTTCAGCTCCTCATTTTCGCAAATGACAGCTTGTAACTCGTTTTCTTTCACGAGTAAACCTTTATTGAAGTTTGATAACTCTTCTATCCTCTTTTGGGATAGAGAGTCCTTGGATCTAAGGTCCTCAATCTCCATGAGCATACCGTGCAGCTCATTTTCTTTGTTAAGAAGATCCTCTTGCACCTTTGACAACTCCTCAATCTTCTTGAGATAAGCAGTCTCTCTTTCTTTGAGCTCCTCTCTTTCTTGTATGGAACCCTGGAGTTTGGATTCATGCATTTTTGACAACTCCTCAATCTTTTTAACATACGCAGACTCTCTCTCAGTTCCTCATTTTCCTGAACAGTCTGCAGTTTGGTCTCTTTCTCAACTAGGCTTTTATTCAAGCGCTCATTGGCTGCTGACAATTCTTCAATCTTCTTACGATAAGCAGCCTCCTTATCTTTGAAGCCATCTCTTTCTTGGATAATACTTTGCATATCAACCAAGCTCATATTCGCCTTTGACAACTCCTCAATCTTCTTCAGATGAACAGACTCCCTTTCTCTGAGCTCCTCAGCTTCTTGCTCAATGCACTGCAGTTTTGTTTCTTTATCCACCAAGCTATCATTCGCCGCTGATAACTCCTCAATCTTCTTGAGATAAGCAGCTTCACTTTCTCTGAGCCTTTGCAGATCCGTTACCTTATCAACCAAGCTATCATTCGCCGCTGATAACTCCTCAATCTTCTTGAGATAAGCAGCTTCACTTTCTCTGAGCCTTTGCAGATCCGTTGCCTTATCAACCAAGCTCTCATTGGCCACTGATAACTCCTCAATCTTTTTAAGATAAGCAGCTTCACTTTCTCTTAGTTCCTCACTTTCTTGATTTGCCATTGACAACTCCTCTATCTGCCTCAAATGAGCAGCTTCCCTTCCTTTCAGCTCCTCCGCTTCTTGAGTAATGCTCAACAGCTTGGTTTCTTTATTAACTAAGGCTTCTTTAACCTTTGATAACTCATCCATTTTCTCGAGTACAGAACTTTCCCATTCTCTGAGGCTCTTGTTTTCTGCCACGGCATTCTCCAACTCTTCTTCTCTGTCCAACAAGCTCTCTTTCAGTTTCATGCTTTCGGCTTTTGCTTCTCCAAGGGTTTCCTGTAGATACTTTATCTCCCCCTCAGCTTCCTTGAGATTCTTTTTGAGACTGGCTTCTTCGCTTTCTTTGAGCAGATTCATCAACTTGCTTACTTCTTCATGCAAAGACGAATTTTCCTCTTCTGATTTCGTCACAAGTCCCATCAAATGAAGCTCTTTCTGTTCCCACACGGCCTTAGAGTTCTCAAATTTGCTATCTAGATCGCTTTTAAGACTAGCATTTTCTGTTTTTACTTCCTCAAGCATTTTTTCATACTTTTCATTTGTCTCCTTCAAACTTTCAACTTGGGCTTCACAGCGCTCGAGCTCCTCATGTGCTTCCTTTGCTTCCTTAGATGCTTTCTGCAAAGCCAAAGCTAAGCTCTCCACTTCTTTCTTGCTCGTCTCTTCTTCCATCTTACATCGCTCCAACTCTACTGAAAGTTCCTTTTCATTTTCCAATGCTTTTGTTTTCTCTTCTTGAGAGATCTCAAGCTCAGATTTAATTGATTCAACAACCTTTTCCATCTTAGAAGCTTCTTCCTTTGCTATGCAAACTTGTCGTCCATATTCCTCAAGATCTTTTCTCTGCGCTTCAATTGTTCTCTCTAGATCTTCAATCTTTTCTTTTTGTGCAGCATTGTCTGACCTCGTCTCATGCAGCACCTGATTACATTCAGCCAGCTGCTTCATAAAAGAGTCCATAGACTCTGAAGCAGATCTGTTTGATTCTTCAAGTTGCTTTTCAAGTTCATGAACCTTCTTCTTCCATCCTTCTGCTAAAATATTAGCAGAAGATTCAGCAGTTTTAGCAGCTTCCATAGACTCTAAAGCAGATCTATTTGATTCTTCAAGTTGCTTTTCAAGTTCATGAACCTTCTTCTTCCATTCTTCTGCTAAAATATTAGCAGAAGATTCAGCAGTTTTAGCGGCTTCCATAGACTCTAACGCAGATCTATTTGATTCTTCAAGTTTCTTTTCAAGTTCATGAACCTTCTTCTTCCATTCTTCTGCTAAAATATTAGCAGAAGACTCAGCAGTTTTAGCAGCTTCCATAGACTCTGAAGCAGATCTATTTGATTCTTCAAGTTGTTTTTCAAGTTCATGAACCTTGTACTTCCATTCTTCTGCTAAAATATTAGCAGAAGATTCAGCAGTTTTAGCAGCTTCCATAAACTCTGAAGCAGATCTATTTGATTCTTCAAGTTGTTTTTCAAGTTCGTGAGCCTTCTTCTTCCATTCTTCTGCTAAAATATTAGCAGAAGATTCAGCAGCTTTAGCAGCTTCCATAGACTCTGAAGCAGATCGATTTGATTCTTCAATTTGCTTTTCAAGTTCATGAACCTTCTTCTTCCATTCTTCTGCTAAAATATTAGCAGAAGACTCAGCCATTTTAGCAGCCTCTAGATCAAAGTTCAGCTTCTCAATAGATCCTTCTTTCTCTTTCATCCTAGTCTCAATGATGCTAACCTTATCAAGCTCCTTTCTCAACATTTCAATTTCAGACTTGAGTTCAGAAACGACCTCATTACCTTCAATAGCTTCCTTCTCTTCCTTTGAACTGAGATATGCCTTTAACCGGACCAATTCAGAAGAAAGAATCTCAACCTTCTCAGCCTGGATTTCAGCAATCTTGGTGGCTTCCTCTGCATTGCTTACCGCCTTAGTTTTAGTAACAGCCAGTTCATGTTTAATCCTCTCGAGTTCTTCTGTGGTAGAGAGGAGAGCTGACATGTCCAACGCATGCTGGTTCCTGATAGACTCTAGCTCATTCCTCGACGTTTCTTCCTTTTCTTGAACAGCTTCAACAGCTCGGAGTTTCTCGACCTGGAAACTCTCCCCAGCTTGTTTCTGAGCTGCCAATGCCTCTCTGAGTTTCTCATTGGCTTCTTTAAGATCATCTACGGCTTTAGCTTTGTCTTTATTGAGCAATGCTATTTGCTCCTCAGCTTTCTTCAAATCCTCCTGAATTTTAGTCAGCTCCGAATCTTTTACTGACCGTGATGGCACTTTCTGAAAATGTTTAACAGAAGATTAGTCTTTTTTTTTTCACAAGCAGAAAATAAAAGAAACTGTGTTTTGAGTTTGGAACCAAAAAAAAGGATAAATACTTACTTCGGGTGTAGGAAGTCTAGAAGTCCGAGCAGGCTTTGAGTTAACTGTCTGAGGAGAACGAGTGTTTGGGATGGAGGAAGAGGAAGAAGTGCCATCGGATTTAGAAGCGTTGAGTTTACTCAATCGTGGAGGAGGTGGCGACGGTTTACGACGAGGTGTCTCCATCAAACCGGTTCTAACATAAATGGACAGACATGTTATGATCAAATACAAATATCAAAGATTTAATAAATCAACTGCATTCCAAGAAATTCAAGATTCAACCAAAAAATACATATCCAGTATCAATTTCCACTAGATGACAAATGATTCAAGAAGAAGTTCTCAACCATGAATCTGGATATCAGATTTTACATTTTTGTAAACAAGTAAAAATTGGAAACTTGTTATGAAATCAATGAAGAAACAAAGTATCTGACAAAGTACAGAACATCTCAGATCGAATTCTGTTTCAAATTCAATAGTTTGGTAATGAAAGGAAAAAAAAGGTACTAACTTGGTTACTGACGCCATTGCCACCAAAGAGGAGCTTCAAAAGAAAGCAGACAAACTGTAAATGAAAGCAGAGCAGAGCAAAGCGCTGCTAAAGTCCCAGCATTGCTGCGAGAAGGAAGATGGATCGATGTCAGGGTCTGATTGTAATTCTCGAAATTTAGCTGTAAACCCCGAATATAAAAAGAATGAGTAAATGGGTTGCGTTGTCTCAGTAGTGGTCACCCTCTCTCCATTGCAAAAGGATTAAAAAAGAAAACTCCAGATTAAAAAGTTTGTAATAATGGATACATGTCAGGTTTCAATATTGGGTAGGGGTGGAAATGGAACCAACCAAATCCAAACCCAATTTCAAACGCAATTTGGTAGAATTCTTATCAACTTTTTTTTTTTTTTGTCACTGAGAATTCTTATCAACCCAGATGGTTAATATTTCTGACCCCTTTTTTTGGTGAGTATATTTGTCTTAAAAACAAGACAAGTGAGCAATTTTGATTGGATATGGAATGGGAGAAGTATCCAAAATGCACATGTCTACATAACCGTGAGTGAAGTGGCATATGTGGACCAACAACAATTGTTGGCTTTATTAAATAATGGATGTGCGATGTAGGCAGAGAATAAATCTCAAACGATCTGATTTTATACAACTATGTTTACTTTTGTTTGTTTTTTAAGAAGAAGAGTTGAGATCCACTGGAGTTGGGATCATGTGGACTTCATGTGCCCTAATTATTATTTTCGATCTACTTTGATAAATTCTGACATACCTAGGAATTGCATTGAAGTTCTTATTTACGAAACTAACTACAATGGTAATTATGTTTAATTAACGGGCAAATCCAAAAACAGTTCTTTCTAACGTTTGTGGTAGAGAGTTACTAATAAATAAAAAAATTCATTAAAATAATTTCAAGTATATAAGAATACATTTGAAATTAGACTAAGCATTTTAGACTAGTGATTTTGTTCTAAGGGATAGAAAAAGGGCAATTTTAGTTGAGCTGTGATAGAGTCTTATGAGCTAAATATGTGTGACAACTACTCTGTAGCTCAGTGGATGGTTAGCATTGCAAAACGCTTTCCACTCCGCGAGTTCGAGTAATGTCACACATTGACGGTGGTGGTGGTGGAGGACTGTTAGTGATGATGATATACGACGATTAGTTTGAACCTAAACCCTAATCGACCAAATAAGGTATTCTAAAATACCTTTTTAAAATTAAATAATTTAACCATTTCGTAAATTGAGCTTTTTATCTCCAGATCCACCACAACACTGAAATCGAAAAAAAAAAAATCAAACAACCAAAAAGCTTGCTTACGAAGCTAATACAAACCTGTTTGTTGAATCGAATCGCCATGGAGGTTGAGAAACGGATCTGAGTTTTTTTTTTCTCCTCTTCTCGCGACGAAAGACAGAAAAAAAAAGAGATTTGGACTTAGCGATGGGTTACGGATTAGCGATCTACGAAGGAACGGTGGTGATCGCATCACTGTGTCTCTTAGGCTGGGCAGGTCTATGGTTCCTGAATCGGAGACTATACAAGGAATACGAAGAGAAGCGAGCTTTGGTTCAGATCATTTTCAGCATCGTATTCGCCTTCTCTTGTAACTTGTTGCAGCTCGTTCTCTTCGAGATCATACCTGTGCTCTCTAGAGAGTAAGTCCTAACTTCGATTTCTTCTAGATTGTTTCCTTACTTACTATATATGTAGGCTCTTTTTGCAATTTGATTGTGGATATGATTGTGAATTGGCAGGGCAAGGATGGTAAATTGGAAGGTGGATCTCTTTTGTTTGATACTTCTTCTCGTTTTCATGTTGCCTTATTACCATTGTTATTTGATGCTTCGTAACTCTGGTAAGCAGTCTTGTTTAGAATGCAATCATTATAATCAGTGTAGTAAAAATTGGTATAGGCCTTAAAATTGGTTTAGGCGCCCGTCTAAACACTAATCCTGTATATGGCGTGCCTACCGCGTAGTAATTGTTTGAACATTGATTATAATTGGTTAATGATTATCCTAGAGTACATAGCTTCCTGCTACATTTTTTTTGGTGACTGTCTATAATTTGTCAACCTAAACCAACATTTTCAGGTGTAAGAAGGGAGCGTGCCTCTGCTGCGGCTTTCTTATTCTTGACAGCATTTCTTTATGCTTTCTGGCGTATGGGAGTTCATTTTCCCATGCCTTCATCTGATAAAGGTATCATAACATTCTCATTAGACAAAAGAATGTGTTTGTGGTCTCTTGAGTTTTGTTGACTTAATGTTCTGTTTCTTGCAAGGTTTTTTTACCATGCCTCAGCTGGTCAGTAGAATTGGGGTCATTGGTGTGACCTTAATGGCTGTCTTATCTGGATTTGGAGCTGTTAATTTGCCCTACAGCTATATTTCCCTCTTTATTAGGTAACACTATATTTCCCATAACTGCTATATACTGGTCTACGTTTTTTCCTTTTCTGGTTTATACTTAATCCACCAATAGAGTCTTTTCCGTAAGCTGCAATTCAATTGGTTTGAATAATAAAGCATACATGCCGTGTATATACTGTCCCCGCCGGCATGTTCTTCCATTAGATGGTGAGAACAAAAAATGTGCATGATAGAAAAACTAGGAAAAAAAATGCTGAGTTGATGTGTAACAATATGCTTAGAAATGCACCACATGGGATACTTGCATGAGATATCTCCATTCTCCAGAGGCTTGTCACTTCACTGATTGGGAATCTGCTGGATTGTCGCTTTCTAATAGCATTTTTCTTTCTCTCTTTCACACACATTTAGGGAGATTGGAGAAGCAGATATAATATCTTTGGAAAGGCAGCTGATGCAGTCAACTGAGACGTGCATAGCAAAGAAGAAGAAGATTATTTTGTGTCAATTGGAAGTGGAACGAAATCTAGGATCAGAAGAGGTTGGTTATTGTTTTATCCTCTAGCACAATTTATATGATGCGTCCCTTCTGTGAGTGGATACTTGAATTCTTGCTCTTTAGTTTCATTACTGTTATCCCAAACTTCTATATAATATATTTCTGGTGATTAGTTTAACAGATTCATGCTCTAGTATCTAATTTTTTCCTTAAAATAATTTGCCTTCATTTCAATCTGGTAAGTTTGGCTGCTAACCATGTAATGCTTTTTCCCCGCAGAACCAAAAAGGTAGCTCTTTCTTTAGAAGAATTGTTGGGACTGTTGTGCGATCGGTTCAAGATGACCAAAAGGAGCAAGGTCAGTTTACGTGTTTTGTTTTTGAGGTGTTGTGCTGCAAAAAAAAAAAATGCATAGATACTGAAACGAGTAGTTCCGGATTCCTTAGTTTGAAATAGTTACTAGTGTGAGAAACGCTGACAGTGATAGTTAATCTTAGCGGGTTTGGCTTTAGGAGATTGAGACTGGTCATCGTAGTGGAACAAGGACCTTTGTTAGTTTACTCTACTTGGGGATGTAGTGTATTCCCTACTTTGATGGTGCTGTTAGTAATTCGATCAACTAGAACAACATAAGGGAACTTTACTGTCCTTTCTGTTATCTAGAAGACTCGAAACCCAAAAAGTAACATTGATTCTTACTACAGTGCGAAGAGTAAGAATCGAAGATTACGTCTGTTTTTGTCCATATAAATGTTGAGTTGACCATTTATCTAGTACAGAAGAATTGTATTCAAGTACCACTTGAAACCATTTTTTCCTTGTTTTTGGGATTAATTTTTGTTAAGTTGTAAACAGAAGTACTACTTGAAATCATTTTTCCTTGGTTATTGGGATTACTTGTTGGGTGACTGAATTAAATATTATATATATAAGTTTTCTGGTGATATCCCCCAACTTATTGATACTTTTTCTTGACAAGAAATAAAAATACTGGAGGCGGAGGTGGAAGGCTTAGAAGAGCTGTCAAAGCAGTTATTTTTAGAAATATATGAGCTTCGCCAAGCAAAGGTTCGCTTTCAGCTGATTTGGTTTTGATTCGTTACAGAATTATACTCACTGACTTGGTGGTGACATCTTACGTGTTTGGCTTTTTTATTCTTGATATTGCTATTTCTGGTGGTCTTTTTGGGTTGTGATACTCTTTTTACTTGTGCTCGGACTTTATCCTATTTTCAGGATGCAGCTGCCTTCTCTAGAACTTGGAGGGGTCATGTGCAGAACTTACTTGGTTATGCATGTTCCATTTATTGTGTGTATAAAATGCTGAAGGTAATTTTCTGTATCTCTAACGAGGTTCTAGCTTTTTATTTTGTAAACTCTACCCTATCCTCCGTCCTCGTATCAATTGCAAGAGAATTTACACTGCTTCGCATGCGTATGAAATAGCTCTTATAATCAGTGCTGGTTTCATTCATAGATACTTATGGCATGAACCAAATTCAAGAAGCTGCCTTAATTTTTCTTTGTGTTATTTACTGTCCTTTGAAGAGTGTGTCGGTATCCACGTGGGTAGCTTTGGGTTTGAATGGTAACATATTTGTAGGAGGAAATAGATTCCGGAATAGTTCCTCAATGATACAACTGTGCCTCTCAGTTAGATATTTTCTTTTTTCTCTTTTAATCATTCTTTTTATAAATAAACGGAACAACCTTCTTCGAACTTTTATCATTAAAATTACATATTATATTCATACGACAAATATATTCCGTTCAGTCTTGAATAACTACTCTTAATTGCGCTTTTATTGATGTTCATCTCTTTGTAACCCTTTGAAGCGTTATGCTGTAAGATATCAGTTGATTATTAGATTTCGACAGTTCTTCATGCTTCTTCATTTAATTATCTTTATCTGAAACCCTTTATGCCGTGCGGTTCGGAAATAGTTAATAGTTTATATATGGAAAACTCTACCTTACTATATACATTGTTTTCTATGTCCCTTGTTAAAATTCTAATTGTAACCGTGAACAAGTAACTCTAGTTTCTTCATTTTTTTCGTTCTGTTTTGTGCAGTCACTACAAAGTGTCGTCTTCAAGGAGGTATTCACTTGTTTTAAGTTCATTTACATCATTACTACCCATTAATGAATCATTTTGTGTGCCTCTTACTACATGAAATTGCTAGTAATCATTTTGTTTACAGGCTGGTACAAAAGATCCTGTTACAATGATGATCAGCATATTCTTGCGGTGGTTTGATATAGGAGTAGATGCTGCATTGCTCTCACAGGTTTTTTGTTACTCTACGTTTGCTATCAGATATATGTGAAATATATGCCAACTTCTCAATTTATATGCGTATGGTTTGCTGGATTCTACAACTTTGTTCTAACCCTGTTTATTTCCTTCGTGTTTGCAGTATATTTCCCTGTTGTTTATTGGGATGTTGATTGTGATTTCTGTAAGGGGATTCTTGACGAATTTGATGAAGGTGAATTATGATTCTAATTTCTCAATTGTTTTCATTTTCATTCGTGTGTCTTTATGTTATCATCTATGCAATCAAGCACTTCCGTTTTTTTTTCGAATTTAGAAAAGCAACTTTCATATAATTCTCATGCAGTGTCCTTGATGTCTTCCTGAGTTTGAGTGCGGTCTAGTATTTGTGTTAATGAGTTGGAGTATGTGGATGGTGCAGTTTTTCTTTGCAGTGTCGAGAGTGGGAAGTGGGTCTTCAAGCAATGTGGTGCTTTTCCTATCTGAAATCATGGGGATGTACTTTTTGTCTTCCATCCTTCTTATCAGAAAAAGCTTGAGAAATGAGTACAGGTACGCAAAGGAAGATCGTTATATCATTTAAGGTAGTTGATGGCTTGTCTTGGTTAGAGTTTTAGTACTACGTTTGTGGAACTATCTACTTGTTGAGAAGCAACCTTTGTAGCACTGAATGCGTCAAGAGTCCATACTTGCTGCTGAGTTTAAAAAATGGAAACTAGAATCTGAAAGTATTTGTGGGTGGTAACTCTTTGTAGGGGAATCATAACGGATGTATTGGGTGGAGATATACAGTTTGATTTCTATCATCGATGGTTCGATGCAATTTTCGTGGCCAGCGCCTTTCTTTCTCTCCTGCTGCTTTCTGCACACTACACTTCACGGCAATCTGATAAGCACGCCATCGAGTAAGTTTAGTAAGTTTTCCTTGGTGCTCTATTGGCCTACACAAAGCTTGAAATCAAGTTACCATTAGTAATGGTTGCATAATATACCCGTGGCTATTTGTTTATTGTTGACACTTCTGAGAGAGATTTAGCTAATTAGTTCGAAACTCCATACATACACTCTTGTACCATTAAGTAATACATACATATGGCCTTTATCATACTTATATTCTTTTTGTGGCTACAAGAATAAAGCAATATCCAAATGCTGATCCAAAACGTTACAATGCCAAAACAAACATCACCAATGACCATTTGAACCTTAGAATATATGGTTGAATAAGAAGAATATCATATCAAGTTAATACCAACATTTAATGAAGAGCAGAAGAATCATTGACTTGATTGGTCTGATTCAACTTAATTTCTTTTGTATTTCATTCTGATTTTGAATCTTTGATTACAAAGCTGCTAATAAATATGGATTATTAAAACAGAATTACTAACATAACTTAAGCGGGAAAACAGATTTTTATTCCAAAAACAAATTTCCCACAAAAAAATGTATAAAAAACTCTAAAAACTATTTCGTAAAATTATGATATCAAACAAACTCCCTTAAATACACAGACCTACCTATATATATGTTACAATAAACTATACATAAAAAAAAAGTAAATTTGTATTCACCAAATCTATGGGCACGAGTTAACTTAACAGTCTGGTAACAATCATAAAAATTAAATAGCGAAGGCGCAGAGAGCGTGGATGCCAGCGGCAAGCACATGGTATAGAAGCGAAGCAAAGCATAAAACTCACACCGACGTCGAGTCAACACGCGTGTCAACTCAAGTCTCTCTCTCACACACACATAAATTTAGCAAAATTCCTAATTAAGATTCACCACTCTCCTCATTCGTCGCTCCAAATCTAACTTTCTCTCTTCCGTTTCCTAATTAAAAAGAAATTCACCAAAAAAAAAAAAAAAATCATTTGGTGTCGGTGCTATCTCCTCTCCAAGCCTCTCCTCAGGTCTCCTCATTTCCCCCTGCATTTTCCATTCTCCTCTCTGTTTTCACTTGAATCAACTAGAATTACCATTTCTATCAAAAAATAAAAAAACGCTTAGCATTATTAGATAGATCCTTACGGTTATAAGCATTAGCATTTTGATTCTCTAATTTTATAATACAGATCCAACGATGACGATAACCAACGGCTCAACCGATAACAAACCATTCCGGATCTTCGTCGGTTACGATCCACGCGAAGATCTCGCATACCAAGTCTGCCGCCACTCAATCACCAAACGCTCCTCCATCCCCGTCGAAATCACTCCCATCATCCAATCAGATCTCCGCGCCAAAGGCCTCTACCACCGCGAACGCAACAACCTCGAGAGCACCGAGTTCTCCTTCACACGCTTCCTCACCCCGCACCTCTCCGACTACCAAGGCTGGGCGATGTTCGTCGACTGCGACTTCCTCTACCTCGCCGACATCAAGGAGCTCGTCGACCTAATCGACGATAAATACGCGATCATGTGCGTTCAGCACGATTACACTCCAAAGGAAGCCACGAAGATGGACGGCGCCGTGCAGACGGTTTACCCGAGGAAGAATTGGTCCTCCATGGTGCTTTACAACTGTGGACATGATAAGAACAGACTTTTGACTCCGGAGGTTGTGAATACGCAGAGCGGCGCGTTTTTGCATAGGTTTCAGTGGCTTGAGGATGAGGAGATTGGATCTGTTCCGTTTGTTTGGAATTTTCTTGAAGGGCATAATAAGGTTGTTGAAGGGGAGTCTAGTACGGTGCCTAAGGCTGTGCATTATACTAGGGGTGGGCCTTGGTTTGAGGCTTGGAAGGATTGTGAGTTTGCTGATCTTTGGTTGAGTGAGATGGAAGAGTATAACAAGGAGAAGAAGAAGAAAGAAGGGAATTAGAGAGAAAGGAAGGTATGTTTTTACTTTGTGCCAATGCAAGTTATATGGTTTTTTTGCTTGGTTTTGTAGAGCCAGGGGGATTTACTAGTCTTGTGAATTGGCTTTGGATTTGTTGTTTTGGAATTCTTTTAAATTATGAGCTACACTAATATACCAATATTTAAGATCTTATGGTATGATAATAACCTATTCGTTTTTTTTGTTTCTTTGTTTGTTGGACTTTGTACCTTGTAATGATATTTTATTTGTAATTTGAATGAAGCAACTTATTTTTAATTGGTTTTATCATTAGCTATATATTGTTGTCCTTGATTTTGATGTTGTGACTCAAGCATGCACATACCAATAGTAAATTTGCTCAAACGTTCTTTATTGATAGAAGATGAGATGAAACTAAAATAGCTTATTGAAGCTTTATTCATAAACAAAGAAACTAAAGGAAAACGCTTTATGAGTTGTCACCAAGTTAAAGAAGATTGTATTTGATTCGTAAATACTACTATGAAAGAAGAGGCTGCTTGTCACCAAGATAAGGAAGATTGTATTTGATTCATAAATAATATGAAAGAAGAGGCTGCTTAAAGCGCAGCCATAGTTGCTTCATACATTGATATAACATATCAACTTATGTATGACAATGTCTTGGCTTAGTCTTGTATACTCTAATATTAGGAACCTCAATATCTACTATAGGCAATTGATATGAGGATAGTTGGAGTCTCAGTATCTACTATAGGAAATGAGACAAAAATAAATGAGAAACACAAATCAATAACACATTAAGATCAAACGAAACTGCTGAAGATACCAAATGTAATTTCCTTTCAAGTTTTTAACGCCTGGTATATCTACAATATAACTAGACCAGCATACAACGGCGACTGTTTCAGCTGAATATATAAAATTCTAGTTTTTCTTTTTTTTGTTTTTTTTTTGGGAAACGAGGGAATATTTGATAAAAACATGTATTCACTGACCTTGAAATTTAAGATATCTTTCTCCAATATTGGGATAAGGCATTTCAACTTGAAAAGAGCAAAAGATTCCTAAACATATCATATCAATACGCTGATTCCCGATATGAACGACTTTAATTTGTAAAACTGGAAACATAACTTTCGAAAAAAATATCAAACAGTACTCCAATACGCCAATTCCAGATGGGAACTCATCCATAGTGGAACTATGTCCAGCGGACTACATTCAAAGTAGTAGTTGTCACAATGACCTTATTTTAGCTCTCCTTGCTTACTTCACGTCTTCTAACAATATTTGTCTGCTACAGACTTTCTACTAAATCACAAAAAAAGTTTAACTGGACCAATTTTGGTCGTATCCACTTGGACAAAAATGTGAACGAACAAGAAGATAAACCATTATTGATCAAAAACGAAGTTGCGAAAAGAAAAAAATGATAAACCAAAGTAAAATATGGATGTACATGATTGGCCCTTACCCCAATACATATAGCATCAGAAAAGTTTGTGGCAGTAAAAGTTTATCAGACTGTACCAACAGCATAATTTCAGACGCAGTCACGTATCTTGTCTCTCCACCCTCCATTAAGTGAGGACTCTCGCACTCTCCCCAATAAGAGATATAATTAATAATATATATATATATATATATATATTTTTGAAAAATGTATAGTAAGAATACTAAATTATGTATTATTTATTATAAAAATAGATAGATAATAATAAGCTAACTTAGTTAAATTGATAGTCATATTTATATTTCTAAAGGCATCTCCAACCACGGACATCAACATCAAATTTGACGTTGATATTACATTAAATTAGATAATTTCATGTCAGACAGTTTTTTTTGGTTTTCGAATCATAACACCAATTTCCCAACGAAAAAATCTTATATATTATCTTTTAGTATTATTAAATTAATATATTGATAAATATTTATATGATCACACATAGATATTATGTTTATTAAAATTATGTAATTATGTTTATTAAAATTATGTAATTCTGTTTATAATAATTATTTAGATTTATATTTATTGTTAAGCAATATATTAATATTTTATTTATTTTATATAAAATAATAGTAGAATTAAAATTTCAAACTATTAAATATGAAAATTATATAATAAATTAATTGATTAATTTTGAGAAAAATTGTATTATTTTTTTGGGCAAAGAATTTGTATTAGTTAGTAATACAAATGAACTATATTATAATATGAAAAATAAATATGATATTTTAATATTTGGTGAATTTAACAGTAATATATACAATTTTAATTATTTACTATTAAATCTAACTCTGTAATCATTTAATATTTTTAATTGTTCATTATTGTTTAATTATAACTTAAATAAATATTATAATTGATATTTGAAATTTTAAATATAAAAGTTCTTTAATTTTCGTTTGACCTAAATGAGGATACTCAATTTAGTAATATATTAATTTAAATAAAATAATATAAAAGATTTTAATTTTAATTATGTTAAATTAAAATTAAAAATATAAATAATTATGTTCAATAAAATGAACTAGTTATTAAAATTAATTGAACATATTATTAAAAAGGATAATAAAGCATGTATTTTAAATATATCATGTGATGAATAATGTTATTCTAAATTTGGTGTAATAATATTAACATAATATCAATTTTGATGAGATAATATAAATTCTTTAGTTAGAGATGAAATTATACCAAATCTAATATTTTATATTTTTTTGGAATTGGCTTATCAAACAGATAAAAATGTATTGCACAGTTAAGAAAAATTACATGACAATATAGACAGTACGTACATCCTTTATATATGGAAAGATAAATATTTCTAGGTAACGACTTTTAGTTTAGTGATTACCTGTGTGTTTCTTAGAAAACTTATAAAATTTTAGTTAAAATACTTTTCTAATTTTTTTTTATTTTAGGCACCACTGTGGTATAAATATTTGGATTATCAATTACACTTTAGATATTAATTATTGTAAAACTAAAAAAAATTAGATATTTAATTACACTTTAGTTACTGCAGTTATAATATTCATGTGTACATTCGGTTTTGAATTTAGTTCATGTTCAATTTTTAGACACTGGAAGCAGAAACCATTTAGATATATTGATTATTCAGTTAAATTTGGCTAGATTTCTTTTCGGTTCTAGATAATTAATCCATACCTTAAAAATGAATATAAAAATAAAATAACAATAAAGAAAACATAATCCCATACACAGAGCCACATTTCATTGTTTCTCCAAACCTCTCATTATAAATGAAAGCGACTCTCGCACCCTCCTCTCTCACAAGCCTTCTCCCAAGGCACAACAAACTATCTTCTCTCCGTTCACCACCGTCGCTACGGCCACCATCCTCAGCCTTAATGACGACGAAGACGGCATCACGTGGAAGCGTGGCTGTGACAGCTGCTGCTACCTCCTCCTCCGCGCTGCGAGAAGGCATAGCGGAGTTCTACAACGAGACGTCAGGACTATGGGAGGAGATTTGGGGAGATCATATGCATCACGGCTTCTACGATCCTGATTCCTCTGTTCAACTTTCTGATTCCGGTCACCGGGAAGCTCAGATCCGGATGATTGAAGAGTCTCTCCGTTTCGCTGGCGTTACTGGTTCGATTCTCATGCTATACACACTTTGAGTTAGTTTGATACGTTGTTTTTTTTTTCTAACCTATGAATACGTAGTTAAGATACGTAATTGGTTATGAATAATAAACAAAGCTATAAATGAACACTTTCTAGATTTATTATAAACAATTGTTACAAACAAAATACTTTTTGAACTAGTTAAAATATGTACAAATGTTTAGTTTTGATTTGTTGGTAGAAATGAGTAGAGGGATGTTTGGAATCAAGATAAAGCCTTTCTTTTATCCGTTGGGAGGGGCGGCTTACAGTAAGCCACGTTCCATCCAGAAGCACACTCGTTCCCTATCTAATCATTTTTCGGCATAATTTCCCAATTATTATTCCCGTAGTTTTTTTTTACTTTTAAATTTACTCTTTTAACTCTTTTTTTTTTTTTTTGCATATGAATTATGAAACACGAGGTGATTTTCACAATATACAACATACATAGATGCAACTCAGAGTTAGATATACAAAGGCTCTTGAATTTTGTCATTAATATGTAATTTACTTTATTTTAAAAGAAATATATAATTTGATGTTTTTTATTATTAGGTATGGATTTTTTTGGTTTTCAATAGCTATTTCGTTTTTCTATTTTTTTTTCTAGAGATTTATGAACCATTCAGTTATATACAAAATGCGGTCCGGTGTCTATTCAATTATTTTGGTTTTGGTTTTGGTTTGGTCCATATTGGTTTTAGTTCGATTTCGGTTTTCAAGTAATTTTATAAGTTGAATATGTTGATGATAAATAAGTTCTTCCACATCTCAAAATAAACAAAAATTTAAACTGAATTAGTAATGTGAAGTTGATGAAAATATCTTTATGTTTGGATCGTTGTTGTTAATATTATTATAAACACATAATTTTCTTAAAGGGTACACGAACTTGAGTTCATTTCATTAAAATGATCTGTGGTTGAAAAATTGCAGAAGAAGAGGAGAAAAAGATAAAGAGAGTAGTGGATGTTGGGTGTGGAATCGGAGGAAGCTCAAGGTATATTGCCTCTAAATTTGGTGCCGAATGCATTGGCATCACTCTCAGTCCCGTTCAAGCCAAGAGAGCCAATGATCTCGCCGCCTCTCAATCACTCTCTGATAAGGTGTCTTTCTTGTACATTTTGACCACTCTTTCTGTGGAATCTGATCTAACTGATTACGCCATTGGGACCAGGTTTCCTTCCAAGTTGCAGATGCGTTGGAACAACCATTTGAAGATGGTAAATTTGATCTTGTGTGGTCAATGGAGAGCGGTGAGCATATGCCTGACAAGGCCAAGGTATACTCTACCCTAGCTCACCATATTCTTTATACTGGACTTAGTAGACCATATGGTCCATATCCATCTTTTGATGTCAATGTGTTCCATTAATTTTTAAATAAACAAAAGAAGAATATGAGAGTAAAATGTTGTTAAAATTATCTAACAAATATTATGTAATATCACGTTTTTATATTTAGACTTGGTATTTTGTGTGCCTCTGTTTTTTTGGCCTACTCTGTCCTATTCTATTTCGGATGATGCTCTGTTTTATCATTTAATAAAATGTAATTCTCACTTCTCAGTAAAAAAATGATATGAAAACAAAAAGTTCTGAAAATTATTAAATATAATTATGGCATGGTTTCCTTTAGTCTAAACTTTATAGGAAGACTCCTTCAATCTTCGTTGTTGTAAGTATATTTATTGTGTGTGCGAAAATGATTGTAGTTCGTGAAGGAATTGGTACGTGTGGCGGCTCCAGGAGGAAGGATAATAATAGTGACATGGTGCCACAGAAACCTCTCCCAAGGGGAAGAAGCTTTGCAGCCATGGGAGCAGAACCTCTTGGACAGAATCTGCAAAACATTTTATCTCCCGGCTTGGTGCTCCACCTCTGATTATGTCGAGTTACTTCAGTCCCTCTCGCTCCAGGTTATTATACTAGTCACTCTCCAATATGCCAAAATCAGTACTTGGAGCTAGTTAAGTAGTGTCTCAAATATATATGTGTGTGTGTTTGTAGGATATTAAGTGTGCAGATTGGTCGGAGAACGTAGCTCCTTTCTGGCCAGCGGTTATACGAACTGCATTAACGTGGAAGGGACTTGTGTCTCTGCTTCGTAGTGGTATGTTGTTATTTACATTTAATGAATTCAAATGTTTATAAGATTAGAACTAAGGTCGGTGTGGGTATTGGATAAACACAGGTATGAAGAGCATAAAAGGAGCATTGACAATGCCATTGATGATTGAAGGGTACAAGAAAGGTGTGATTAAGTTTGGCATCATCACTTGCCAGAAGCCTCTCTGAGTTTAAGCTAAACAAAAAAAAAATTGTCGTTTTAGTACTTTTCAGTGAATTGATTCCTATGATATAGGAGATTGAATAAGAGTCACGTGAAAAATGTGGATGCATGCGATCCCTTCACGTCATTAATGTTCTCTTGGCTCCGTTGTTTATTTTAGATAAGATTTGAATTGTTGTTGCGTCTTCTCAAACGGAAATCCGTGTGGTCCAGTCTTCCAGACATGTGGTTGTGTCTGCCTTGAAATAAGAGACCATCATGGCCTTGATTTGATCAAGGTTATGGACTCTAGAACCATTAACTATTACGCAGATAAATAACCATGTTCCTGGCATAGTTTACAAGCCCTGCCCTATGATAAAATTTTAAGTCACCATACTTATACCACTAAACTTTTGATCTCTGTTGATAAAATTTCTTGAGTTGCCACAAAAAAGTTCTATTTCTGACGAGCAACGCATTCTTCCCTGAATAAAGAATCCGTTGGAGAAGTAAGAGAACGCCTAAACAGATTCCAAATGAGCTAGTTCCCATGTCATTTTGTTTTGTTGGATATTACCAAAATCCTCCACATATTTAACTTCTGACAAACCAGCTTAACCTCCTACACTCTTGATTCCAAGCTTCAGTGATTGTTCTTATGAATGATGGATGAGTTGATAAGAGAAGTATTTTGAAGCCCTTTTTTGAAAATAAAAAAGAAAAGAAAAAAAGATAGCAATAGAGCCCTTTTTTTACTTCATTCAGTTTGAGTGACGGTACTAACGATACATGAAAAACCATCCAAATCTCTAGGAAGGTCGAAGATGGCAATAGAGTCCGTAAACTCAGCCATACTTGATACTTTAACTTGTGAATAATATATTTTTTTTTTTTTGTAAAAGTGAAAAATTTATTAGATGAGTCCTACAATACGTGACGGTCCGTAAATGGTTCTGTTTTTATTTTTATTTTAAAAAAAAAATTTGGGATATTGATGCTCTTATATTAGCAAAAATATCAAATACAAAATCTTGTTCCATTGCCATCGTATCGTTAGATAATATCTGGCCATCAAATTCAAGCTTGCAAGGCCCATTATATAGTGGGCCTACAATTCAAAGCCCAGATCCACGAAAGTCGGTCGATATCGATAATTAGAGCATTAAAATCGTTGTTCCGTTGATAAAAGCGTAGGGTTCCTTTCTTGCACGAGAGATTATCTTCCGAGGAGATTATCGATCTGAAAACTATGGCGGCAGAGCAGAAGGCGACGACAGAAGAAGTGAAGATGGATCTGTTCGAGGACGACGATGAGTTCGAGGAGTTCGAAATCAACCAAGGTCGATTCCTATTTTGATTTTTAATGATTCATCGTATACTTTTGGTGATGATTAAAAGATAGTCGGATTCTGATTTGCAAACTTTATAACTGTGTTGGAAGAAACTTGATTGTGATTTGGTAGTGATGGATCTATTAAGAGACTGAGTTTTGGTAGTTGTAATTGTGAGGTTTCTTAGGTTAGAGAAATAAGAAGAGAGAATCTGATTCGTTGGATTCTTTTGCTATGAGTTTGATTGTTGAATATGGATCTTCTTTTTGATGAGCAGATTGGGTGGAGAACGAGGAGCAAGTGAAGGAAGTTGGTTTGCAATGGGAAGATGACTGGGATGATGATGATGTGAATGATGATTTCTCTCATCAGCTAAGGAAGGAACTTGAGACCGTTTCTACTGATAAGAAATGAGGTTTTTCATTTGTATTTGCTTCTCCTTTCTTACTCTTGGATGCATGTTCCTATCTTTGAAAGATAATAATGTATCTCTCAACTTTTATGGTTGTTTCTCTGAATGTTTTGACTGGTTAAGTATGTTTTTAATGTTTGATAGTTGAACTTTATGGATCCTCTATGCTTGTTTAGTAACATGATAGTAGAACCCAAAAGATTAATCTACGCAACAGATAAAAACACAAGTTAAGAGTAGAAAAATACAGAAACTTCTATATCTTCTGGTAGCACCAAAACCAACAACATAAAACGGATCTTCCTGCTAGCTTCCGGAATCTCTGGGATATGTTGATTGTTTCAAGGTGTTGTGCCTCATCAACGAAGGTTAATGCTACAATGTGAAGGTTTTTTCTTTCAGAGTTAAGAGTCTAATATGTTGTTTTAATCTTTCCTGAATGGGTGGCTTATGGCTCCAGTTTCTATCCGGCTTAGTTGTTTTCTTAATTCTTTTCGTAGACTTGGTTTAGTGATCAATTCTATACGCTGTGATCATTAAGTGTTTAATGAACTCTTGTTCTTTTTATGTTTAACTGAAATCCTCAAATGACAAAAGAGAAAAAAAAAGGATCTTGCTAAGCGGTTTTACTTGTATCATCCCTTCAAAACCAACACCAAAAAAAAAACCAAACTGGCCCAATCTCCTACACTAAGAAAGACTGAGCAAATTTAGAACGGACAAAAAAAAAAACCCCACCAAAGGTCAGTGAAACCTGAAAGCTATCTGCTGCTGCATTCAGCAAGCGCTAGCTACTTCGACAACACCGTTTTGTGATATCTCGCAGGCAACTTCTGGTGCTGCTGTACTTGTCTCTTTGCTCTCGGCTTTGGGAGTAGCCTTTTTGTCAATGGCAGCCAAAGCTTGCTGAAAAATAACCATCTCCATCTGTTAGAATTTCATTTAGAAAAGAGGCACACAATAAGGGCTGTTTACCTGTTTTTTATACTGCTGCTGCTTTTTTTTGCCTTCTTTGATTATCTTCTCACGACTCTCATAGAATACAAAATCATCCAGTATGCATGTCTTGCTCGCATGTTCCTTGAATACCTTGATGACTTTCATGCTTTGCTCTAGGTTTACCTGCACAGATTAAACCACACAACCCATTTTTAGTTTTCTCTAACATTCACATGATCAGAGAGAAGTAAAGAAAAGAACCAGACTCTGACCTCCTGTGTGTCTCGGCTATTTGTAACCGGCTTGTTCTCATTGTTCTCCAGAGTTATATGCCTCAAGGAGCTATTTGGGATGTCTTTAACGATGTGCCACTTAACAGGGAAGCAACCAATCCACTTGTCCTGCTGCCAGTACTCAACTGTCTGGTTAAAATCTACTGGTCCTACCATCTCAGCTAAACCAACGAACTGTCCACTTGTGTTTACCTGTAAAATTTAAATAACTTAAGTCAGATTCGAACAAAACAAAGCCAAAGTCAATAGAGTATCTTAAACATTTACTTACCGAGAACATTAGGAAAACAGGGCATGACTTCTCTTTAGCATCATTATAAGCAGCATTAAGCTTCTTGTTGCCATTAGGGGTGCTAGACCACACATTGTATTTGATACTTTTGTGAATATCATCTTCACTGTACGATTTGATCACAAAGAGCTTCGCATTAGAGTATGTGTCAGCGAACTCTTCCTTGTTGTAGTCCTTTGAATCTGGAAGAAGAGAAACATCCTCACTCTTCTTCTTCTCCTCTTTCAGAGCTTCTGGCAACTGGGAAACTTCTTGGCCAATCTTGAAACCCTTCGCTGCTCTTGGCCCTCTGTTCAACTCCTCCAACCCCGCGACATTCTCTTTACCATACCCATAAAACCCGTAACTCGCTGTCTTGTACCAACTTGGAGTCTGCTTGTAAGTGCCGTAACCATAAGTATCGTATCCATAGCTACTCATGTAAGGCCCATACATTGAGTACATGCTGTCCACGTACTGAGCATAACTCCCTGATCGTCCCTGATAAGTACTCTGCCATATTAATTAAAAAATCAAATCACCAACGAACAAAAACTCAATACAAAATTCATTATTATTACACATACCATGTAAGGATACTGAAGAGTGTTGTTGGTCTTTCCAGAAGCAGCATAGTTCATGTCGTAACCGTATCTTGGGTACTGATAGGCTGGTGGATAATAGGCACTAGGGTAGGTACCATAAGAGCCGCTCTTTTGATTAAAAGGAAGCTTCTTTTGGTTCAATCCTGTTACAGCTCTGACATTAGTCTTCCCACTCTTGGTTCCGCCATACACATCCTGCAAAAAAATTAAAGGGATTATTATTAACACTTGTCTCTAAAAAGAGAATAACAGTAAGCTCGTTACCTTGTTTACAGTGTCAGAGACTTTGGCCATGGTGTCCGAATCAAGGGAGAGATTGTGAATCAAATCTGCAGCTTCTAAGACATGATTAAGGATATAACAATCTTTAGGAGGTTTCAACAGTTAAAAAAAACATCAGATCTATGTCTAAACCCTAGCAAAACCCTATGGTTTCAACACTAAAATGAAAATTTTCAATAAAATTAAGCGAAATTATAACAGTGAGAAGCTACGAATCAGAATAAAAGCAGTGAAGAGAAAAGAAAGGATACGATCGGAAGGGGAAATGGTGGAAGCCATGGCTGTCTCTTGCTATGTGCTATATCAGCGGCGGAAACTTGGAGTGAGGAGAGGGAGAGACAAAAGACAACAAAACCCTAAGAAGAATTTGAGAGTCCTATTTATATTCCACGTTTTTTTTTTTCCAACTTTAACGCCAATGATTAAACCGAGGCGAAGAAATCCGGTTCGGTTAGGGATTAATACGGTTATTTATTCATATGGATAACCCCTATAGAGCGAATAGGAAGGAGGCAAAAACGTTTACTATATGAATGTCCATTATAAAATTTATTCATCAATACCATTAAAAGATATTCATTCTTTTTAATGAGTTTTTTTTAATTTTCTACTATTATTTTTAATGATATAAACAATTTTTATTTTCATTAATGGTAATATAATCTTTTGATTTTTGGACCTAAAAACAATATAACAATGATGTTTCTCTTAAAAATAAACATATCAGTCTTAATTGGTGTCGTTAGAACTAAGAATATTGATATTATTCTGCGGGTTGACCTGATCCGCTACGGAATATGTCGATCGATTTGAAAATTTTAAATTACAGGTGCGGATCAAGTGTATTTTATACGGAAAGGGTGCGGATTGTTCTAATTTCGATTACGAATAACCGGTAATCCGCAAAAATAGAATTTATTTTTAAATTTTTTTCAAAAATATACTAAATTTCCTTAAAAATAATTATATTTTCTAAATATTTAATTAAAAATATACTATTTAATACTATTATTTAGAAAAAAATAAAAAATAATTATTTTTATTATTTAATAACTATATGTGGATCTCGTAGATTACACGCAAAATTAAATGGGGCGGATGCGGATAAAATATATTTTCTTTGCGGGTTGGGCGGGGTGAGTTTGAACCGCTTCCCAGCACCAAACGTAGTTAATTGATATTATTTTTTCAAAATAAAACTATACAATTACATACAATACATTTACATAGATATTAATGATAACAATAAATTAAAATCTGCATTAATTTTTTAAAGTTATATTAGATAGTGACATTTTATATTATCAAAACAAAAGACTGTAGATAAAACAACAAAAATAATATGTATATATTAAATTATATACATCAAAAATCTAGTATATATCTAAAATTTTATAGAGATGAATTCTATAGTGGATATGAAGATGATGATAAAACAACAAAAATAATATGTATATATTAAATTATATACATCAAAAATCTAGTATATATCTAAAATTTTATAGAGATGAATTCTATTGTGGATATGAAGATGATGATATACTAGGTCTTATTGTATACTAGTGGTTAGTCCGCGCTACGCGCGGATTGTTAGCCTTTTTCGTGACTTTTTGGTAAAAAAATATTTATAAGATTAAACGTTTATACATTATAAGAATGTTTGTTAAAATGTTTATTTGTGGGAAAGTTCTTGTTCTTCATTTTTTTCAGTAGCAACTAACTGATGTGTTGTGGAGAAGAGAGATTATCTAATGTGTTATTGCATTTGTAGTTGAGCTATATTGGTAATTTATTTGTAGTTGATTTCTATTTTTTTTTAAACTATAGCTTTCTTTTTCTTCATGTCTCATTAACTCTTTTTTTTTTTTGTTTTTAAAATTCTTAATTTTGATTTAGTATGTTCGATTTTGAAATTGTTTTACTCAAAATATAGAATCTATTACATTAAAATATTGGAATGTTACGAATAAGTTTTCTTTTTAAAACTTTAATTCACTGAATGTTAAAAAAAAGTATTAGAAATGCCATATAAAAATTTCAACCTCACTTTATATGGTAACTACTTTTTGTCTCTAGATACTTAATTTGATTTAATATGTTAGCTTTTTAAATTTGTTTTGCGGAAAACATAGAACATTGTTAAAGGGTAGCAAAATAAATTCCTTCAAAAAGAATTTTAATGAACAATTTTTTTGAGCTTTTAGTCAAAAAAAAAAGATTTTTTTTTTAATTTCTAAAAGTAAAGCATGTTCGACATTTTAGTGTAGAAATGAATGTTATAATCTAGATAATTGAATGTGAGACATATTTTCAAATTCAATTTATATTTTATATTATAGTATGATTAAATATGGTGTTATCACCATATACATAACCACTGTTCTTTTGGCAATATAGGATGAAACATAGTCAACACCAAACATAGAATTCGTATTTAGCATCAGTATACTTAAAATATCACATACCTGTCTCACTATTAGTCTGCATCACTCTCTCTTTCTCTTTCACCTTAACTACTCAACTGTAATGTTCAAAGCCAACAAACCATAGAAACCAACATGCGAATATCACAATGACTAATGACCTCAAAAGCTCCGTTTTGTTTTCACCATGAAAATTCTTACCTGATTGTTGGTTTATGTGGTTGTATCTTCATAGGTTACGTGAAATTGTTTTTGGGTGCTGTGAAGAATAATTCGGAGTTGAGAGAACTGTATTCAGAAAAATAAGGCAAGTAAGTCTATTTTTGTGATTGTGGGCATATACTTCTATGCAGTTTGCACTGGTAACCGAATCAAGTTCAGAAATTTGATGGAAAGGAATGGAGAAAAAGCTGAAGATGAAAGCTTAGTTATGCTCTATGTGCTTCTAGACTACATTAATGGTATGTGATCGGATTGTGAGCATTCAAGGATAGTTGTGTTCACAACAAACCACTTGGAAAAACTCCATGTCTTTTATTTGGATTTTGGAGGAAGAATGGATATATGCACATCAAGTCGTCGTACCACTTTTACGAAGCCTTTAATATTGTTGGCAATAATTACTTGATCTTGATGATCATTCTTTGTTTAAGTAATTTTAGTCTTTGTCAAAGAGGGCATAGATTCTCCAGCTCGTGTTGCAGACAATGTTATGAGCAGAAATAAAAAATAGGCCTTGATGAATCTTTGAACGATCTGATCGAAGCTCTATGGGAAAAAAGGAACATTGTAAAGCATAATGTTCAATATTTGTTGTAAGAACGAAGTGGTTATTAGTAATTTTTTTTAAAGGCTTGCTAAGTAAAATTTAACTTGAACATTTGGTGCAAGAGAATATATATCATGAATTTCAGTTTTTTATTGAGGTAATTATACAAACTTACAAAATTCCTAATTATGATTGTGGAAAAAGAGAACTTTGGAGTAACCGATATTATGCATTACCTTATCTAATAAAAGGAGATACTCCTATTGTTACCACATGGTCCATTAGCCGTCGAAATTTTTATTTACAAAATAAAAAAGAGAAGTTAGTGTGAGACAAGAATCTAGCATACAAAATTGAAGGAACCGAATAAGTTTGTCTCGAGAGGTATCAGTAATAATTAACAACAGTACACAAAAAAACGCCATTCTAAATTTCATGTGTAAGAGAACAGTTTACACCAGCATCCCAGTTATAGCTGGATTCAGGTGATTATCTTTATGTGTAATTTAAGATGATAAACTTGAGGTCCATTACAGGAGTCTAAGTTAAGAGTTTATTAAAAGTATACACATGCCTTCAGATCATAATACTCACAATCATAAACCAAATGATCAAGGCAAATGTATGAACATTATACATCAATGATCGAACGAATTAAAACCAGAAACGTCATCATTCCCAATCTTCCCACCATCCAATCTTTATCTCAGATTATGCAATCAAAGACTTCACCTCTATATATGGACACACACACACAAAAAAAACAAAGCTGTTATAGTTTCCTCATAACATTTACTAATGAAACCGAATTTCTTTGTATACGATTTTTGTCTCTTCCATAGACTCATCAGCTCTGTGATGGCTTAACGATAACTATCAACCTATTTCAGTCTTTTCCTATTAGAATCCTAATACATACCAAGATACAAAGCATCAAGCTTGAAGAAACCAGCATCAGATCAGATACATTATATCGAAACTGCAAAATATGAAAACATAAACCAACATCAGAATTAATAAATCTTGCGAGAAAGAGCTAAAAAATGAGTGTGGTTGCCATACGATTTCAAGAAAAAAAACGGAACATGAGAATTAGAACTCTAATTAAGAAACAAACTACGTCATGATTCTTTTCACCACCCAACCTCTGTAACCCATCTCGGCGAGGTCCATCGGCGGCGGTTTGAGGCGAGAGGACAAGCTAGCGTGGGAGCTCTGAACCTCATGCGAGAGGTTCCTGATTGTGGCGAGCCTTGGTGTCACCGCCTCTGAGCCTAAAAGGAATGGTGATTACGCAGCTCCAGAATTCCGGTGATCTTAGAGCTCATCATCATCCATATTTTCTGTAGTGGATGAGATTTTTAATCAACGAAGCCATAGACGATTCCATCTTTGTTCGTCATCACCACCATATAAATATAGATACTCATTCACTAAATCTGATTCACTGAATCTGCTAGGAATTGAAGAGGCATTGATTTAAATGAAATAACTGCGTACGTTAATTTAATGGAAAGAAGGAGCGGTTACGTTTGCTCGGATGTGTTTACGGCAGCAATAGGAACGATGAGGAATCTGTCAATCACCATAACAAAGAAAGGAGGCATTGGAAATCTAAAATAAATGGGCTTTTACAACATCAAAATTGAAGCCCAAGTTTAGCATAACAAATCGACAAAAAATAGAGAAACATAAACCAAGATGGGGCAGGTATAATTGGTCGGTTTAATTTGATTGTGGGTGCTGACATGTCATTTTTTGCCCCCTCCTAAAAACTGATGTGTACACCCTAAGAAGGGAGAAAAGCTAACTTTATTGTATAAGATATTAAATTTGTTTAAATCGTTGAAAATATAAATTATTCTAATTTAATACTATATTTTTTCAATCCTTAAGATGATGGATACTTCAAAACATAAATTATACTGTTTGGATTAGTGGGTTTTGTCATCCAACTTCTCACTTTTTTATAAGCTTTAATTCTAAATTATTTTTTTGGTCACAGCAAAATTTGAAGTTTATTCGCTTATTAATTTTATAAAATACATATAATACGGTTAATAAACTGGAGAAAAGGTTATTTAAACCTTAATTATACTCCAATTCTCATCCATTTGAGGTTTCATAAAAAGAAACTTCTAAAACTATTAATGATTTTCAGCTAATATCCATTTTTAACTAACAGTCAAGTGTTTCCTTATGATATTTAAATTATATTTGTAGTTATTGATTTTTCATTATCTGCTTATAAGAGAATTTATATGAATTTGTTTGAATGTATCTTAAGGCAGTGGTAGAATGAAAAGAAATTCTAAGCTGACAACGATAATATGAAATAATGATCACTAAAATGAGTCTTAAAAATCATGTGAGATACACTTACATGAAAAGAACCAAAAAGATTTAATTGATGGTGTCTTTCATAGAGTTTGGAAAATTCAAATACATTTTTCAGGTTAAGACTATCAATATTCAGGGAAGCCCGTCACCGTTACATGTAAAATATGAAGCGCTACTATGAACCTTGAATTGCAGTGCATGTGGATAGTACCAATCTCCGAGGTAGTGTTTTTAAGAGCATGCACAATGGTGAAAAAATGGAGTCTTTAGAGCACAATTATCGGGGAGGGGGAAAAAAGGGGTGCTTAAAATTTTGTTTTTTTTTTCAGATTTAAAAAAAAAAAATTAGAAAATGGACCAATCGCGGGCCGCCACGTGTCGTGGAGTCCGCAGAACAGCCCAAGCACCCATGAAAAGCCGACGCTTATTGGGGCAACAGAAGCGTCGAATTTTTCTTTAGTTGGGCCCCCCACCCTTACTTTTTAGGCTAAGCGCCTCCCGATAATTGTGCTCTTAGGCGTTAATCCTTAGTGCTTTAGGATTAAAAAAATATTAACTCACCTTATTTTGGCAAAGATTGATCCGTAACTAAGGATTATAAGGATCAAATCCTCACTGAAGTGCCACGTGTGTATACCGTTTAAAAAAAAAAATTCATTTTCGACTCGTATTAAACAAAACAAAAACTCCAGCGATTCTAGAGGCTCTTTCGAAGACAGAGCATCATGGCACTGACTCAACACTGTTCCGTCTCTGTCACCTCTGCGGCTCGATTGAGCTTCTCATCCTCCGCATCACCACCCTTGACGACAAGGGTTTCTCTCAATCTTCAACCGGAGAACAAAGGTCAGACTCAGATGAGGAATCATTCCCGTGGGGGAATGATATGCAAAGCTATGGTACAAGAAGCAGCTCAAGCTATCCCTTCAGTTTAGACATAAAGTCTAAACCTTTCTCTTCTTTAGATCTTCTTTTTCATTACCTATGATCGAAAAGTTGCCTCCTTTATTAGTAATTTGGATTCATACGGAAAAAAAAAAAACATATTTATTTATTTCCTCTATTTCAAGCTGTTTTTGATTACTCTCTGTTACAGTTCAATGATGCTGGTGGCTTTGAGGCTTCCAGGGAAGATCACTGATATGCAAAAGATCGATGTGAATAAGAAGATAACGATAATTGAGCGTCTTAACCCAACTCCTAGACCAACCACGTATGTGCTCATATTTTATCTTGCGGTTTTAAGTTTTTTTTAAAAGGACAGTGTGATGAACTGGTTGTTATGTCTTTTTCCAGGTTTCCTTACCTTGAAGGCAGATGGAGTTTTGAGTGGTTTGGATCCAACACTCCTGGTTCAGTTGCTGCTCGTGTCATATCCGAGTTAGTCTTCTTTCCGCTGTGTCCCCTTTCTCATGATTATGCACAAAAAAACATTTTTAAGCATTGCTCTCTCTATCTGTTTGGGACTGTGGCAGGAGGTTTCCTTCTTCATTTGTGAGTCTATCAAGTTTGGACATTGTCATTAAAGATGCTAGCACAAGGGCCACCGCCAACGTTAAGCTGCTAAACATGGTATATATATATGTATACTTCTCCTAAATATGTATAAGCTGACTTCTAAAGAATAAAGAAGTTATTTGTCTATACAGATGAAAAACAAAGTCATCCTCACGTCGAAATTCACAGTGGAAGGGCTTTTAAGGATGAGGGAAGAATATCTAGAGGGAATGTTAGAGTCACCAACTGTTATTGAAGAAGCAGTTCCTGAACAGCTAAGAGGTTTATTAGGTCAAGCTACCACGACGTTGCAGCAGCTTCCTGAACCTGTTAAGGATACTTTTGCGAATGGTCTTAGAATTCCACTTGGTAAGCCAAATAATAAGCCACATTTTTAACATGTTTCTTCCTCACATGTTGATCATAGCTGTATGTTAATAATCTAGACGGTTGATTTGTTGGCATGAAGGTTACATATTTTGTTTTTCTGAGGTTGATAGTAGCTTGTCATAGTTCAATTTTTCAAACTTTTTGTGTTATTTTCTGCTGATGAATAACATATTTCTGAGATGTATTGGTCAGATGATGGGTAAAGTAAACCAAGAGAGGCTAGCTGAATACCTCAGTGAGTTGAAACAGAAGCAGGATACCAAAGACAGATATGTGGCTGCTCTAAGGTGAGAGACTCTTACCAGGAAGCCTTACCAAAGAATTCAACCAGTCCCAAAGCCAAATGACACGGCCACAACCAAATCTCAGTAATGATCATTTCTTAGAAAGAGCTTTTGTAATGGATGTCAAGATGGACATGTCTATTGGCCGTTAATGTTTATTTCCTTTATGTTTGAAACTGGCATGCTTTGTGGTTATCAAACTTGTGCAAGATTCAGTCACTTCAAACATTTTTGTGACAGTGAATAAAGCTGTAAAACCCCATGTTTTTGTACATTGCTTAGTCATTCTTGTTCTCAAGTTAAACATTTATAGAACATAGGAAGTTTAGAGAGAAGCTTTTTTTTTTAATTATTTTATTTTAAGGACTCTTAAGTGGAAAACACCATTGAACATATAATTCAGACTAGAATCCTTAACTATTAAAAAATAAAATAAAATATATTTTTTTAATGGCTAAGGACTCCAATGGGAGTAACACCATTGGAGTTGCTATAACTAACTGTGAATCAGAAACTAATTTTAATTAGAACTAGGTGTTTTGCCTGCACTTTCGGGCATAATTCTCTTATGAATATTTATTGGCTGATGTTTCATTAATTTATGACTTATGTTTTCAAAATGTACAAATCAAACATCAAATAATTATAAAAGACAAAACTCAAACATCAGAAATATTTAAAAGAATATATTTCTATTATTATTTTTCTTGATTTATATTTGATTATAATAGTTATACAAATATTTTCAAGATAACAATATAATGCATAAGTTATTTATTTTCTAAAAATATAATACGATAAATTCATTTTAATTATATAATAATTATATAAGATTATAGAAATGATGACATATAATTATAATTACTTAAAATCATGGAGAACTTAACAAATCAGCAAACTAATTTCTTAAATAATTTTGCTTGAGTGATTATTTATATTTGATTAATAATAGATAACTTTTCTATTTTAATGTTAAATTATATATAAGATATGTTTTCAAGATGACAACATAATATATAAAAATTATCTTATTTTCTAAAAGTATAATATTATTAGTGTAAGTTTATTTTAATTATAGAATAACTAGAAATTTTTATATCTTAATTTTAAATGTCTAATAGAAAAATATATTTTCAAGACAACAACATAATACATAGGAAGTATATTATTTTCTAAAATCTAATACTGTTAATTTAAGTTTCTTTAAAATATATAATAAATTATATATAAAATTATAGAAATTATGATAAATTACCTAAAATCATGGAATATATGACAAATCACCAAACATCAAATTCATTTCTTAAATAATAGTATAGATTTTTTTACATGTTAAATTTAAATTTTATAGTAAAAAATATATTTACAAGATAACAACATAATACATAAGAATTAACTTAATTTCTAAAATATCATATTATTAATATAAATTAGTTTAAATTATATAATCAATAATAAACAAAATTAAAGAAATTATGATACAATGATCAGAAATATTTAGGATCATGGAGAAGTTGACAAATCAACAAATTCACTTTTAAATGACTCTTGATGATTTATATTTAATTATTAACAATATAATTTTTATATCATAATTTTTAAGTTTTATAATAGGAAAATATATTTTCAAAATAACAACATAATAAATAAGAATTATCTTATTTTATAAAATCTATAAATTATTAATATAAATTCGTTTTAGTTATATAATAAATATAATAATTTTTATATCTTAATTTAAAATTTAAGTTTTACATATAAAAATTTAGTTCAAGATAACAACATAATTGATGTCAAAAAAAAAAGATAACAACATGATTCAAAAGAATTATCTTATTTTCTAAAAATATGATATATTCATATAATTTGTTTTATTTATAAATAAATTATATATAAATATTAAAATATGATAAATAAACAAAATTACCTAAGGTTATGAAGAAAATGACAACTAAGCAAATTTATTTTTAAATAATAGTATAGATAGCATCTTGATGACAAAAACATACCACCCATGGAAAAAATCAGAAGGAATAAAACTAAGCTACAGTCCCTTAATTCGCTCAATCAAGGTGACCACCAAGGGGCTGTTCGTTTCTCCATTTATATTCTCCATTCAGGTGATCCATCTATGTGATTCATCTAAATGATCCATCCAGATTTTAGGGATTGTTCGTTTTTCCATCTAGATGAGTCATCTAAATGAACCATTTGAATGAATTTCATGTTTTTTTTTCCATTCAAATGAGTTTGATAAACAAATTACATATATACCCTTATTTTGATTTAATCATATGTTTGCTATTAATTATAACTATACTAATTAATATTATTTCGTCTAAAATGTATTTAAACTAAATCAACCTCCAACAATGCGGGAAAATCCATTTTTGTTGTTTTGGCGGAAAAACGAGATTTTTCGGATTTGGCAGGAAAACAAGATTTTCGGTTTTTTAGGGAAAACGAGATTTTGTGATTTTGGCGGGAAAATGAGATTTTCGGATTTGGCGGGAAAACAAAATTTTCGGTTTTTAGGGAAAACGAGATTTTTCGGATTTGGCGGGAAAACGAGATTTTTTGGATTTGGCGGGAAAACGAAATTTTGTGGGTTTTTTCAGTTTTCGTGTGTCGCAGAATAATTTTATGTTTAAGTTTGTAATTTGTGAATTACAACAGGGATATAATAGACATTATACCATTTTGAATGAATCATCTCCATTCAAATGATTCAAATTCGTTCAGTTGAATGGATTTTAAAATTAAGCCTAAATTTCCAAAAATCATTCAAATGGATCATCTGAATGAGTTGTACTTTTTGTATTTAAACAAACAAAAAGCTCATCCCCATTCGAATGAATCACTTGAATGAAGAAACGAACAGACCCCAAATCGTACCGACAACCTCGAGCATACACTTAAAAATCCCACTATTGTAGACCCACCATAAAAACAAAACACTAGAAAATTTTGTAACCCACCATAAAAACAAAACACTACAGAATTTTGTTTCAGTGAACTTTTACGTTACACAGATAAAAATAAAAAGCTTTTTATTATTATTCATCTAAACAGATGAGAATGTGGTTGTGCAGTTTGACTCCAGCTAACAAAAAAAAACACATTGCATCATATTATCAAATCTTGTAGAACATTAAAAACTAAACCAATGAAGAGTACTCAATTGCCTAAGTTCTCCTGGGCACAGCACGAGCCTTAAGCGGATGTTTCATAACGACAGTGAACTCCACCTTCTCCGTCAAGTCAACTTCACAACCTTCCACTTCTTTCCACTCAAACTCCTTCACCATATTCGCCACATAATACTCCAAGTGCAGCATCGCCAGCCCTATCCCCGGACAGATCCTCCTCCCCGCTCCAAACGGCATCATCTTAATCCCTCGACTCCCCGTTATATCCACCGGCTCTGCTTCTCCCATGAACCTCTCCGGTTTAAACGCCATTGGCTCATCCCAAACCTCAGGATCTCTCCCTATCTCCGCCACCATGAAGTTAACCGTCCCTCTCTTCGGTACCTTGTACCCTCCCAGCACAGTGTCCTCTGTGACACTGTGCGGGACGAGGAAATGTCCCGGAGGATGCCTCCGGAGACCTTCCAACACCACTGCCTTCAGATAAGGCATCTTGCGTGCATCTTCTTCCTCAATCTCTTTCCCTTCTTCTTCTCCCACCACGCTTTTGATCTCTTCGTATAGCCTCTTTTGAATCTCCGGATTCTTCACCAAATTCGCCATGATCCATTGCAACGCGGTGGCGGTTGTATCCGTCCCGGCGCTGAGAAACTCCGAGCATAAGCTCACGATTTCGTCTTCGTTCAGCTTCCTCTTCTCATCCGGAAGCTCGAGAGCGAGTAACGTATCAACATACGATTGCACGTAGTTTTCTTCCTCTGAAGATCTCTTCTCCCTCTCTTCAACGATCTTTCTCCGAGCGCGAATCAGAGGAAGCAAAACGTCTCGCTGCTCCCTACGCATCTGATGAAACTCTTCCCAACGACTCCTGAAAATCAGTTTCGTTACCTTAGGCCAGAGGTTAAGGATATTAAACCTCGAGAGGCTAAGTAACTGCCTCCTCTGAACAAACTCCACCTCCTTGATCTGCTTCTCATCAAGCTTATCTCCAAAACACATAAGCACCAGAAGCGCGAACATCGCGTAGTGAAGATGATCAACAACAACGATCGGTTCATCTTTCTCGCTTCCATGTTTGCGAAACTGATCAAAGAGGATATCGAGCACCCAGCGACGAGCGTGGGAGTAAGATCTCACACGTGAAGGATGGAGAATCTCGGATTTCAAGTTACGCCTGAGGATACGCCACGTGGCTCCGTAACCTCCCGAGCTGATGTTGTGCTGGTTGCTGGAGTCGATTCTGCTGACTGGAGGCGCGGGCGGACGGTCGGCGAAAACGGCGCCGTTTTGGACGAGAGCTTGGTGAGCGAGGGAGCGATTGGCGACGAAGATGGAAGGACTGGAGGCGATGCGGAGGGTGATGATGGGGCCGAGACGGTGGTGGACGGAGTGGAGGTAGGTGGTGAGACCGCCTAGGCCTTTGCGGAGCCACCAGATGGTTCCGATGAAGGGGAAGAAGTTGGGGTCAGGTGGGAGTGGATGAGAGAATGAGTTACGTAGGCGTAAGAGGAGGAGATTGAGAACAAGAGATACGCAGAGAGAAACGATGATGAGTAACCATATCTCCATTATTGTTTTTTTTCTTTGTGGAGTTGATTCTTTTTTTTTATTTTTCTCTTTCTCAGTTCGTTATATATAGAGTTGTTTGAACGTGTTCATCAAGGTTTTCATACGTAGATTGCCTTTTATAATTATTGAGTTTGAAAAAAATTGTGATTATCTAGTTTTGTGTGGTGTTCGTAACGTCTTTTACGTGGAAAGAGATATTCCCTCATTCCCCCAATGGCAGATTATGTTACCTGAAGGGAAACATATATCCGGGAGACAGTAATCATATTTACTTCTTTTTTAGCTTATTCTTGTGACATCATCGATTGCGTATGTTACTTAGTGTTGTGATAAATATTATAGATAGGTCTTTCTAGTTTTGTTTTAAAAATACCTAACCAAAATTATATTAATGTACTAAATTTATGTTCATAGTACATGGACATGATTTAGAATATTTAATTGTGGAATTAATAAAATTTTATATACCACCAAAATCACTAAACTAAACCTATAAAATATCTAGTTTCTAAAGAAATTTGGACAACTAAGGTATCAAACCTCTTTGATATTCATCACACAATAGTGTAGAATGCAACTATTCGTAATATAAAAGTTATATATTTTTTAATTTATCTTGAAATATATCGGTTAATCCCTATGAAAAAATTGAGTTTTCCTGGTAAATGATATTTGTACTTAAGTGTTGTCTCTTTAGTATTGTTTAAAATATCTAACCACATTAAAAAATTGTACTAATGTATCATAAATTTAATTTCATGGTGTATTAGCACCAGTTATAATTTTCTAACAAGTAATTTAACAAAACTTCATATACCACGTAAATCAAATAACCAAACTCTATAAAATATTTATATTCTAGAGAAATTGAGACTAAAAAAGGTGTCAGACATCGTTGATCTTCATCTTATATATGTGTTGTATGCATATATGCATTACCATATTTTTTAATTTATATTAAAATATGTGGGTTAACTCCTACAAAAAGATCGAGTTCTTCGATAAATGCTATATACTGAAGTTTAAGCTCTTTCAAATTGTTTAAAAAATACGTAGTCACATTATACATTATTATTATTGTATGTTAAAATTATTTTCGTCGTACACAGCAATATTTTTGATATTTCAATGGAACTTTAATAAAATTTCATACTCTACCTAATTCAGTTGACTAACTAATATAAATCTGTAAATTCTGGAAAACGAGGATAAATATAGTCTCATACCTCTTAAATTTTCATCACATGTCAATGCATGATAAAGTTATACATTAACACAAATTACAATATTTTCTAATTTATCATACGTAAAATCAAGGTTTTTTCCAATAAATGCTATAATACTAAAATTTAGCATCATTAAAGTTTTTTTTAATACTTAACCACACCATATGCATATTAATGTATTTTAAACATGTTTTCAAGGTTCATGGACATCAATTTTAATTTTCTATTGAGTAATGTTTTAAAAAATATAAGAATACCTAATATCTCAAACCTCTTTAATTTTTATACTATGTCAGTGCATGATGCAGATACACATTAAAAATATCATATTTTTTAATTTATCTTGAAGTAAATGTTTTTAACCCCCTATGAATAGATTGATTTTTCGATAAATATTATCTATAATATTTAGCCTCTTTAGTGTTGCTTATAAATAAATAACAACACTCCAAATATATATATATATATATATATGTATGTATGCTAAACTTATTTCAATGGTAATCATTTCTAATTTTTCAATGAGTAAATTACTTAAACTTCATATACCACATAATAAGTTAATTAACCCCTATAAAAACTTCATTTTTAGAGAAACGTGAACAACTAAGATCCTAAACATCTTTATTCTTCATATTATGTCAGTGCATGACGCATCATTTATTAAAAAAAATACCATATTTTATAATTTATCTTGAAATATGAGAGTTAACCTCTACAAAAAAATCGAGTTTTCTGATAAATATTATATAAATAGGTCTCTTTAGTTTTGTTTAAAAATACATAACCACATTCAAAATTTATATTAATGTACTAAACTTATGTTCATTGTACATGAGCATGAATTCTAATTTTCAACTGAAGAGTTTAATAAAACTCCATATATCGATCTCTATTTTCTAAAGAACTTTGGGAAACTAAAGTATCAAAATTCTTTGATATTCCTTTTATATCAATGATGGATGCATCTATGCATAAAAACAAGAAAATCATATTTTTCTAATTTTTTTTTGAAATATGTGGGTTTATCTATATTAAAAGATGGATTTTTCCGATAAATGCTATTTGTACTTAAATTTAGCCTCTTTAGTTTATTTTAACATATCTAACCACGTTAGAATTTATACTAATGTATCCTAAATTTATTTTCATGGTACGTGGGTATCAGTTATAATAGGTCAACAAGCAATTTAATAAAACTTCATATACCACGTAAATAAAAGAACCAAATTCTATAAAATATATATATTCTAGAGAAATTGGAACAACAAAGGTGTCAGACATCGTTGATCTACATCTTATATATGTGTTGTATGCAGATATGCATTAAAAGAAAAGTACTTTATTTTCTAATTTATCTTGAAATATGTGGGATAACCCTTAGAAAAAGATCGAGTTTTTCGATAAATGTTATACACTAAAGTTTAAGCTCTTCCATATTGTTTAAAAATACCTTATCACATTATATATTTTTATTATTGTATGTTTAACTTATTTTCATAGTACATTGGTGTCGTTTCTAATATTTTAATGAGTAACTTAATAAATTTCAAATTTCATCTAATTCTGAGGACTAACCCTTATACAGTCTGTAATTTCTAGAGAAACGAACACAGATAAGGTTCCAGACCTTTTTAATTTTCATCACAAGTCAGTGCATGTTGAAGTTATGCATTAAAACAAAATATCATATTTTTAAATTTATCTTACGAAAATATCTAGTTTTTCCAATAAATGTTATATTTTTAAAAGTTTAGTCTCGTTAATGTTTTAAAAATACCTAACCACATTCTAAATTTATATTCATGTATGCTAAACATATTTACAATTTTATCATAAAATCATTAGTTTCTTATATATCTACAAAGTTTATTAATATTGTTTAATTTTAATTTAAATTTTTTAAAATTATGCAATTTTAAAAAATTTGTTCAACATAGTTTATTAAAAATTTGATAGAAAATATATCTAAGATTATACTTTTATATATATACATGCATATTCTTAACTATAATTTAAAATAAAAAAATAATTTTTATATTAATTTTTGTGCTTAATTAAATCAAATTTATATAAAAATATTGATAAGAAAAAAAACACAGTATTAATAAAATTGTATTTTAAATATAATCTATATTTATCTGTTTAAAATATTTTAAATTTTTTTACTTCACATGGTGCAAAAAAACACCTAGTTAATTGGGATTGTTTTATTATTTATAGATAGAACAATTTAACGAAGAAACTTTCCCTACTTTTAAAATCCAACATATACAGAAAACACATGAAACAATGGCTCACAAGTTTTGACAGATAAGTTTTCAAATGGTGATTGGATTCTACGTGGTTCATGTTAATTTGATACCAAATATCATCGATGGTAACAAACAGAAGGAATAAAACTAAGCTACAGTCCCTTAATCCGCCTAATCAAGGTAGCCACCAAATAATACCGAAAATCTCGTCAGCATACACTTAAAATCCCACTATTCTAGACCACCCACCATATAAACAAAACACCGCAGAAATTGTTTCCGTGGAACTTTTACGTTACACATATTGGCAGAGGAAACTAATAAGAGCTTTAATTATTTACTCATCTACTAACCGATAGAGAATGTGGTTGCGCAGTTTGACTCAAGAACAGAGTACACACTACATCATATTATCAAATCTTAGAGAACATTAAACTAAACCAAAGAAGAGTACCCAATTGCCTAACTTCTCCTGGGCACAGCACGAGCCTTAAGCGGATGTTTCATAACGACAGTGAACTCTAACTTCTCCGTCAAGTCAACTTCACAACCTTCCACTTCTTTCCACTCAAACTCCTTCACCATATTCGCCACATAGTACTCCAAGTGCAGCATCGCCAGCCCTATCCCCGGACAAATCCTCCTCCCCGCTCCAAACGGCATCATCTTAATCCCTCGACTCCCCGTTATATCCACCGGTTCTTCTTCTCCCATAAACCTCTCCGGCTTAAACTCCATTGGCTCATCCCAAACCTTAGGATCTCTCCCTATCTCCGCCACCATGAAGTTAACCGTCCCTCTCTTCGGTACCTTGTACCCTCCCAGCACAGTGTCTTCTGTGACACTGTGCGGGAGGACGAAATGTCCTGGAGGATGCCTCCGGAGACCTTCCAACACCACTGCCTTCAGATAAGGCATTTTACGCGCCTCTTCTTCCTCTATATCCTTACCTTCTTCTTCTCCGACAACGCTTTTTATCTCTTCGTATAACCTCTTTTGAATCTCCGGATTTTTCACCAAATTCGCCATGATCCACTGCAACGCGGTGGCGGTTGTATCCGTGCCGCCGTTGAGAAACTCCGAGCACAAGCTCACGATTTCGTCTTCGTTCAGCTTCCTCTTCTCATCCGGAAGCTCGAGAGCGAGTAACGTATCAACATACGATTGCACGTAGTTTTCTTCTTCTGATCTTTCCTTCCTGTTTTCAATGATCTTTCTCCGAGCGCGAATCAAAGGAAGCAAAACGTCTCGCTGCTCTCTACGCATCTGATGAAACTCTTCCCAACGACTCCTGAAAATCAGTTTCGTAAACCTAGGCCAGAGGTTAAGGATATTGAATCTAGAGAAGCTAAGTAACTGCCTCCTCTGAACAAACTCCACCGATTTGATCTGCTTCTCATCAAGCTTATCTCCAAAACACATGAGCACCAGAAGCGCGAACATCGCGTAGTGAAGATGATCAACAACAACGATCGGCTCTTCTTGATGCTTGCGAAAGCGTTCAAAGAGGATATCGAGCACCCAGCGACGAGCGTGGGAGTAAGATCTCACACGTGAAGGATGGAGCATCTCGGAAGTCAGGTTTCTCCTTAGGAGACGCCACGTGGCTCCGTAAGCTCCCGAGCTGATGTTGTGCTGGTTGCTGGAGACGATTCTGCTGATGGGAGCCGCGGGCGGACGATCGGCGAAAACGGCGCCGTTTTGAACGAGAGCTTGGTGAGCGAGGGAGCGATCAGCGACGAAGATTGAGGGACGGGAGGTGATGCGGAGGGTGATGATGGGGCCGAGACGGTGGTGGACGGAGCGGAGGTAGGTGTTGAGACCGCCTAGGCCTTTGCGGAGCCACCAGATGGTTCCGATGAAAGGGAAGAAGTTAGGGTCAGGAGGGAGGGGGAGAGAGGATGAGTTACGTAGGCGTGAGAGGAGGAGGTGGAGGAGAAGAGATACGCTGAGAGAAACGATGATGAGTAACCATATCTCCATTATTGTTTTTTTTTTCGTGCAGGTAACTTTTTTTTTTCTTCTTCCTGATCAGTTCGTTATATATAGAGTTGAAGACACGTGTGGGGCCAAATCTTGTTAAGTTTGTGTAACTTTTTATTCTCTGAGCGTGTTCATCAAGTGTTCATAGTAAATTGCTTTTTATAATTATTATTTTTTTTTGCTAAAAAGTAAATATCATATTAATGAAGATTCAGATTTACAAACAAAGTAGATCTAGTTTATGTTACACCTTGGCAAAAAAAGATAAAAACAAGGTTATAACAAAAACGATGAACTAATCTAGAATTAGTGCATCCATATAGCCATGAGGTTTTGGAATTGCTTCCTGTTCCTCCTAGCAGTTATAGTGTTGCGCATCTCTCTATCAATGAGCCTGTAAATTGCAGCTGGTGCCTGAGTAAGCTGGTTATGGAGAACATTGTTTCTCTGCTTCCAGAGATGATATATGGTACATTGGACTGCAAGCTTCTTCAGTATAGGCGGGACAATGGTGGGAGTGCTTCTTATCCAGGAGAGCAGTTCAGCCCACGAGCGAAACATTGGGTTAGGAGGGTTCAGACTCGCTATCGATAGGCACCAAACTTCAGAGCTAAATTCGCAGGTGATGAAGAGATGATCCCTAGTTTCTGCAAAAGTAGAGCAAAGACAGCAATCAGTTGGTATAAGCAGACCCCAAGAAGCCAGTCTAGCTCTCGTCGGTAATCTGTCCATATTAGCCACCCACATAGTAAAGCTGTTCCTTGGAATAGCTCCTTTAAACCATATAATATCCGCAGTGGGAAGGTTGGGTAGCGAAGGTCTCATGTCATGCCATGTGTTTCGGGCATTAAACCTTGGCTCTTCTCTCGCGTTCGTGGCCCAAACATAAGAATCAGGAACGTGAGAAAAGGTAGGGCATATAATGCTGGTCAGGTAGATGTGAAGGTCCAGAGCTTCATTTGATCTTGGAGATGGGAGAGACCACCCAAAACTAGAGCAGGCGTCAACAACTGTGCCATTGAGAGATACTCTGAGTTGTGAAGGTCCCCTGTCGCCTATAAACTTAATTAGCTGGCCAAATGGAGTCCAAGCATCATACCAAAAACTGATTTTTTGACCAGTGCCAAGCATTGGCTTTATAAAGTTAATCCCCTCAGCTCTTAATTTGAGAAACTGTCTCCAAGCCCAAGAATCTAATGCCGATTCATCCAATGCCCAAAAGCTATTATCCCTTGTGTGGTGATGCCGATGATAAAGTGCCCACAGGGAAGCATTATCTGAGAAAAAAAGCCATATAAATCGCAAGCATAACACTTTATTCCAAACATTTAAGTTTCTCAAACCCAGTCCTCCTTCATTTTTTGGCATACAAACATTGAACCATGAGACTTTTGCCCTTCCCGTGATGTCAATGTTCCCAGACCACAAGAAACTCGAGCATAGAGACTCTATTCTCTTGATGCAGCCTTTTGGAAGAATAAAAGTAGACATCCAGAAGTTGACAGTTCCATAGATAACAGAAGCTATCAACTGTAGTCTTCCTGCAAAAGAAAGAGCTTTCACTGCCCAAGACTGGAAACGAGCGATGACCTTTGTTATTAAAGGTTCGTATTCCCCAATGCGCAGCTTCCGGCTCATTAGAGGGAGGCCCAAATACCTGACAGGAAGAGTACCGGTTGGGAATCCGTAGGCAACAAGGTCATTGGTTTCATTAAGGCTTTGTCCTGTGAAGTATAGCTCTGATTTGTTTCTGTTAACAACCAAGCCTGACCACGAAGCAAAATCCTCGAGACACTTAGTTATACCATGAAGAGAGTCGCTTTTTCCATCAAAGAAGATCATAACATCATCTGCAAACATCAAGTGAGAGATTTTGAGTTCAGACGTTCTAGGGTGGTATCCAATGGAACCTGACTCATATCTTGTCTGTAAAAGCCTAGTTAACCCCTCCATAGCTAGCACAAAGAGGTAGGGTGACATTGGATCTCCTTGTCTAATGCCCTTGGTACTGTTGAAAAATCCACCTGAGACTCCATTCACAGACACAGAGAAGGAGGCTGTCGAGATACATTCAGAAATCCAGTTAATAAAGATATCAGGGACAGAGATAGCCTTTAAAATCCCCAAGATAAAATCCCATCGGATAGAGTCAAAGGCTTTCCTTAGATCAACTTTCAACATGGCCTTGGACTCTGACGTACTGGAATTATACCCTTTCACCAGATCTGTGGCTAAGAGGACATTCTCTGCTAGCAGCCTACCTGGCATAAAAGCTGACTGAGCCTGAGAAATCACTTTAGGTAGAACTGCTTTAATCCTGTTAGCAATCAGCTTAGAGATCACTTTATACACTGTGTTCAAGCAAGAAATTGGTCGAAAGTCTGAAGTATAAGAGGCGTTGGCTATCTTGGGAATGAGGACCAGAGTAGTCGCATTCCATTGACGCAGCATAGATCCAGATTTAAAAAATTCTTGCACCGCTTCTGTTACTTCGGGACCAATGACCTGCCAACAAGAGGTGAAAAACTCAGAAGAATAACCATCGGGTCCACTGGTCTTGTTCCTGGGAAGGGAGAAGAAAACATCTCTAATTTCCTGAGCAGTGAATCCTGCTACAAATAAGTTCTGATCCGCCTGAGAGCAAGTGAAGTCAAATAGGATATTCAAATCTTCCTGCATAAACATCTGAGGCTCGGTGGTACCACCCAATAACTCTGAGAAATATTCCACACAGTGAGCTTCGACTTCATCATGGGTTTCAAAATTATTACCAGCTTCATCTGAGAGGTAATGGATATGATTTATAGCCCTGCGCGTAGCAACGATTCGATGAAAGTAGGCTGTTCCAGCATCACCCTTATCCAGCCAAGTAATTCTAGATCGTTGAAAGAGAAAGGATTCCTCAGCCGTGGCAAGTTCCTGCCATTTTAATTGTGCTTCCAGTTCACTTTCTGCGTTGGTGGTTGTTGGATTCTGAAGCATTTCATTCTGTCGCAGCAATAAAATTTGATGCGCTTCAGCCACTCTCTTTTCCAAGTCTGAGTAATTTTCTTTGCTGAAGTGTCTGATGCACTTTTTTAGAAATCTCAGCTTTTCTGAAAGTCGATACATGGCTGATCCTCTGACATTTATAGAGAACCATTCTTCTGTGATAGTAGAGATAAAGTCCGGATGCTGCAGAAGGAAGTTATAGAACTTGAAGGGCCGTTTCCTTCTTTGAAGGTCTGGCCGTAAAGAAACTGTTGCACATGAATGATCAGAGAAGTCCGGGTCTTCGAAGCAGGCTATAGAGGAGGAGAAACACGTCTGCCATCTATCATTTACCAGCACTCTATCGAGTTTCTTCGCTATAGGAGTGGACTTTCTCTTGTTCCACCAAGTGAAAGAATTTCCCCTGAAGTTTAAGTCCTCAAGCTCAGCGTACAAAAGACATTGGCCAAGCTCCCGCATTCTCTTGTCTACATTCAAGGTTTTCGGTAATGAATGCTCTTGAGGGACCAAAATCTGATTAAAATCTCCCATAACAGACCACGGCTTGTCCACTAGAAAAGGAGAGACGGCCAGAGCTTCAAGCTCGACCCAAAGACCAGACCTGAGACTAGCATTGTTTGCAGCATAAACAATGGTAACCACAAAAGAATCCTTGACGTCCGGAAGACAGACCTCGCAGGTTACTTGTTGAAGAGACTTGGATAAGACCAAAACTTTCACACTAGGATGCCATAGGATCCAAATCTTTCCTAGAGCAGAGTAGTTATAGTTATCCGTAAAAAACCAACCAGGAAGAAGATTATTTACAAACTTATTCATCTTCGGTTGCTTAACACGAGTTTCCACAATGCCGCCAAAGAGGGGCTTATTAATCCGAATCCACTTTTTGAAACCATTACGATGACTGAACTTATTGAAGCCTCGCACGTTCCAAAAAAAAGGTCTTTATACATAATTAAAGATCTGATGGGGCCTTGCCCCTAACACGGTTCTTACTAGAGTGACGATTCTTGGTATATATAGAGTTGAAGACACGTGTGCTTTTTATAATTATTGAGTTGAATAAAAATGTGATTATCGTATATATAGAGTTGAAGACACGTGTGTGGCCAAATCTTGGTATGTGACAAGTTCTTTGATGGTTGATAGTGTAACCTCTTTATTTTGTTTGAACGTGTTCATCAAGGTGTTCATACGTAAATTGCTTTTTTGGTAATTATTGAGTTTGAATAAAATTGTGATTATCTGATTTTGTGCGGTGTTCGTAACGTCTAACGTGGAAAGAGATATTCTTCTCCTATTAGGAAATTATGATATCTGAAGAGACATATAACCATTTACTTCTTGTTTAGGTTCACATATTTGTGCTACATTACAAATGAATTCCCATCACGGATTCTTGTGACATCATCGATTGCGTATGTTTCTTAGTGTTATGATCTTTAAAAAAAAGTTGAAGATTTTTCCTACAAGTGAAAAAATGAAACTTTCGCCCAAAAATAAAACAAATGTTTTCTTGTGGAACCGATTTTATTTTCTTGAAAAGTACTAGACGACGCAATAGCTCAATTTCGGTGGACTGTCACTTTTATTTTATGGTTAAAATATCCTAGACAATTGAATGTTTTTTAAATCATTGTATATACCAAGATATTTGTATTATTATATATAACTTTTTATCCTCAGAATGTAAATCACTTTAAAATCTTTTTTCAGTTGTATATTTTGTATGTTGTTAGTTGTTACCAACTTTTCCACACACAAAAGTTTGTGATCACAATGTTTTTTCACAAAGTTCGATTTATTTATACGGGAACTTAGGATGAATTTCAATTAAATTTATTTCCAAAAGAATAACATTTAGAGACTATTATATGAGTTATACAATGATGATAAGCCACAGATACGAGATGGCTATTGGTATATTGAATATCCAGATGTATAAGAGATTCTTGTCATAAGTTGTGTTAATAAATCCCTTATATATTAAAAGAGAAGCATTTTGCATTAAATGTTTTCACACCACCTTCTCACAATTTATTATCTTATTTACTACCTTCTCACAATTTATTACCTTATTTACTACATTCGCACAATATATTACCTTATTTACTTCAACAATTGTTTACCTTATTTACTTCAATTATAAAACACGCGAGATACTTTAAAACTACAAAGTTCAATATCGCATGAGACAAGTTCGGAGGCAAGTGAATTGGCTTGAGGGTCGATGTCAAAGTTCTGGAACGTCGTTATTAGAGCGGTGGGACGTATCTAAGATGATGGATGTGAAGGGCAACGTACCGGAGCCCATGAACGCGATCTTGGTTTGGACATGGCTCGTGTGTAGCGTG
>CAKOAT010067377.1:241738-278452 GCA_932364175.1 Eruca vesicaria subsp. sativa | reverse complement strand
ATATATCTTCACTACGTAGGTTGGTGAGATTGGTTCTGTAGTTTTGGACTTTTGGGCACAAGTTTTTAACGTCGATTTTTGTATCCATAGGAAAGGACGTGGACATGAGCTATTGAACAAATTGTCGACATATATATGTGAAAGGTTTAAGGGTTCTTGAGATTGGAGATTTCGTTATACAAGTCGAGAATTTGCTTCTCGAAATGAGCCTTTTCACAACCCATCTCGAGACTAAAAGGAGATTTGGGATTGTCTCAATACTCTTGATGGTATTGACAGCAATATACTTTCATCTTACGTGTTTCCATGTCGTGTGGATGACAAAAAAAAACAGATATATGAGACAAAATCGCAATTTAACCAAAAAGACAATAATTATAATATAGATATATAATTGGACGATATTAAAACCCGAAACAACCAATCCAAAACATACTAATATGCAAATAAAACAGATATAATGTCTTCTTATCTTCAAAAAATACAACAAATTTAATCATCTCATTCCGCGCAAGGCGCGGATCTAATCCTAGTGTTCAATTAAAATAAGCTGAACCAATACAATGGGGTACTATTTTTCATAGCCGTTGTTGCATCAAAAACCAATATTGTTGATAAACTTGGTTTAGAAAAGAAGACCCGGCAGCTATGCAATTACTTCATCTAGTCCACAATAATTTGGTATCCGATTATCAGCACAAATATACATATCCACATAGGTAGAGATGGGTAGATGACAGGATAGAATTTAAAATTCAGTACTAAATTACCGTTCCATTTAGCATTAGTAAATAACTAAATATACTATAATGAAGTTTGTGATGTAGTATGGTAATAAATCGTTACGTATTATGCATAGCAAGCGTATGATTAGCTCAACTCCTCTGGAGGGTGGGGTTTAATTTGTTTGTTTTTTTACTAATATTTAAAAATTAAGGTAATAATTTTAAAATAATATTAAAATAACTTTTGTATTTCAGAATAAAATTTCGAAAGATTGAGTGGAAGAACGTATTTTGAATTTTTTAAAAAACTTTTAATAGAGTAAATCAAAGTAGATGAATCTTTTACCTCATTAATGAAAAATTTTGGTCACTTGTCTCTTTATTCTTTTGATCAAATTTTGTTTTTAGGATCTCTTGGAAGATTCACTTTTTATTCTGTTGTATTTTTATAAGATTTAGAATCACATCGTATATGGTCATGTTTTACAAGGAATCACTAGAATTTCATTTCCGTTTTAAAAGCACAAAATATTTTATGATACAAAATTTATGAACACTGTTACATATATTTATTAATTTTTAAGATTTTTTTGTCATTTAACATATTTTGTATTTAAATTAGTATTTTTAAATATGACTCAGTTCCGTGGATAGTTGGTAAATCCGATGACCATCCCGGATATGTAATTTGGTTTGGATTTAATTTAATAATTACCCATCAAAATTTTGATAAAACACACAAAATCGCTAAAGCCTGAAACTACCGGTTGAACCACTAGATAATTTAAATTAATTTTATTTAAATTCTTATATTTAAAATTTAAAATTTAATTTTAATGTTTGCATATATATTTAAATACATATTAATTTCAATCTTACTGTATTTTTATTATGTCATACCTCCATCTTGTTACACAAATTATTTAAATTATTTTATATATTTTATGTGAAATGGAAAAAAATAAAAAACATAAATTTTAAAACTTTATATATTTTAAACATGTTCTTTATTGTATTTTATATATATATATATATAACTTATTAGGTATTTGTTAGCTTTCCATAATATTGGTTTAAAAAGATGTATGCGTTATAATTATATATCTTACTTAAATAAGTTTGTTAGAGGAATAATCTTTAACTTCATTTGCATTTTTCAATTTTATTCAGTTCGTATGTGTTAAAATGGCATAATATAATCTACATATACTATGTGATCTACGATTCCATGTTACCTATGAAGCTAAAGACATGATTTTAATTTTTTAATGAAGTTATTTACCTTATTTCATTAACTGATTTTTAGAATATACATAAGCTTAACATTCAATTTATATAAGGTCTGTTTTTTTTTTTATATACAAGGTCTGTTAGAATGCGAGGGAGCTGATTTTTCCGTGCTCATGCACGGATATGAATATTTATCAAGTAAATATATTCTAATTTATTAATTTAGATAGATATTTACTTTTAATTATAAATTAATTTATAATTTATATGTATAACTTATATTAATAATATTATATTATTTTAAATTGGAGATACGATTTGGGAGATGTTATATTTAATCGGTTTGATTGTTTTTTGGTCAATAGTCGATTTGGTTACAGTTGTGTATTTTAGATTGCATCTATTTTTTTTTATTCAACTATAATATTTTCTTTTAAATATACTAAAACTTTAATTATTATTGCATTTAGATTGGTTATCTTCATATATATGTAAATATATTTTAGTAAGATTATGTATGACTTAATATATATTATGCTTATAATGAAATTAAAAATAAACTGAAATTTTGACTCAAAATTACATAAATGAATATAACGATAATATTCTGAAGTCTCATTCATATATATTAATTTTACAAAAAACTGAATTATAACAGTTGGTTAATAATTTATTTTTATATATTGATATTTTTGAGGTATCATGTAATCTATATGTATAAAAATAAAAAATAATGATTTTAAAATTATAGTTAAATCTTTAATTTTGGATATAAGTTAGATTCGTTCCGTTACTCGTTTTGTGAGTATATTGAGTTATATATATTTTTCTAATTCAAATGAAAGTATAATTATTTTTTATTCTAATTAAATCAAATCAAATTAGTTTTATTGATTTCTTAGTGCAAGTATTTTTAGTATTGGATATATGTTGATTTTTACGAAATATTAAAAAGTAAAGTAACGATCAATAGGAATTTACATACATAAGTATGAGTATAAAGATAAACTTTTGAAATTTCCTGAGCACATACTAATATTTACAATAATTAAATATTTCTAAATTTTAAATTATTTTATGTTTTAGATTTCTTAAAAGGTAAACTATAACGTATTTTAAAAAAATTTAAAAATGAGAACGTAGATTTACTTGAGTATTTTTATTATTTATATATTAAGTTCCACAAACATAAAAAAACATAAAATTAAAAAGAAACTAAATAGTAAAAAGAATTTTTAATAATGATAAAATATAATATTTGCATTCTATTAATAGTGTATAGTGCTCCGTTATTTAAAAGGATTTTGAAATTATTTGATCAAAATATTTATTTTTGTAAAAATATTTTTAGTTTCCTCTCTAATATGTCTTAAATAAAAACTAAATATGAAATTTTAGGAAAATTTCGAAAAAATTGTTAAATTTCGTTTATATATAAATATTTATTTTTATAAATATTTCCTTTTTATTTCTGTATTAAAAAGTACACTTAACTAAAAAATTAAGTAAATCTTATTGTGAAAAAAAATACATTATTAATATTAATCTTATTTAATATTTTTAGTTCATTAAAGGTATCTATGTAATCAACCATCGTGAAAGTTAACGTGAACGCGACTCATATGAAACTGAATTCTCAAATAATATTATAGAGATATATTAGTGTTGTATTTGATGACTAATCTTAGTGGACGATTATATGACTCGTTTTTGAAACACACGTTGGACTTTTGTTTTGTAAATGAACACATATAGAACGTGCTAATTGATTTATATAGGTTTTGTTAACTGGTGCTATTGACTATCATTTCCTTTCCGTGTTTCGAAACTATTGTCAATGAGAAAAATGATACATGAGAGAGAGTATAGGTATAATATTGTTATTATCTTTGTGATTATTAAGAAAATTATATTTTAAGATCTTGTTTTAATAAGAAAAATATCAAATAAAAAACATGTTAAATTTCTAATAAATAGGTCCAACAACTTCTCATAGTTATATTATTAAAAGAAAAATACAAAATAGAAATACCCCTTAATTTTACATCTTGTTTATACTAAAATACCACTAAAGTAATTATTGAACATATATTTAATAATGTTTTGTCTTTTTTTTCTAATTTAGTAAATTATTTCTCAAATCATTCATAAACTATATTAATTATTTTATTATGTTAATCAGTGCCGGTCCAATATTTTTATTTTTCTTTCGATGCCCTAAGCTAATTTAAAATTGTATACCTTTATATAACTAAAATTATTATTTAAAATAACGATGTCCTAAGAGGTCGTTTACCTCGCTTATACTCTGGACCGACCATGGTTTTAATGCTACTAATAAACTATTGAATCCTAACTTTTAATATTTATTTATTTCTGATCAAATTAAACAACCATAAGATAAGACATACCTAAAATGATTTTCCAACTAATTAATATTAAAATATACATTAAATAATTAATTAATTAACTTGAAAATAAATAATGTTATATTGTTTACGTAAACAACCACAAAACTATAACAAAAATGATTTAGATATATTAATATTATATTACTATATCTAATTAATAAAATGACAAAAATCATAAAATCACCTAAAATGATTTAAATATCCATTTACTAATTTTTAAAAAAGGATTATTTTAACTTTAATTAGTAATAACTAAATAAATTCACATAAATCCTTTATATAATATATAAAAATATAATTAATTTATAAATATATAATTTTATACATCTTTTGATATAAAATAGTCAAATAAAAATTCAATAGGGGAAAATATTTAAGAGTATAAAATATATAGCACCAGCTAAATAGTATATAGAGAATGCATGGATTAAATATTGTGCGGATGCACGGATTATATTCTAAAAATATGAGTGATATAATTTACGATTTCTAATACAAAATAAAATTACATAATATAAATTATAAAATTATTCTGTTTAGAAATGTCATATTAAATAATTATTTAATGCAGGTAAATTTTTATAATAAATATACTTATAAAAATATATATAAATTGATTATTTTACAAAATTTTATTATTTTATAGCTTTATAATATATAAAATATAACTTGTAGTATTTTATTACAAATGAAATACTGCCCTTTATTTATATAAATTATATATAATACTTTAAAGAAATTTATTTATTTAAAATATATCCAATAAATAAACTTTATCTTAAATTTTTAAAAGATAAAATATCTTATAACATGTCAAAAATCTAAAACTATTACAATATAATAAATTTTAAAACTATTTGTATCTGTGAATTCGTGGACAACCACCTAGTTTAATATTAAAAAGAGTGCATAAATGTAATTACTTTTAAAAACCTAATAGTATAGATTATTCGTATATTAGAATTTAAACTTAACTACTACTTAAAATTAAAAAAAAAATTAAAACAATATCAAAAATTGTTTGAAGATCAGGAAATATTTGATTAAACTTTTTAGATATTTCCAAAACCATCCTTATTGGATTAGGTTTTATTTTCTATATCAATATTCAAAGCCAGGTAATATAAAATACCAAAAACAAACAAATCTGGATGGAACTACATAAGCAATATTCAACAACTACGACATGATGTTTTCAAATTCATGTTCTAAATTCTATTGCATCCCTTCAGTAATTTCATACACTCCCCTTAATTTTGATTAAGTCATTAATGCAAATACGAGTACAGAAAGCAAAATTGAGTCTTTTTGACTGGTCTACATTATGGGAATTGACTCGCTTAATAAGTACAATGAATCAAGATTATGTTTCTATAAACAGGGTAAGAAGACCAGATTTTTTACTCAAAATGAGAAAACAAAAATGACTACGCAAATATTCAAGGAACCAATATAAATTAATATGCTGCTATAAAAGATGAACCTACGAAAAGCAACATTTATATAAACGTAGACTAAGTAGAGTGTTTAATCACAAACCTCTAAGAATTCTCTAATCAGTAAAGAAATCAACAATTCGCCATTCCAAAACCCTCTTCACATTCACATATGAACCCTTTGAAGGTCTTGTTCATCGTTGTGGCCATCTCGGTGGCCTTATGTCCAACACTACTCCATTCTCGACAAATAAAATGTGTCCGGTTGGGTGAGAACTGCATCAAGGATGGAGCAGAAGAGACCATGAAGATGAAATCAGCTTTGGATGTGAGCCGTAGGATTCTCAAAGCCATACGATATATAAATTATGATGCATTGAAGCACGACGTACCAGCTAAACAACATGGTCAACAGGACCGACCGGATAACAAATACCGGCGAGGTTGTACTCTCGCTACCGGATGTTTACGCTTAACGAATTAAACACTAGTTTTTTATTTTTAGTGCAACACAAAAACAAAATATAGTTTTTTCACTTAATTCACACATTTTTGTGTTTATGTATTTTTATTACCTTTGATTGGAATCTTCAAAAACATTGAAAACTTTATTTCTATCTTCGATAACATCTAATTAAATAGGCAATTGTGCATATAACTATCTTCAATAACATTTAAATTTAAAATACAAATTTTATCCTAAGCCTACAAGTATATGTAGTGGGTCAAATATATATAATGCTTGGTATACAGCACAAACTGATGTTGTTATAGATTTAGTTCTGAATAGGTACACTAAAATTAATAAATAAACACATATATTTAGTTAGTATATATATTTAATAAAATATAAATTCTCTAAAAATTAGTTTTATTACTAACGTTATCGTACAAACAAAGTTTTCACTTTTTAAAACAATGAGCAGTATAGAAAATATAAAGTCAAGTGATACACAATAAGAAAAAAATAAGATACTTCTGCATATAAGAATCTGAAACAAACTCTTCAAGAAGATAATCAAATTATTAATTACTGGTAATGAACCACAATAAATGTAAAAATAAATTATAGACACCATTTTTTCAAAAAAATAATTATAGAATCTGTTTTACGATTATTACTTATTAATAATTGTTTTTTCATTTTTATAAACACTTAAAGATTAGCATTAAATGTTGATGCCAACTAATTTTGAAGATTTTTTAGTGTCATTTCGAGGATTATTCTACAATAGTGAATAGTCATCAATATATCACTGTAAGTTGCATTAACTCAAATAGATTATAAATATCATAAAGATTTTCTAACACCATAACTTAGAACTCAATTGTAAATAAAAAATGCAACCTCACTGATTTTAAACAAAAAGTATAAATCTTTGAATATCTATTATGTTATAATATTCATGTAGTATGTTTTCAGATTTTGTAACATAAATAATTTCTATCGCAATGAAATGGACATTATCTGTGATTAATAATTTGTTTACATGGTAATCTAATATATAAGATAAAAAAATATTTGGATCATAATTTAAATTTAACTATTCTTTATTCATTTCGCATTTGCTCATTTTACATATATTTTAGATAGTAAAATGATAAATTGTCAGTTTGACTCATTTCTAATTCAATATATGGTTTACATGTTTATAACAATGTAATATATGTATATTATATAAATTAGATAAATTGATATTTGTGTAATTCCGGGCGTAGCCCGAGTAAAATCTCTAGTCTAATTAATAAAAACGACAAAATAATCATAAAATCACCTAAATCGATCTAAATATCCATTTATTAATGTTTTTAAAAATATTATTTTAAATTTAATTAGTAATAACTAAAAATAAAATCACATAAATCATTCATATAATATATAAATTAATTAATATATAAACATATTATTTTATGCATCTTTTCATATAAAATAGTCAAATTGAAATTCAATAGGAAAAATATTTAAGAGTGTAAAATATAAAGCACCAGTTAAATAGTATATAAAGAATGCATGGATTAATATACATTTGTGGCTGTCGAACAAAAAAATGCGAATGCACGGATTATATTCTAAAAAAATGATATAATCGACGGTTTCAAGATAAAATAAAATTACTTACTATAAAGTATAAAATTATTGCGTTTAGCAATGTCATTTTTTAAATATATATTATCACTTATAAAAAATATATAAAAATTTGATTATTTTATAGCTTTCTAATATATAAAATATGGTTTGTAGTATTTTACTAGAAATATGATTTGTAATATATTATTACAATGGTATTTTATTATGATTGAAATACTACCATTTATTTAAAATATATCTAATAACTAAACTTTACCTTCAAATTTTTAAAGATAAAAATATCTTATGACACGTCAAAAAACTAACAAATATTACACTATAATAAAATTATAAAATTACTTTTATCTACGAATTTGTGGGCAACCACCTAGTTTAATATTAAAAAAAGAGTGCGTAAGTGTAAATTTCAAAAACCAAGTGGATCTCAGGAAAAAAAATCTCATGTTTTAATAGTATTTATTATTTGTATATTAAAAATTCAAACTTAACTACAACTTAAAATAAAATAAAATAATATCAATATCAAAATTATTTGGTGATCAGGAAATATTTGATTAAAAATTAAAATCTTTCCAAAACCATCCATATTAGATTAGGTTATATTTTCTATATCAATATTCAAAGCCAGGTAATATATTACCAAAAACAAACAAATCTGGATGGTAATCCTTTTTCCAAAAAAAAAAAAAGAAAAATATGACATGGTGTTTTCAAACTCGTGTTCTAAATTTTCTAATGCACCCCTTCTGTAATTTTATACACTCCCCTTAATTTTGATTAAGTCATAAATGCAAATACGGATACAGAAAGCAACATTGAGTCTTTTTGACTGGTTTACAATACGGGAATTGACTCAAAAAATAAGTACAATGAATCAAGATTATGTTTCTATAATTAGGCTAAGAAGACCAGATTTTTTACTCGAAATGAGAAAATGAAAATGACTAAGTCAAATATTCAAGGAATGAATCTGCTATAAAAGATGAACCTACGAAAAGCAACATTTATATAAACGTAGACTAAGTAGAGTGTTTAATCACAAACCTCTAAGAATTCTCTAATCAGTAAAGAAATCAAACATTCGCCATTCCAAAACACTCTTCACATTCACATATGAATCCTTTGAAGGTCTTGTTCATCGTTGTGGCCATCTCGGTGGTCTTATGTCCAACACTACTCCATTCTCGACAGATAAAATGTGACCGATTGGGTGAGAACTGCATCGAGGATGGAGCAGAAGAGACCATGAAGATGAGGTCAGCTTTGGATGTGAGCCGTAGGATTCTCAAAGCCACACGATATATAAATTACGATGCATTGAAGCACGACGTACCAGCTAAACAACATGGTCAACAGGACCGGCCAGATAACAAATACCGGCGAGGTTGTACTCTTGCTACCGGATGTTTACGGCTAACGAATTAAACACTAGCTAGTTTTTATTTTTAGTGCAACACAAAAACAAAATATAGTTTTTCCCTTAATTCACACATTTTTCTGATTATGTATTTTTATTACCTTTGATTGGAATCTTCAAAAGCATTGAAGAGTTTTGAAATATTCAAGTTTCAGATATAATCAAAGTTAAATCCAAAATTTTGAAAGCAAAACATTTAAAATAAATACTTATCTATACAGTTGGATAATTAAGGTAGTTATTTAAAAAATTACAAATTATTTTTAGATATCATTTAAGGATATTGAATTGAATATTAGAATTCCTTATTTATGTTTCAAATTTGTGATTAATTTAGATATTCTGATCGATATTTTGGATTTTATGGTTTTCTTTATACCGATTCGGGTTTGACTGAACACTTCAGATTCATATATGTTTTGCACCCTCCCTACAAGATCCATTTGATAAAAAAATTTATATATTTTGAACGTGTACATATATCATGTTTGTGGTTTGAGTTTGGTTCGTACTTTGGATTTACGGAATTTATACTATGTCGACTCCAAATAAAGATAAATGATGATTATAAAAGTTTTCACTGAAAAAATATCATGTGCTTTGATAATGCATGACAAAATCTAGTATTTGATTGAAACATGAACTACAAATCATACCAACATCATCCATAATGGTTTAGGTTTTATTTTCTATACTAATACTCAAAGTCAGGTTTTATAAATACCATAAAACAAACAAATCTGGATGGAATAACATGAGCAATATTCAACAACTATGACATGATATTTTTCAAATTCATGTTCTAAAATTTAATGCATACCGTCAGTAAGTTCATACAGTCCTCCTTTTAATTAAGTCATAAATGCCAATATGAATACAGAAAGCAACATTGAATTTTATTGACTAGTTTACATTATGCGAATTGACTCGGTTAATTTTTGTTTTTGATACAAATAAATACAGTGAATGGTAATTGTATTGGTGTAATTACGGTAAGTAGACCAGATTTTTACTCAAAATGAGACAAATAAAATTTAATAAGTCAAATATTCAAGGAACCATGTAATACAAATGAACATGTTGCCATAAAAGATGAACCTACAATAAGGAACAATTATATAAAGGTAGACTAAGTCGAGTGTTGAATTACAAACCTCTAAGAAGGCTCTAATCAGTAAAGAAATCAACAATTCGCCATTTCAAAACCCTCTTCACATTCACTTATGAATCCTTTGAAGGTCTTGTTCATCGTTGTGGCCATCTCGGTGGTCTTATGTCCAACACTACTCCAATCTCGACAAATAAAATGTGATCGGTTGGGTGAGAACTGCATCAAGGATGGAGCAGAAGAGACCATGAAGATGAGGTCAGCTTTGGATGTGAGCCGTAGGATTCTCAAAGCCACACGATATATAAACTATGATGCATTGAAGCACGACGTACCAGCTAAACAACATGGTCAACAGGACCGGCCAGATAACAAATACCGGCGAGGTTGTACTCTGGCTACCGGATGTTTACGGCTTACAAATTAAACTACATAAACACTAGTTTTTATTTTTAGTGCAACACAAAAACAATTTATATAAAAAAAAAACAATATTTAGTTTTTTTTCCTTTAATTCACATTTTTCTGTTTATGTATTTCTATTACCTTTGATTGGTATCTTCAATAACATTGAAAAGTTTATTACTATCTTCAATAAAATCTAGTTCACATAGGTAAAAAAAGCAATTGTACATATCAATAACCGAACTGTATAATTTCTACCATCTATTATATAATGAATGAATTGAGGAAACAAAACACAAGCTTCAGACTCTTAACGAAGGTTTACACATTTGAGTGAAAGGATCGTGTATTTTACTACATTTATTTTTAACCAAAACAATAGAAGGAAAATTTCTATTGTAGAGTAATAAACTCCCTCCGCTAATCCAAAAACGAAACATATCATTTGATCCAAAACTCAACAACAAAAATCGAAGGCTCTCACAGTAGATATTTCTCGACAACTGTCCGGCCAAACTTTTCTTGAACATCCTTGGGCGTTTCCACCTGACAAAATATGAAACAACGAGGTTTTTAACTAAAATCACCTTACAAAAAAAAAAAGTAGATTTTCCTGTCATTAGCTCATACTACTTACCGCATTTAACGCCTTCAATACTGCTTTAACTGTGTTGTATGAATTCCTTGAACCAATCACCTGAAGAAATTTAGTTTATTAAAACCAAATTTGAAAACGAAAACAAGAATCCGTGTTATATCAATCCGGATGAAGTAAAAATGCACACCTTAGATTTGATGTTCTTGAACCCCGCAAGGAGCAACATTGTTTTCACAACTCTCCCAGCTTTCATTCCCGTTGTTGTTGGTGCAGGCCATAAATATAACTTGTAGCAGATTCAAGTTTATAAATAAGTGGCAAGAATAGATCATGCTAGTCAAAAAGGGACTCAAACAAATAAATACCTTAGTTTTCTTGTAAGAAGTCTGTATTGCGTGTGCAATGGTGTGCTCCTCATGACGTTCTATGTAATGTAGATTCTGAAAGCATTTCTCATATGCCTGTTGGGGTTTGGTAGTTGTTAGAAATGAGACCATGAGAACTAACTAAAGACAGGATATCTAACTAAATACCACAAGCTGTTTAAAAGTTTTATGTTCTTTGGCCAATTCAAGAATTGAAGACATTTCATGCACAAACCAATACTAAAGAATCTTGTCAACCAACCTAAAGTGGAACATAAGCTTTTCACTGGTATCAGAATCACTTAATTGACCATCTTTTGCCACAACGAGATAAGTAACATATGTACATAAGACCTATAGTCTCCTCCATTCATTCTAAGATGACAAATGGTAATGTGAGAATACCTTCTGCATTGCAGCCTGGCCGGTTTCAGCTTTTGCTTTTGCGTACCCAATTACACCTTCGTAGTTCCCGCAGACCATCAAAGCAGTGTACCTTTCAACCCTACCACCCTAAAAAAAGCAGAAGTTTCTCTCTTTTACAACTGAGCAATTGATTTATCAGATACACAACAAAGAGAAATGTGAGACAACTATACCTTTGTAACCTTGGCAACTTTCTTAACATCAATTACATGCACATCATATCCCTGCAAAAAAAACAAGAAATAACCTGATCAGCATAAGTAATAGTGACAAAAGTATATGCCTATATTCATGGCATTTACTTTTCTGTATAAAGGTTGTCTTTTCTTCTCAGTCAAAGCATTTCTCTCCTCAGCCAAATCCCTAATCTCCTCTTCCAACCTCTTCCCTTTCTTCCCAAACGTATGATCAAGCTCAGACAACTTACTCTCAAGCTTCTTATCAATCACATTCAACTTCTCCAACAAAATATCATCCCTCTCCTTCATATCATCAAACTCCTCTTCCTCCTCATCCCCACCATCACCACTCTCCTCCTTACCAACAAGACGCTCCTCCTTCTCCTCCCCAGCGTTCTGAACATTATCACGCTCAATAACTCCGTAATTCGCAGGGTTGTTAGGATCAAAAGCCTCTCTCCACTCAACGAGCCTCATCCCTCTATTAATCTTCTGCTGAAGCATAAACTTCTCTTTCCCTTCCGCGACTCTCAACCGATTCATCAGCTCCCCGATGACTCTATACTCCGGCCCGAGGCTGAAATGCTTCTCCTCGAACTTATCCAGCTTCGTCATCCACTTGTAGGCCTCGTCAAGCGTCTCGGACTTCGTTAGCGTTTGGAGAAGCTCCTTGTGCCGTTGGAACTTCTTGTTGAAGATGTTCTCCTTCTTCCGTTCCTCTTCCCAGTCCACTTCGTCGAGCTCGCTATCGGAGTCGGAGGACTCCTCGCGGCGGTTGAGTTCGGAGCTGTTTTCGTCTTTTAGGTTTTGTTTTTTGAGTTTCTCGATGAACGGGGTGATCCCGAGGTGATCCTCTTCGTCTTCGGCGTCGATGTCTTTGCAGTCGAGGCCTTGGCGTTGCCGATCTTCTCTCTCGCGCTGCTTTTCTTTCTCGACTTCGGTTAGGAGGTCGCGGATTACTCTGTCGGCTTCGGCGGGGGAGATTGTGGATGCGGAGGAGGAGGAGGAGGAGAAGCGGCGGTGGTGGTGGTGGTGGTTATGGGAGGATGAGATCCATGGGGAGATGTGCCTGGGGAATGTGGATGATGAGGTGTTGAGAGTGGAGATTTGACGGAGGGATGAGGAGGATCTAGGGTTTCGGCGGAGGAGGAGGCGGGTGAAGGAGGAGGCGCGGGTTCGGAAGGACATGATTCAGTGGTGGTTCATCAGATGGAAATGGTGGGGGAGGAGAGAAACCTTTCTGCATTTTGTTAGGGTTTTTGTGTGGATCATTGGGCTTTACTTATAGGCCCAATATGATTAATTCCAGGCTGTAAAGCTTAGTGGGGTTTAGGGGCTAACTCTTCTTCTTGATTTTCAACTTAGTAAGAGCATCCCCTAAGGATTCTGAGGGGGAGTTCACACGTTTTTCGAGAGGAACAGTGATGAACCCGGCGCGCGTGGGTTCGTTGTGGTGAACCCGGTTCGTCACGGGTTCGCCACGTGGCGAACTGTGATTCGCCAAATTTTTTTTTTTTTTTTGAAAAAGTTAAAAAAAAAAAATATATATTTTTTATTCCTATGAACCTCTCCCCATCAGGTTTACTGATGGGGATGCTCTAACAACCTTGTATTTTTCTTTCTTTTTGCTCAAAAGTAACAACCCTGTATCAGTTTTAGACTTTTAGTTGGCTATTAAATAAGCAAATGAATTGAATTGGATAAAATAATGCATAGCTTGTGAAATTCAAATGGCTATAAAATAAACAAATTATTGAATCGGGTGAATTTCTGTGGGATAATATTTTCTAAAAAATACTCTCTCCGTTCCTAAAAAATCTATATTCTAGAAAAGAATTTTGTTTATAAAAGTTTTATTTTCTGCATTTTCAATGCATATTTTATTAAATAATTGTAAATTTTAAAAAACTTAATTGCCCTTAATAGATTTTTATTGGTTTAAAATTATGGAAAAAACTAATAACCAAAAACTATACAAATTTAATGTGTGTTTCTTAATATCTGTGAAAATCCTAGAATATAGATTTTTTAGGAACAGAGGGAGCATAAAATTAGCGTAAAAAATATTAGATGTAGACTTTAATGTTAAAACATCAGGGAATCTTGAATAATACTTGACTGATAAACAACATAGAAATCTGAAAATGTGAAAAAATAATTTACACATGGTAGCACATATTAAGAGTTTTCCATGAACAAGAGGAGTGTGAATGAAATAGAGATGGAGAGTAAGTTACTTGAAGCCAAATATCACATCTCACTGTCTTTGTTTCTCAGCTCCAGTTTACATAAAGAAGCAAGGAAGATAGAGTAAAGAGAGTATTCCCCTTTTGTTTCCCTGTCTATATACAAAACATTCACAACCGCTCTCTCATGTAATAAAAATTTACAAAAAACAAAATCAATTCTTGAGGACCATTGCCTCCATTTTCCTCTTCCTTGCTGCGTGTTTTAGTTTCTCTAGCGCCACAAGTCCCACCTGTCTAACCCTCTCTCTCGATAATCCTATCCTGTTAAAATTTTGCCAACAATACAACTTCAAAACGATGATGCAACCAATGGGTCAAAAAGAGGCTTTAAGTTTTGAATAACATACCGTTTGCTAATGTCTTCCCATGTGAGACATTCTTTGTCTAGACCATAGTATAACCTAATAATCTCCCTTTCCCGTTCTCCGAGTGTTGCACTTATAAGCTTGCTCACTTCATCCTGCAGTTTGACCAAGTAGTACAATTTTCATAAAAAGACACAACCAGAAGCATATAAATGTAACGTCAGTTATGACTGTTGGTTTTATTTACCTTAAGTGCCAACTCATCGTACCCGTGCCACGGATTGTTCTCCAAGCGATTGTCCGCAATGTACTGAGAATATTATAACAAAAATCAGCCAAATGTAATAATACTCTGTGTAGCATGGAAGGTGAAACTAAAACAGTTGTTTTTGTTGAAGAGAATCAAAAACAGAGACTCACACTGTGATGGGTTTCTCCAGGGAGACCGTTCAAAGAAGGGAATGCATCTCTGTCTAGCGAAAATATTTTGCTTACAGCCTGCAAGTTTAGTGAGCAATAATAAGAGCATTGGACCTCGAGAAAGAAAGGAACATTTTTTTTTTATTTAAATTACCTCTGTTGCATTCCTAACTTTCTTCTGTGACATGTTTAATGACTCTGCAATCCGCTGTAGGAGAAAAACAAGAAATTATAAAACATGAGAGATACGTAGACAGGATAAGCCACAATTTGTTCAAAATGTTTAAATAACATTGCTTTACATCAATGGATGGTGTGATCCCTTTCTCTTGAAGTCTAAGCTTTGCATTACGGATTAGACCAAGCCTTTCATGCAGGTGAGTAGGCAACCTCAAGGTTCTTGAGTTGTCCACTAATGCTCTTGAGACACCCTTTTACAAATTTTGAAACAAAAAGCATCATCAGTTTTTGTTTTCAAACTACATCAAAAACATCAGAAGTGAAGGAAGCGATATCCTCACCTGTCGAATCCACCAATATACATAAGTTGAGATTCTGAAACCTTTGGAAGAATCAAATTTCTCTATTCCCCGTAAAAGTCCGATAAGACCACCCTTCACGAGTTAAAAGAAAAAAGCTTTCAAGATGATGAAAACAAAGATAAACAAGAGAAAGGTTTTGGAAAATATACCTGAACAAGGTCAGACATTTCTGCTCCCATATTATCGTAACGCTGAGCAATAGACATAACCAAACGAACGTTGCTCATAGCTAACTTCTCCCTCGCTAGATGACATTCCATCAACCATGCCTGCAGCTCTGCCCTAGATATCTTCAAGGATACTGCAAGCTGTTCATCAGATGGCTCACACCCTAATCTATCCTTCAATCTATAATGTTTCCATCACACACAAAAAAAAATTTAGTATTGCATTCTTCATCCATTAGAAACCATTACACCACTAATGACCATTTTATGATTTTTTATTTTTTATATTACCTTGACTTATGCTCATCAAGACGAAGACCAGATTTGATTTTCTTGGACAAGCGCACGACTTCAGCGTGACTAAGAACATGGTCACTTATCACACCTTTCACATAACCTTTGACACGGCTGTTTTGGAACAAGTCCTCTGTAACCGCCTTAACATTACTTTTCTTCTTAGCACCGATCCTCCTTTGCCTCGCTGAAACCCCTGAACCGGTGACGTGAATCTTCTTCCTGGTAATCCTATTCTTCTTCTCAAAGGAAAGATTCCACTGTTTCTCTAACAAAGACCTCTGCAGCAACAAGAGTGCCTCAACAGAATGATCAATAATATCATCATCATCATCCTCTTCTTCCAGTTCCTGATCAGATCCAGGAGGTAGCCATGGTGGCTGCTGCACAGAAGAAGCAACACTCTCTTTAAGAGCCTTGGCAGATTGTGTGTGACGACTTGATGAAGGAAAGCTTGGACTTGATGTCTTTTTCGCAGTTATTCCACTTCTTGTATGGTACTGTGATGAACAGTGATCATTTACAGATAGAAACTTCTCTGTCACGTCTGAGTAGTAAAACGATGAACTCAACAGTCGTTTCCCTGCGTTGAGTCCTATAACTGCTGTTGTGGCCATCATCCCATATACTATTTTTAAGCTTAATTCATCAACAAGTAACACTCTTTATACTCTTCAAAGATCAACCTTCTCCTTATTGTCTTCTGCTAACAAAAATCAAACTATTTAGATATCATTACAAAACACAATTTAACTAACTTGAGACAACTGAATCAGACAAGTTGTAGGTATTTAAAAATATTAGATTCACCTTATCCAGCAAAAATAAATGGTTCAAATCATCATCACTATCCAAATTTGACTAATCCATTAAAATTCAATTTCCAAAAATCAAATTTCTGGGGGAAATAAACAATTAAGAAGCAGAATCATTCAAGATCAACAGAACATTTTCAAAATTTTGGAATAAAGAAAAACAGTTTTTGTAAGAAATCAATGTAACAGTTTTAGATTATAGAGCAAACTCAATTTGGCTCACCTGAGAGAAAATAAAAACTTTGAAAGTTCGAGAGGAGAGGTGTGTGTGAGGCACAGACGAAGCGAAAATGGGTACTATTTTTCCAGTTTTTATTTTACTCAAAAGAGTTTTATTGGTGGCCTAAGATTTTGTAAGAATTTTTTAAAAAGGGATATGTGGTGAAAAGAATTATTATTAGGAGAGGATATTAAGAATAGATATGGGTTGAAGCGATGGGATTGGTGGAAGCAGATACTGGCTCCATGTTTCTGTGGTCGTTAGCCTACTCTCGTCTCTCCTTTACATTTTTCACTATTTATTCGTTTTTAATGCTTTTTATCCTTTTCCTTTTTAAAAAAAAAAATATTTTAATTATTTCTCAAGGAGCTATCTTTTACATTTCACTATTTACTGGTTCCTTTACATTTACAACTAACAATTTAGCGACAATTATAAATTGCACTTTTTCTTTTAGAAAATACATAATTTCATCATCAAAAAAATACTTTTGCTAAACAAAACTTATAAACTTGATAACCAAATAACCTTAGATAATACCTGAGTAACCACAAATAATTTGGTTCCAATATTGGTGAAAAATATTAAAGAAAAAATATATAAAATAGCTTTATGTATTCTAGAATATGTTGACTTATATTAACAATTTATGTTTTTTTGTCAATGAGTTTGTATGTCATAGGTAATATGTTTGAAAATGGTGTATATTATATATGTTTGATGTTGTCTTGATCTAAGTATTTTACGAATAATAAAAATGTGAGTTCCGTATGATATTAGTCATAGTTCAGACGAACCCACTAACAGTTTGCAAACTGAAGTTTCAAAGCAGTAATTTGGAATTGATAGAAAATCCATTGTCGGATATTTGATTCTGAGATTTAAAGAATCGACCTAAAAACCTCAAATGAAATGATTGGATATGTGGTAGTATCATCTTCGATCAGGTTCAAATTGTTTAATTTGTCTTACATGATCTTCGCTTCAAACTATACTTTACATTCACTCTTTAAACATTTTACCAGTTTAAGATAATCTCTTGTTATTTTCTTTAAATAATCTCTTCGCTTCAAATTATTAGGGACAAAGTTTCACATCGGAAATTGGAAAGAATTTTATCTAATATATAAGATAGATGGACCATTCAACTTATCACCAATTGGTTATAAGTTGAAAGTCCATCTGCCTTAAAATCGTATCAGAGCCCACGATCCACGCAAGTCCAACCCGATCCTTATCGATCTAGTCCAAAGTCGGCCCATCGATCCTTACCCGAACATTCCAAGATTGACGCCAAAGAACCATCATCTCGAGGGGGCGTATTAGGGATAATGTCCACATCGGAAGTTGGAAGTAATTCTATCTAGTATATAAAATAGATGGATCATTCTACTTATCACCTATTGGTTTTAAGTTGGAAGTCCATCTACATTAACACAAACTATACTTTACATTTACTCTTTAAATATTTTACCAGTTCAAGATAATCTCATGTATAAAATTGAAAATGAAAAAAAAACTGATGGATAAAAAGGTGTAGAAGATAATGTTCATGTTTGTAAAGCTGAAGAACATTTTAAAATAACACAATTACAGATTCATATGCTTTTCCACATCAAATACAATAATTATCACATCGTATACATCTAAATATTCAGTTATAATATGCGATATAAGAAGACGTATAAGAACACTAAAAATTAATAGATAAAAATATAGTATAAGTTTATTATTTGTGAACAAATTATTAAACATCTTATATATTAAAACAGAAGTCATGAGTTGACTTCATGTGTGATTTTTTAAAAAATGGACTATTACTAGAAAATTATGTTACATTAACTCTATAATAATCTTATCATTATTATATCTTATGAAAAATCATATATATAATAACAAAGATACACTTAACAATTTGGTTTTGGTAAATTACTTTATACTTTCCAACTTAGTCACACAAAATATGTCAATAGATATAAGTTTAGGAATCTTCTATTATTTATAAGGAAATATGTCAATAGTAGTAAAATGCATCCTAAATATATTAACAAAAATCTCTATTATTTATAAGTAAATATGTCAATAGTAGTTAAATGCATCCATAATATATTAACAAAAATCACAGATTCGTAATATGAAATATTTATATACCCTAACAAAATTTACACGCTATATAGTAGATAAATTTAATTCGATGTAAATTTTTAAAATTAGATAATTTTTAAAAAAAGAAATTTTTTTAAAAATTAATTTTAATAAAATTCTTTATAATATTAATTTATGAAGCTATAAGTTTAGTTTTTAGCAAAAATTTCTTTGAAGTTTATATTATCTTTGCAAATTTAAATATACTAATATTTAATCAACCTCTATTTGTATTAATTTATATAAAAATGAAATACTAATCCAACAAAAAATAAAATATAGAAGAAGAAACAAACACATATTTGAAAAACATGTATAATATAAAAATTTTGAAACAATCTATTTGATTAACACACGTATTATATAATATTATTATGTTTGAAAAACATTTACTATACATATCGTTAATATGTGATTACTATAATATATAGTAATTTACAAGTGAAAACAAAATGTTTATATAACTAACTATAAACGAAAATAAACATCCGCGCGGTTGCGCGGGTCAAAATCTAGTTAATCTTTAAAATTTAAAGAGGATAAGAAAAAAGTTCAACTAAAAAAGAAAAGAAATTTACAAAAAAAGTCTAGAAAAGAAAAAATTCTCAGTTCTCGCAAACAAATGGTTAAGCCAACCGGCCCAACCCTGACTGCAAATGGATCCATAGCTTAGTGAATTTTACGAGATTAGAGCATGTTTATCCAAGGGTGCTTAGAGAAGTGCTTAGGAGGAGGAAGGTGCTTAATATGAAGAGAGAGAGTGTGAAAAGTGCTTGTTTAAGCACTTTTCACACTCTCTCTCTTCATATTAAGCACCTCCCTCCTTCTAAGCACTTCTCTAAGCACCCTTGGATAAACATGCTCTTAGTGTTTTCGCGCCTCTTTCTTAACAGACAACGTGAACCTCACGTGGATAAACCCAACCGACTCTGACCTTTTAAATCTTTTCCCTTCCCTCTTCCTCTGTTCAGCGCTTCCCCATTTTCTCTGTTTCCCAAGAAAATCCAGAGACAAAGAGAGAACGCCATTGTTGCTTTTCTCGGAGATTCAGCAGTAAGATTGGCCGATTCTGAATCTGATCATGGAGATGGAGCCAGCAAAGGTTCAAGAAGCAGGGAAAGTCAAAGAAACTGACCAGAAAACTGATCCGTGAGTCGTAAATCAACGTTAAGCTCCTACAATTACATTTACGCTTTCTCCATAGCGTCTCTCTGAAACTCATATTCGATATTCAGAGAAACAGAGAAATCTAAAGAGGAACCAAACGCCACTCGTGTTCTAGCTCTTGATATGATACTCAAGCTGTTTTATTTTCAACTGTAACAAAAAATGGCTACATCACCTACTTGTTTTAGAGGCTCAGCTATAAGGTTTTGGGTGAGGTTTCTTCTTCCTTATCTGTTGATGTCTAATGATATCTCATATCTTCTCTGTTCTTCCCTTTTGTACTATTTTGGAACTTTGTTTGTACCATTGCACCAGTGTTATAAAAAAAAAAAACAAAAAATGGCTTGATCTTGTTTCCTCAATGTGATCAAGAATGTGATTTTTTTCTTGCAGTCTCTATTGAAAATAAGCGTTTTCTTAAGTGATTTCTTGTTGGAGTTTTGTCAAGAAACAACACATCACATCTTCACAGAAGATGGTGAATACGCTGTTCCCCCATCGACACAGCTTCGTGACTTTCTTCTCAACAATCTAAGTGTCACTCATCATCCTCTGGTCTTTCTCTCTGACCTCTACAACACACTTTGTCTAATTTTTCTCTGTTTCTTCATATTTTTCTTGTTTCTTTTCTCTTCAGGAACCAAACGGTGTTTTCGACTTCTTGGTAACCATCTTGAAGCTTCTACCTCTCTGGAGAAGTGGAAATGGCGAAGAAGAAGAAGAGTCTCTGAGTTCTAAATTTGAAGTGTACGCAGTGGTGAAAAAGATTTGTAACAGGTGCAGGTTGGTTACGGAATATCCGGTTGAACGTTCTTACGGTCTAATCGTGGTTGCTAGTTCACTCAGGGACATCAAGGCAAGTCATTTGTGTTCCTGTTTTCTCACGTTAAGTGATGTTTAAAAAAACGTGTTTTGGTTATTTATCACAGTCTGCATTTGAGGATTTGACGTTTGAGAAGATCCTTAAGTTGGAGAGAATCACTTTGATGATGCCTTGTGACAAGGAAGGTTGTGGAAAACGAAACTATGTTGAACGTGTGATCAATAAACTTCCATCTGTTTTCACAATTGGTAAACACCCTATCAAGTTTATTTATTTCGTTATTACGAAGGAGAAGTTAGTTTTTGAGTTGTTTATAGCTCTAGAGTGGGAGAACAATGAGACTGAAGAAGAGATACTTGCTACCACTTCTGTTCTCGCTACTGAAATTGATATTAGTAAGATATACAAGTACCAAGGAGACAGTATATTCACTAAATACCAACTTGTGTCAATGGTATGTGTATCTAGTTCCTTAAGTTATGTTTGGGTTTTCCTATTGAAGATTATTGTTACCAGTAAGTGTAACCAACTCCTGAAGCTGTTGTAATATTAAGGTTTGCTTGTGCGGAGATCAATACAGTTGCGTAGCATATGAAAACAATAGATGGATCAGATACTTTGCTTCTAAGAAAGAGGTAAAGCTTGGACGTTTCTTGTTACAAAAAGCATCTTGACTTCCGACTTGTTTTATCGTTGGGTTTTGTAAGTAAAACTCTGTGAGCTGTGTTGCTGCTTGCTTGTACAGGTTCTTGGAGACTGGGATACTGTTGTCAGCGTTTTTTTAAAAGTGAAGGTTCAACCCGTGATTCTATTTTTTGAAAACGTAAGCAAGCTCCTACGACTGCATATTGCTTCATCAGTTTATTACGTGTTCTTAGTTCCACCAACTTGAATGGCAGGTTATGGGGAGAGATCAGATTGTGTACGGGAGCTTGGGGAATTTATTTGAAGACTATTGAAATCAGTGGTGCAGCCTGCAGGGAATGGATTTGATGTATATGCAGTACGTTAGAATTGATGCCTAGTTGAAAACTTTACAATGAGTTAGTTAGAAAAAAATGCTTCGGAGGTTTGAAGTTGTGACCATATCTGTCTTTTCTCTTCAGCTCAAATTTACCTCTTGATTGATATGCATTGAATAAAGTACTATTTTTCCACAAAACATTATGCATTTTGGTTTGATGTACTGACCAGTAGTAATACTTGTGAAGATAATCATAGAGAGATGCAGCTCGAAGATTTTATTAATTTCACAGTTGTGATGTTCAGTTCAGCACCTCAGCTAGTGAAAGTTTTATTTATTTGTTGGGTTTTAGTCATAAACAATGATATGGACAATACCTATACATAAAATAGATTAAGAAGAATTAATATACTTTATTTTCTTGATTTTAAAAATGAAACAAAAGAAAATAACATAAATGTGGATTGTATCTTAGAACATGATTAACCCCGGTTTCTTAGACCATGTACAATGCGAGAGTTGAAACTGAGTTTTAGCTGTTGAAAATTTTTCAATGAGTATGTTGATATATTGTGTTTATCTTCGTGGATTCAACAAGTGTTGTAAAGTTTCAACTCTTGTAAAAAATATTTGTGGGCATACGCGCCACATATTGCGTTTTGAATGGACATATTGGTTGTATGCTTTTAATTTTTATCATCTCCCAATAATCTAAATGTGTTTTTTATATAATAATAAAATTTTAAAAATAATAAAAATAATATCAAAATTTAAGATTTTTATATATAAGAAGAAACCATTCTCATTTCATTTGAATATAGAAAAATGTCATTTTTCCTAATATTAAATATTTTCGTGTTTTAAATATATATATTTTTTAACACTTAAAACTCTTTTAATATATAATTCTAATGTTTTAAATAAAAGAAAAATAGGAATTAAAAGTTTTGGGGTTGATGTTGAATTTTTTAAAACAAAATTATTGTAGAGATTTAAACTAATGTGTGCGTTGAATAAATGAGGTTAAAAAAAATGATCTCGAAGGTTAAAAGATGAAAATTAGGGTGTTGAAAATGGAGAGAATGTTGAAATCATTGTACATTGTCTTAGTTACGGTTCTTAACTCGTGAGATGACGCTATTTTTCTTTACACTTTTCGGCTAAGGAACGACTCTTATATATTTTATTTAATAGACGGTTCTTAGTTTCTTTTTAATTACAATCTTAAAAAAACTAAAAATTATCTGTTAGTCGAAGTTAAGAACCCCAGTCAAGAAACTAATGTTGATCATGGTTTTATTGTAATATGTTAAAAAAATTCTAATTTTTTGAAATAAAATATGAGAAAACATCCAAATAAACATCGAACTTTCAAATTAAAGTAAAAAAAAATGTCAATTAATGTTTTAACCAAAAAAATACTCCAATTTTCAAAATTGGCCATTTTGGAAACTCATTTTTGTTGACTCAGCCATTTTGGAAACTCGTACAAATCAACTGTCAAACTATTGAACATCTGTTAACTCGCTAAACGACGTCATTTTAAACTCATTAATACTTCTAGTTCAATACCAATATCACTATTCTCGGATTCATTATCATCCTAATCAATCGCAATATCATCTTCATCATTACTTTCTTTGTCGGCTTTCTTCAGTAGCTCAGTCGTAGATAATTTAACTTCCCTAACACTTTATAGTTCAGGTCTCTCTCTACGACGAAACCGAAGTAACCCCATCGTTCTAACCATCCTCTGCGTCGTCAGTAACTCTGGCTTTCAGAGATTATAAGATGGAAAGATTAGACAATTAGAAAATCTAGGATTTTAATTTAGGACTCTCATTTTGTGAAAAAGTGACGATTTAAGTATTTACATATAAAAACCGTCACTATTTAGTTTAGTTGTTAACAGACACTTACATATTTAACATTGACTTTTTCAGATTCTTAAATTGTCCGAGTTAACAAAAAATAAGAGTTAAAATAGCAAATATTTGAAAATAAGAGCATTTTTTGTAGGGCTGTTCAATATGGTGATACCGAACCGTACTGAACCGAACCGAACCGAAATAGACAATATGGTTTGGATTTGGTATATACCATATAAACCGAATGGATATGACTTTATAAAAACCGTAGGATTTGGATATGGTTAGGTTTATAACCGATTAAACCGAACAAAACCGATCAAAGAAAAAAAATATAAATATATACATTATATAACCATTTATTTTCTTGGACTAGTCTTTTTATTTTTATTATTTTATACCTTGTGAAGATATATCTTAATAATTTTATTTTATTTTCTTCAACTATTATCTAAATTTGATTTGATTTTACATGTTGTAAGAAATTGTGAAATTAGATTGTACCTTGTAATTTATTTAGGAGAACAAAGAGAAAATAAGAAAAGCTATACAAAACTGAATCGTTGATCGTTTTGTTTGTTGTTAATTTCACATTTTTATATTTATGAACATCTAGGATTATTTTAATAAATGATAGTTTTGAAAATATGTTTTTTAAAAAAATTCATATAATATGAAACCAAATCAAATAATAATGTTATTTGGTATAAAACCGAATAAACTGAAAACCGGTAGTATAAATGCCGAACCAAACCAAATTAAATATGGTTCCAATATGGTAGCTAACTTTTATAAACCGAATAACCGAAAATCGCAAAAAACCGAACCGAGACCGGACCGAACACCAGATTGAACGGGCCTAATTTTTTGCTTAAACACTAGTTAAAGTTTTTTTTTTGTTTTTTCGTTTAGAAAATTCGAGGTGTTTTTAGCAGTTTTCTTGATAAAATATAGATTTCTTTTTTGAAACTTGGGTAATATGGGCCCAAAGTTCGTAACGTAAGAAGACAGAAATGGTTGGGTACTTGGGTCAACTTAGATGAAACAGAAGATCACGCTTCCAGTGAGATCCACATAATTTTGGTTAAAATAAAAACTAATTAACAAATCAAATTAACCTCATTTTGTCATCTATCAGACGAGAAGAAAATCCAGGATCGCCATGGGACAAGTCTTCGACAAGCTCCGAGGTTAATTCTATTTTTATTCTGTTAAAATCGGTTTCAGTTATAATATGCGATGAAATTGGTAAAATATAGGTAAGCAGTGGAGGCAAAAACAGGTACAGACGATATGTGATCGTGTTTTCGATCGGTTCAAGCTTCAAACCGGAAGAGCCAATCTTTCCTTTGAAGAGCTTTACATCGCCGTGCTTCTCGTCTACAAGTAAGATGTTCATTTTTTTTTAATGGTTTTTACATTATTTAGAAATATTGTAATCTTTTCTTCGCAGTTTTCAGATTTGTTATGTTTATTTTCTCAGTGACATAAACAAGCGATTGCCTGGTCCTCATTTCGATCCGCCTTCTAAGGATCTTGTCAGAAGCATGATGACGGTAAATTTCTAGAGACACTAAACCCCAAACTAAATAGGTTTACTCCATAAGACCATTTTTTTTCTTCAAAATAAAGTAAATCTATAATAAATTTGGGTTCTTCTAATATATTCCATCCGTTTCGATTTACTCGTCGATGTTGAGTTAAATTTTTCGTTTTAAAATAAATGTTATTTTATAATTTCAATGTAAAATTTATTAACTTTATCTGCTATTTTATTTTTTTATTGGTTGAAAAGTGGTCAAATTGTGTTTTTTTTCTCAAAAATATATAAAATTAAATGTTTTCTTAATCTCTGTACATAAACTTAAAACCACAACTAAAGTGAAGAGTGAAGCGGAGAGAGTAGTAATGGGAAATAAATGAATTAATGTATTTATGGAGTAAACTTATTTTTACTCTATTATAGAGCGAAATGGAGTATGATTAAAGATCTTTAACTCTAAAGCTCTACTTTAGAGAGAAAAATAGAGTATATAGTTAGAGATGTTTTAATAGAGTTGATTCTATTTTGAATAAAAAAGTGGATTAATCCATTGGAGATGATCTAACACTAATGTTCATATTTGTGTTGTATGTTAATGTGATAGGACTGTGATATAAACATGGATGGAGAAATTGACCGGGAGGAGTTTGTGAAGTTTATTGAGCTGCTTACGGCTGACACATTCGCGGTGGTGAGCCAAGGTTTGATCATATCCTTGATCGTGGCTCCGACTGTTGCTATAGCTACAAAGAGGGCCACGGAAGGTGTCCCTGGAATTGGAAAAGTGGTGCATAAGCTGCCTACTTCAGTGTATGCTTCTCTTGTCACCCTTGCAGTGGTGTGGGTTAATTCCGAGACAAGTTAGAGGAGCTTCTGTGATGGCTAAAGCTTGCTATCAAAATAAATGTCTTTGTATTGAACTGGTATTACAATTTCATTTGCACGAAAATACAGAAACGGTTGATGACTTGATTCAACTATTACTCTATGAATTTGTTTTGTTATCCGTTTTAAAATACATAGCGGGCTGATTACTAGCTTTGTGATTTTACTCTTGATGGACAGCTAGTTCCATTTCAAAATTTTGATTCACTATTACAAAACCAATACTTTTTGTAAAACTAAAAAAGTTTTTTTTTTACTATAGCTAGTCTTATGTTAAAAAAGCAAGAGGATAATATATTATGTTTATTAGCCTAATTATTACAATTAAAGAATTTATTTAATATTAGTAGTTGACAGAAAAAAAATATTTCTGATAATGATATTTGGAAATGGGTACGTACTAGCTAGAGAGTAAAAACAATTAAACCATAAATATTGTTAGAAATTATATTTTGTAATTTTATACAAAATCACAAAAACTTTTAGATATGTAATTATTGTTGAATAATTTTAAACTATTTATATATGTTAAACTATATATATAATTTTATGATTGAACTATGTTTTATTTTCATTTTTCTAAAAATAAAAATATCTGTGTAATAATTTTATATACACGAAAGAAATATAATATTTATATAAAAATATATATCCGATAAGCTCTACTCAGGTACATCTTAATGCACCAATAACAGAGAAAGAAATTTTGATAAATATAAATAGTTCTTTAATATTTTTTTAAGAAGCTTACATCTTAGCACAATCACTCATCTTAAAAGACACAGTTCCTGCCACAGTATCGTATCCCACAAGGAAATTCATCTGCGCCAAGTTCCCATAGATTGGGAGCGGCTCATATGAAGCAAACGCAAAGCAATACAAATCTTCAGAAATTGCAACAAACGTATTCACCTTGTCGAGTTTCACATCAGCTCCTTTAAAATGAATAGTAATATCTGGAACTTTAATATTCGACCTCACATTGTAACATAGACTCAAAGCTCCCTTGGGATCTTTCTCTCGCTCTGCTTCGATTAAAGAAGAAACAACAGACTCCAACTCAGCGTAAAACCCAGAGGGCAATAAAATCAAAGTCGTACCGGAATCGATAATCATGTTCCCTTCTTCGGTTCCAAAGATTGAACCGTGGAACTGAAGTTTCTTGGTGCCTACGCTAATTGCCTCTAGGGTTAGGTAGTAGTACGTGTCTGGATCTTTCTTGACTAGAGGCGTTGACACAACTCCATCTCCTGACACCACACCCTTCGCTCCAAAGTTGATCGTGCTCGTTAGATCGGTTTCGGAGGTCAAAGGTACCAAACAGTAAGAGAATTTACCGTACCCGAGTTGTGAGACTAGTGACACGTGTCCTCCTCCAAGACCTATGATTCCTGAGTCCAATTCGTTGAATATTCCCACGTTATCAGTTCCACATCCAATGATGACATTTTCGAAAGACACAGGGCTAGATTCACCGAGAGTCACTGTTTCGATGGCCACGTCACCTTTGGTGTATGACTTGTCACCGTATTCAATGGTGTAGGAACAAGTACTGTCGTTGGAGGGACAAGAAAAGTCTTCTAGAGAACGGCATTGGCGTGAGGAGCAAGGAAGTTTTTTAAACGTTGAAGATTTTTTAGGAGCAAACAAGGGAGCCTTCTGGTGGTAACAGTTTTTGCAAGGCGTGCATTGAGTCCAAATCAAGTCGCTTCCAGTGTCTGCTATCGCTAGTATTGGGAACGGTGGAGTTCCAAGAGATATGTTCATGAGATACTCACCTTTGTTTGATGTAACAGCAGCTTGTGCTGAGTCTGGTGATGGAGGATTGAAACGGAGTGGTGCAACGTTGGTAAGGGAACGCTTGATTGCGTTTCTCAGACGTTGTGCATGCGTTTCTGCGGGATTGTAGAGAGGAGATTTTGGGGAATCGCGGTGGATTAGTTCGACCGTGAATCCATGTTTCGGATGGGCGTTTGCGTTTGCGTTTGAGATGATGAACAGAAGGGTGAGTAGAGTTGCGGAAATGAGAGAAGCCATTTTTCTGAGAATCTCTGTTGTTGAGGTAAGAAGATATTAAAACATTGTCATGGTTGACCATATAAATAATTTGATTTGTTACTGGTATTAGATGCTAACTATAGTTAAATGCTAAACGTATTTATGGTAAGATGAAAGAATTAAAGTGGTAATAATCTTTGACTGTTGAATGTTTCTTTTTGTAAAGACTACACCTGTATGTATCACCACTACAATGAATTTAGTTAGATTTCTTTCAAAATATTTACACATGTTCTTTTTTTACAACTTTTCTTTTTGTAAAAAAAATGTCACATATTAGTTTCACCATAGCTTAAATATGCAGACGGTATCCAACAACGGTATACAACAAGGCTCCCAGTAGTGCTGTGCATTCAGATTTTCGGTTCATATTATTCTGTTTTCGGGTTATTCGAGTTGGGGTATTTAAGAATCACAATTTTTTTTGGATCGGATCAATTCGGATAATGTTAGAGTCGGGTCGGATTTCTATTTTTTATAAAATCCAAATGGAATACAATTAGAAAAATGGTTCAGATTTGGTTTGGGTTTAAAGCCTAAAAATAAAAACAACAACAAAAATCGAAAACCCGAATTAAAAGTGGAAAAATATTCCAATAATTCAGGTTTTTGGATATTTTCTATTTATAAATTATTTTTTCATGTATTAAAATTAAAATAATTAATATTTATAATATATCTAAAATATTCGAGTACCCGTTTGGTTCCGGTTCAGTTTCGGTCTTCCGAAATTTAGAAAAAATAGGAACCGTTTGGATTTTTGTAATTTTTGATCCGGTTTCTCTCGATTTTTCGGTATGGTTCCAGTTCGATTTTCGGGTTTCAGATAATATGGCCAGGACTAGCTCCCGCAAAGAATCATGATCAAGTCTATCAAACCCAAAACTACGAGTATGGTCCTCTCTCTCTCTAACAATTAGACACAGAGATGCATCTGTTGTAAATAAGATTTTTTAAAAAAACAATAAATTCATTGGTAATTGTCGATTCCTAAAATCCACGAAGAGGTACATCTTTAGATATAACTGTGTATAGAAATTTACAATAGTTATCCAGCATGATTACATAGAAAAATTATCTCAGGTGAAAAGAAGTTACAATAACAATGTATTGCGTCAAGATGCAGTAACTGTATCCATGTGTTCGTCTCCTTCCTGTCTATCTGACTCAATAAGCATCAGAACAACTTGTCGCATCGATGGCCTCGCGACGGGAGACACACTCGTGCAAAGCAATGCTATCTTCAACACATTGAGCATATGAGAGACGATTCTCTCGTCTTCTAGATTTAACCGGGCATCAAGAACTCCAGAGGACAATGCATCTCTTCTTATGTAACTCCTTACCCAACTCACCACATCCCCACCTTGGTCTATCGGCTGAACCGGCGCTTTCCCGGTTAGCAACTCCAATAGAACCACCCCGTAGCTATATATGTCAGACTTCTCCGTAACTTTCATAGTATATGCATATTCTACAAAATGAAAAGTCTGAATTAAGTCCCTCTCACTTGGAATAATAGACAAAGACATTCATATATTCGGGTTTGGTTCGGATAACTCAGATTTTTAAAAAATCCAATTTTATTTGGTCAAATTTGGTCCGAGTTAGTTTGGTTTCAGATTTCAAAATTATAACTACATACTATCTAAAAGAATTAATTTAAATTAATAATTTAAATTATAAAATTATCCAAATTTAATCCGAAAACCAAAAATTCTGATACTTAATCCGAAAATTCCTCTTTATTTTTTTAACTTTTACTATGAATTTACCAAAAACCGGAACCGAATAGAACTGAAATTACTTAGAATATTAACCGGTTCCTAACTTTATTATCTGAACCGTAATCGAGATAACCAAACTGGAACTAAATCAAATTTTCTAAATATTTGAGCGGATGTCTACAGCTAACTTTTTGTCCACGCTTAAAACTGAAATAAAATTGTAAACCTAAAAGAAATAAATAAATTTACCTGGGGCAATGTAACCATATGATCCAGCAATAGCGGACATAGATTTTGAATGTGGCATATCAATGACTTTCGCTAGTCCAAAATCACCAACATGAGCTTCAAACTTGTCATCAAGCAAAATATTATTCGATTTTATATCACGGTGAAAGATTCTCGGCTTGCAATCATGATGTAAATAAGCAAGACCCTGAGCTGCACCAAGAGCGATTTTAAATCTCGTAGACCAATCCAAATCCCCCGAAGGATCATGTAGTATCTCTCCAAGGCTTCCTCTAGGCATGTACTCGTACAAAAGCAGATTCGATCCTTGGTGGTTGCAAAACCCATGTAGCTTGACAATGTTACGGTGCCTAATATTCCCAAGAGTTAGAATCTCTGCTCTAAAGCTGTTATCCACGTTGTTGTTGTTCCCTCCTCCTTCGTGGTTCGACGCTAGCTTCTTGACAGCAAGAGTGTAACCCGCGGGTAGAACTGCCTTGTAGACGGTTCCACAAGCACCTCTTCCAACTACGAAGCTCTCATCGAAATTATCAGTGGCTGCAACTAAATCTTGAAAAGTGAATCCTTCCTTTGGTGGGAAGTATATGTCTAAAGAGGCTTCAGACTCTTGCATAGAAGTGGTGATAGTAGTTCTCATCGGGCTGCTGCGTCTGATGAGGTAGACAATGAGAACAATAAGAACAAGAGAGACACCACCAATAACAGCTGCAGTTATGGCGATGATTTTGCTTGTACGGATTCCTCCATGCTTCGCCTTCGACGAAGAAGGTGAGAAAGGCTGTGTTTCAACACATTGCTCGTCCAGCGGCGGGCCGCAGAGACCTGTATTGCCAATGAAGCTAGAGATAGACAAGTTACGGAGATGCGGGATAGGGCCGGTCAAGTTGTTGTAGGAGAAATTGTAACCAAATAAACTCGAGAGATTAGCGAAAGAGCTCGGTATTTCACCGGAGAGATCATTGTTGTTGAGGAGGAGTAACTCAAGCATAACGAGATCACTGAGCTTAGAAGGTATCTCTCCGTTAAGCTTGTTGAAGCTGAGATTCAATGCTATTTGTAAACCGGTCAGACTTCCCAATTCTCTTGGAATGTTACCGTTAAACAAATTACCTCCCATTTGTAACTCGGTTAAACGAGTTAAATTCCCTAAAGCCAGAGGGATAGTACCGGTAAGTTTATTATTCGAGAGCTTCAGAAGCTCAAGCTGATAAAGAGAGCCTACATCACTCGGTAAAGTTCCAGAGAAGTTGTTGCAGCACATGTCAAGTCTTTGAAGCATCTTGCATTTAAAGATTTCAGGAGGGATCTCTCCTGTAAGTTTGTTGGATGAGACATTCAATGTCCCAAGCTCTGAGAGTGTGCCAATCTCTCTAGGAAGCTCCCCGGTGAAGGCATTATCTGCTAGCTGCAGTCTTTGCAAGGCGCTGCAGTTTCCGACTTCTCGAGGGATTAAGCCACGGAATCTGTTCTGACCCAACTCAATGGCTGTGAGGTTAACGAGCTTACACAAGTTGGTCGGGAACCGGCCCATGAGGTTGTTACCGGCGAGACGGAGCTGGACAAGAGTTTTGCAAGTGGTGATGCTTGTAGGAATGTTGCCAGAGAGTTTGTTTGCTCCTAAGTTCAAGATGATCATGTTGGAGTGAAGGCATAGGTAGCTTGGGATTCTACCTATGAGATGATTATCAGAGAGATCAAGAACCCATAGATTACTGTAGACGCCTAGTTTTGGAGGTATGTTCCCAGTAAGAGAGTTTTGAAAGAGCTGCAGCATGAAGAGCTTTCTTAAATACTGAAACCCCAAAGGGATAGGACCAGTTAAAGCATTGATGGAGAGATCAAGCTTTGTTAGATTCTTCAGAGTAGTTAGCTCCACAGGGATTGTGCCTATGAGTTGGTTCTCAAATAGATAAAGAAGCTCAAGGCCTAGTATGTTCCCAAACTCCACAGGGATTGTACCAACGAGTTGGTTCTCTGAGAAATCTATCTCAACTGCACTTGAGAGATTCCCAATCTCTCTAGGGATGGTTCCATTCAACATGTTTCTGTAAAGGTATAAATACTCCAAATACACAAGGTTCCCAAGATCTTTTGGAATCGGACCGACAAGCTGGTTCTTGTAGAGAGCAAGAGTTTGTAAGCTTGTGCAGTTGGTTATCTCATTTGGGATTAGCCCTGAGATCTGATTCTCCCAAAGAATCACCTGTGAGAGTCTCTTGAGCATACCAATCTCTTTTGGTATTTCACCACTCAGCTGGTTCTGTGCAAGACCAAGCATGACCAAGCTCTCACACTCACCAATCTCAGAAGGCAGACTTCCAGAGATCATGTTCTGACCAGCTCTGAAGCTCATTAGTTTCTTCAGCTTACCAATGGAACGAGGCAATGATCCACTGATGTTGTTGCTGTAAGTCACAAGTTGAGTGAGAGACAAGAGGTTCCCAATCTCCATAGGGATAGAACCTGTGAGCTTGTTGTTGTATATGATCAGCTTCTCCAATGACAAAAGATTCCCTATCTCCACTGGCACATCACCTCCAAACATGTTGTTGTTTAATCTAAGTACCACCAAGCTTGAACAGTTCCCAATTTCTTTGGGAATATTCCCTGATAACTCATTATATGATAGATCCAGATCCTTCAGATTCACCAATCCACCTATGCTTGGTGATAGATTACCAGAGAGAGCCATTGAGGAGAGATTCAGTGACAAAACCTCTTGATTGGAGTAATTGCTGCACCTCACACCGGTCCATCCACAGGGCATAGAATCATTTGGATTCCAGTTTTTCAGATTTTGCAATTCATCCACAAACTTGCTCTTGATCTCAAGGAGATATTGACCTTCTAAATTCAACCCTCTTGTCTCAGAGATCAAAAGTGTAAGAAGAAGGAGAACACACATGGAAATAACAGTAAGCTTCATCATCATCATCTCCTTGACCATTCATTCATCCACATAATCCATTTAAACCATCCTTTACAAGACATCAAAACAAGATGTTAGCATACCATAAGATCATCCAACAAACACACAAACTCAATTCATATGAGCATAACTAGTATTTTGGAAAGAAGAACACAAACTCTAAAACATGGATCTAAATCAAAGACACATACCTCTCTGAAGATTTTAGGCCAATTAAAGCGACCTTTCAAACTGGTTTCTTGAAGGGAGAAAAAAAATTAGAGGTACAGACCTTTTTTCCTTGCCAGGAAAACAATATTTAAACGAAATGGTCAAGCTATGATTAGTTATTTGATCATTAAAAGCTTTGAAGTTTGAAATTCGATTTTCCCGCAATAAAATAATCTCTAATCGTACTGGCATGCGTCTTTTAATATTAGTTTCAGAAGCTTTCAAGTGTAATGGCAACTTTGCTTTTGTTTATTTCAAGTAATAAAAAAAGAATCTGAATATTCGTTTTGTCTTTCGAGTTACCAAAAAGAAAAAATTTAAAGCTAAAAGTAGAAATGCTTTAAAATCATCATTTGTGTAAAAATGAAGATTTGAAATCATCATTTGTGTAAAAACGAAGATTTGAAACTTGATTAAAGAATACAGATATGGCCGACATGGTAGGAGAACTTGGCTTTCCTCCTTCTCTCACGATCATTTTCATTGATTATACTATTGTAAATTACAATTTAGGCAATCTTCGTGCACTTTTTTTATAAAGAAGATAAATTTAAGGTTTATTGCAAAAATAACTTAAATTTATGGTCAAACATAAAAATAATCTGTTTTTGGCAGTTCAACATATTTTAGCTTTGTTACATAACACGTTCAATTATTTACGAAAGTGTTATTTTGTCAAAAAATCACATAGATGTCTCAAACAAACTTATTACTTTCACTTATATACTAAAATATTGTTGGGGAAAAACGGGACACGGCGCACTGAAATATGTGTTCAAGTTCCCCTGAACTTGTGTGAATCTATGAGGAAAATACTTCGACAATAGTATGATATAGTATAAGCGATAACTAAATGAGACAATCACTTTTTACGTGGAACACCTCCTCGATATGAAAAGGAAAAACCATTGGACCGTAATCCACTCAACAATCTACTATATAAATGTATGTGAGTATAACCACGTTCTCTCTGTTCAACAACCTGAACAGAACATAGACTTTAGCTATAAAGAGTTATCTCCAAAACAAGAACAACAACAACAAGAGAGCAACAACAAAGCTTCAAAACCGGCAACAACCAAACGACCTCAACTCACAAGGATTCCGACAACCAGAGACTAATCCCACCGTACAAATCCAAGATAAACAAGTCAACAATACATCTGCCAAATTTTAGCTCAAACCGAGAAAATCTCACGGTCGGATTTACCAAACACTCAAGTCAGCACTGCTGAAAAACGGTGACGACCAACTTCACTAAAACCCAGACAACAGAAAATCCAACCGTTTAAATCCAAATCCCTCCAAAGAACCTTTAACCCACTAACTGAAGAAGCTTCCCACAAAATATCAGCCTAAACAGAGTCCGTTTTACCCTTCAAATCTACCTTGACAAACCCAGACGAAAATCTGCCTCTTCTCTCTTTTGTCTCTTTTCCCTCATTTATTTCTTCTTGTGTGTCTCCAAAAGTCTAACCACAAAATTAGATTAAGAAACTTTACATAATGTCTCAATAACCTTAAGGCCCAATACTAATGTTATGAATAAATATCATTGGTCGAACATCCAAATTTGGTATCACCTACCAAATCTAATGGGTTTCCTCTATGTAGAAGGAACCCAACAAATATCACCACAACCAGATTTATCAACCATCATTAACAACCAAAATTGAAACTCTAATACCTTAAATTAGATTTTTACTCACTCTTCTCTCATTTTTTTTTACACACACTTCCAACATCTCCCATTTTCTTTTTACTTTAATTTAATTATTTTCATTTTTAAAGTCACATTTTTATTAAACTTCTTTTTTCTTTCATCTGAGTTCAAAGATCTAGATGACCGAAAAAGCTTAACACAAACTTTCACTGAATTTAGATAATTATTCAATTAATTTTCGTATTACCATTTAATTTTCTGAAGATTTTTTGTGAATTATTCTGGTTAAAGTATCTTTACAATTGATTATTTTGTGAGTTTTTGAATATCAACCTCCATAGGAATTATGCTCATTTTCATTTGATTTCATAGACTGTAACACTATTTTAAAATAATAGAATATTTTTACACTGACATTAAAATATTATTTGTTTGCAAAAAAATGTTACACAAAACACATAAAAAATAGAACCAATACCTTTACATATATAATAAAAAATAAATAAATCTTAGTAATAGAATCTTTGTGTAAAATATCATAAAAGTTATGGCTATGAAATTTACCATCTATTTTTTTTTTCTTAAGGTGAAAAGTAAGAATACACTAGCGGAATATATATATATATATATATATATACTAGGTGATTTTCCCGTGCTCATGCACGGGTATAAATACTTATTAAGTAAATATACTATAATAATTGATTACTATTTACTTTTAATTTTTAATTAATTTATAATTTGCATACATGATTTATATTAATAACATTATTTTACTTTAATTAGACATATTATTTTAGAAATATTATATCTAGTCAATTTTATTATTTTATAGTCGATTTTACTGTTATTATTTGGATATATTAGATTACATTCTTTTATTTGAATTCAACTATAATATTTTTTATTCTAAATATATTAAATTTTGATTAATTCTATTATTTACTTTTAGGTTGTTTGCTGTCTCAGATGTCAATATATTTTAGAAAAGTTATTTATAACTTAAGATATATTATGCCTATAATGAAATATAAAATAATTTTGATTTCAAATTACATCAATCGATATAAAGATAATCTTTG
>CAKOAT010067377.1:173055-241638 GCA_932364175.1 Eruca vesicaria subsp. sativa | reverse complement strand
GATTAAATTAATATTATTTATCATTTAAATGTACACGTATTTTCATAATATTTATCAAGTTATATGTTTCTTTAAAATATAGTAGAAAATAAAGCAATAATCAGTAGAAAGTTACATACTTAAGTAACTCATATATTTTTGGAGATTCATGAACACATATCAATATTTACAATAACTAAAATATTTTATAAATTCTAAATAGTTTTATATCTTAGATTTATTGAATGATAAACTGAAATTATTTTAAATAATCTTAAAATGAGAATTCGGATTTGCTTTGGTATTTTTATTATAGTTATATTAAGTTACACAAACATAAATTTTTTTTAAAAAAATTAAAATTAAGAAACATATAATTTAAATAATGATAGAATATATAGTGGTATGATATTTTAAAATATTTTGTAATTATTTGATTAAAAGATGTTTATTGTTGAAAAAGATTTTAATTTCTCTTAAAATTAAGCAGTAAAAATTGTGGTTGTATTTGAGAAATCATATTATATAAGTAAAATTTAATTTATAGATATTTTTTTTTTGCTTTAGTTGAAAGATACTATAGTCAACTAAATATATGAAAATAAATAAAATATTCAATAATTTTAATTAAAACTATTTTAGTTAATAAAAACATATACTTGTTTATGTTACTTAAAATTATGTTTAAAAGTAATTTTTTTTTTCAAATATCAAAATTATATGTGTGAATTTTTGTTATGAAATCACATTATATAAAAATATATTTTTCATATATGAAAATACAGATATAAAGAAAGTATTTTCTTTATTAAAAAAGTACATTTTGTTATTTAAAATATTTTTAATGGATGTTACTATTTTGTTAATCTTCCCTTTTAATGAAACCATATTATATAACATATATTTTCGTTTTTTAATTTTTCCTTTTAAATTTTATTGATGTTTTTTTCTATTATAAATCTTAGTTGGAAATTTTAAAAAGAAAACTAAATACAAAATTAATAATACTATTTTAATATTTTGATAGTATATTAATATTTTGTGAATTTTCCTTTTTAATGAAATCATATTATATAAACATATATTTTCGTTTTTAAATTTAATAATTTTTTTCCTTTTTATTTTAAAAGTTATTTGGAATGTTTTAAAAATGAAACTAAACATAAAATTAATAATATTATTTAAATATACTATTTAAATATATTCATCAAGGGTATCATAGTAATCAACCGGTGTAAGAGTCAACGTGAGCGCGCCATAGGAAAGTGACTTGCAAATAATATTATAGAGATTTGAAGTTAGTTACAGTCCATGGACTTGAAGGCCGAAAAACAACCCAACATAAATAAAAGCCCACAAACGTAGTCACCTTCTTCTCAAAACCAACTGCTGGCTAAACCCTAATTATCAACAGAGGTGACAAGCCTCACCTTACGTTTCTCTGACCTAAAAAATGGCTACTCCGTTGGAGTCTCTTCTCTCCATTGGCCCCTCGGTCTCCACAAACTCCACTCCACACCGCGTCCGGATCTTCCGCGATGAAATCCCTCAGATCCTCCAGAATTTCGGTAAATCATTTCCTCTCTTAATCAGTAAAATAGTTATTTGAGGTATCGTCAAATCATTAAACTGTATTAGATGGACCAATTCGTCAGATTGTATACATTGAGCTAAGATCTTGATCCTGATCTAGTAGATTATACTTATTTAATTAATTAATTAATTATAACCATGCGTCTGTGGTCAAGGCGTTCCGTGGATCCCTAAGTAACCAATGAGTTCGAATCCGCACTTTTCCACTGGTGGCTGGGCTTTCACATTCTCTCTAGGCAGAATGGTTTACCATTTTTTTTAATTAATGAATTATTTTATCTGCAGATATGTCTTCTGAGATTGCACCTGTTTTGGTTGACACAATATTCCAAACACTGGCTTTATACGATGACCGTTGCTCACGCAAAGCTGTTGACGATTTAATTGTAAAGGGATTGGGAAATGTTGCCTTTATGAAAGCCTTTGCAGCCATGCTTGTACAAGTTATGGAGAAGGAGATGAAATTTAGTTTCAACACCGTCTGTTACCGATTACTAGCGTGGTCATGTCTTCTTCTGGAGAAGAGTCAGTTTGCTACCGTTTCGAGGAATGGTTTTGTTAGGGTAGCTTCAGCACAGGCTTCGTTGCTTAGAGTTGTTATGGAGAGCTCTTTCCGTATGCGGAGGGCTTGTAAGAGATATATGTTTCATTTGTTCTCTCAGGTTAGGTTTTGGAAAATTTGAGTAAAGAATCAGTTGATATGAAGTGTATATATATGTGCTAAGATTGTTTTGGTTATTGTTTTTTTTTGTAGTCACAACCTGTCTACAATGCGTATTTGGAGGAACTTAAAAATTCTCGGATTCCGTTTAAGGATACGCCTGAATTGTTAGGACTACTGTGTGAGTTCACTTTTCAGTCTCCTGCTCTGTTTGAACAGTCGAAGGTAAAATATTTACAAATTTAATTTTCCTTTCGCTTTGTTTCTTAAACAAAACTTGATCTTCTAATGATTTTTCCTTCTCAGTTCTATTATAAAAATATCATTTTGTGTGCAGGCCATATTTGTTGATATCTATGTGAAAGATGTCCTGAATTCTAGAGAAAAACTGAAACAGAATGTTAGTAAATGTTTTCAACCTCTTCTTCTGCGCTTGTCACATGAGGAATTCCAAACTGTCATCCTTCCAGCGGCTGTTAAAATGTTGAAACGCAACCCCGAAATTGTTCTGGAATCAGTTGGACTTCTATTAGCAAATGTAAACATTGATTTAAGTAAGTATGCCCTGGAACTTCTACCAGTTATATTACCGCAAGCTCGGCATGTGGATGAAGACAGGCGTCTTGGAGCTTTGTCAATGGTTAGGTGCTTAAGTGAAAAATCAAGTAACCCTGATACTATAGAAGCAATGTTTGCGGCCGTTAAAGCTGTAATTGGAGGTTGGTCCTTATGCCTTGTTAGTCATATTTGTTATACATTGAATTCCTCATACCTGTATGTCCGATTCCTTCTTAATTTATAGATTATGAATAGACAGACTATTATCTTAACTGATTTTATATGATTAAATGAGGGCTAATGTCTTAAAGGTTCTGAAGGAAGACTTCAAACTCCACTTCAAAGAATTGGGATGGTTACTGCAGTGCAAGAACTGGCAAGTGCTCCTGAAGGAAAGTATATTGGTGGTTTGTCCAAGACAGTATGCAACTTTCTCATAGCCTGCTACAAGGACGAAGGTAAGTCTTGAATGGTTCATACCCCTTTAAGTGAACGAAAAGTGAACAATACTTTTCCGTATTTCAGTTATCGTTCAACTCTCTACCTTTATTTTCGCCTGCTAACTGTTTACTGTATATTTTGTAGGAAATGAAGACGTAAAACTTTCAATTTTGTCTGCCATAGCTTCCTGGGTGTCTCGATCTTCTGATGCAGTCCAACCAATCTTTATTTCTTTCATCGCTGCTGGTCTTAAGGAGAAAGAAGCTCTAAGGCGAGGGCATCTCCGCTGTCTACGGATCATATGCAGAAACCCTGATACAATATCTCAGGTCTCCTTGCAAGCATCTTTTCTGGCTTGTATAATCCCAACTCTCTCTTTGACTAAATACGTACCTACTATATACTACAGATATCAGACTTGCTATCCCCTTTAATTCAACTTGTAAAGACGGGATTTACAAAGGCTGTACAACGTCTGGATGGGATATATGCGCTGCTGATTGTTTCCAAGATTGCTGCGTGTGACATCAAAGCAGGTTCTGATCAGGAACTTACGTGTCACATTGCTCTCATTCAGTAGAATCTGAAGGTCCAGTGTTACTTTCTGCTTAATGGTTTTATATTCTTTGCGTTATATTCAGAGGATACGATGGTGAAGGAAAAATTATGGACTTTGATATCCCAACAGGAGCCCGGACTTGTGCAAATTAATATGGTAATATTTTCTTTTCATTACTTCTCGTACTTATTCTTTGATCTGCTCTTACCATGGGAGGGTTCTCACTGCTTTGCTTTGCTTTTTTCTTCGGTTTCTTTCTTATTTTTGCATGTAACAACTAAAAGGCCTCAAAACTATCAAGTGATGATTGTGTTGTATGTGTCGACCTTCTTGAAGTGCTACTCGTGGAACATTCCTCCAGGTGAATGAGCTACCTAATGCTGGATATTCGTTGTTTGACTGTTTGTATAAGTCTTAACCTTATCTCCTACTTGATTTTAGGGTTTTGGAAGCATTTTCAGTGAAACCACTGTCACAGGTAACCTATTAGCGAGTTCATGTTTGGTAACCCTTTCTTCCTGTTCTAGACTTAAGGTGTCATTTTCTATGCAGTTACTTCTCTTTCTACTCTGCCATTCAAGCTGGAATGTCCGTAAATCAGCTTACAGTTCTGTTACCAAGATCTTTCACACAACTTCACAGCTTGCCACTACCCTTTTAGACGAGTTCTCGGGTTTCCTTTCACTAACTGAAGAAAAAATCGTTTCTTCTAGAACCAGGTAAATGATAAGCTCTTTTTTTGTCTTCAATTTTTTTTACCCACCCAGCCACAAGGCAGACATCTGGTAGTCATGCTAGCTATTTTTGACAATTGGCTCTCAATATGACAATTCATTTCGCATTTTAATGGTTTAGACCAAAATGCCAATATCGACTCATTCATTCTAGGTACTAACTTGGCACCTCTGTAGTGACACAGATAATTCCGTGGATCATCAAGCTCCCCTCGTCCCTTCTGTAGAGGTTTTAGTGAAGGCTTTGATTGTTATTTCATCGGCTGCAGTTGCTGTTCCTCCCAGCTCATGGATTGATCGTGCCATATTTTGTTCACATCATCCAAGCATAGTTGGTACTGCAAAAAAAGATGCTGTTTGGAAGGTAATTTGACATTACTAATTTAGCATGGTTTATACTTAATCATGTTTCTTTTATTTGTACTACTTAATAATAATTATACCTTTGGATATACACAGAGATTGCAAAAGTGTCTCAAGGCTTGTGGCCTTGATGTTGCTACTTTTTTGTCTACCAATGGGAAAAGTGTTTGCAAGGTGATCTCACGGCTGTCAGTGACTTCTACGTTACCAAGATATGTGGTTTTCGTTTGTTTAATTTGTTCACTATTAATCAACTGTTGATTTTAATTACTTTTCAGCGTCTGCTTGGACCTATGGGTTTAGTGAGTCCGAGAACTCTTGAGCAGCAAGCGGCAGTATATTCCTTGTCCACAATGATGTCGTTGGCCCCAGAGGACACATTTACAGTGTTTCAGATGGTATCACATTTAATCAAATTTGTTTTCTAATGGACGAAGTTGTACAGGTTAATTTGTTTACTGATCTTTATTTATTTATCTTTCTAGCATCTGCAAGAACTTCCAGATCGGCTCTCTCATGATATGCTTTCGATGACTGACATTAAGGTCAGTCTTCTCACCTTTGGTTTATATAGTACATTATGGAGTTAGCTTTTTTTTCTTTCTTTTTGTAGACACTGTATAAAGTCCAACTGTAACATTTTTACAGACTGCAATGGACACTTTTCCGTGCAAATTGTGGTATTTATTACTTATATTTTATGCTTTGATTCAGATCTTCCAGACCCCTGAGGGAATGCTTTCAAGTGAGCAAGGTATTTATGTTGCTGAAACGATTGGTGCCAAGCACACAAAGCAGGAGACGGTACTTACATACATTTACTATGTTTTTTTATGTTTATACTGGATACATCGTTCTACTTTTAGCATATTGGATCTAGTAATATCTCCTTGTTACTTGTTGTAGGTTTCTAATCATTCTTTAAAGAAAGGATCGGCTGTTAGGGATCCTGCAAATTCGGGTAGAAGGGACAGTACGAAGCCGACAAAGAAAGCTGGTACACATATAGTTGAAATATTCTATTTAGTATTACCCCAACATATATATTCTTCAGCGAAATAATATTTGCAGACAAAGGAAAAACGCCAAAGGAAGAGGCACGTGAACTGATGCTCAAAGAGGAGGCCTCAACGCGGGAAAAGGTTCACAGGATACAAAAAAATCTTTCGCTGGTTCTTCATGCTCTTGGAGAGATGGGTCTTGCTAATCCTGTGTTTTGTCACAGTCAGTTACCTTCTTTGGTATGTAAAAGCTTTGGTGCTTTGTTCCTTAAGAGTTGTACATATCTTAGTTCCACAGAATGAAGAAACAAATTTTGGAAACAATTAAATCTAATTCCCCTGCTACTGCTACTTCCATAATTTTATGATTAAGCTCTTACACGTTTCTTTCCCAGGCCAGGTTTTTGGATCCTTTGCTGCGTTCCCCTATTGTAGGGGATGCAGCCTTTAAGAACATGGTGAAGCTGGCAAGGTGTACAGTTCAGCCACTGTGTAATTGGGCTCTAGAAATTGCAACTGCTCTGCGTTTGATTGCCATTGACGAAGTTGATACTTCATCTGATTTTCAACCATCAGTTGACAAAGCTGGGAAAACATATGAGGGTCTTTTCGAGAGGATTGTAAACGGGTTGTCCGTATCTTGTAAATATGGCCCACTTCCTGTAGATTCCTTCACGTTCATCTTCCCGGTTTGTTTCTTATCATTTCTTTTGACATTATATATTAACTTGTATTTCTTGTCAATGACTTAGTGTGCTTTTTGTCTTGTCAGATACTTGAGCGAATTTTATTGTCATCAAAGCGGACTAAACTTCATGATGATGTACTTCGTATTCTGTACATGCATCTAGATCCAATGCTGCCACTTCCAAGACTCCGCATGATATCAGTTTTGTGACTTAAGCCCTAGCTGTTTTTACACTATTATAGATTTTATTGTATATTTAATTGTTCTCATATCTTTTCATGTTTTTGTGAAAAGTGATGTCTTGAATGTAGTCAGCTTTACTTTTTTTTTTTTTTTAATGTAACTAACATCCAACCAATATTTTCAGGTTCTTTATCATGTGCTAGGTGTTGTTCCTGCGTATCAAGCAGCAATTGGGCCTGCATTGAATGAATTATGTCTTGGATTGCAAGCAGATGATGTCGCAAATGTATTTTTCTTTTCCTGTCTTATACAGTGTTATAGTTCTAGTTCTCTAGAGTTATATTTCATTTCATGTTTGCAGGCGCTATATGGAGTATATTCAAAAGATGTTCATGTCAGAATGGCCTGCTTAAACGCAGTAAAGTGCATTCCAGCTGTTTCCAAATTCTCCCTTCCCCAAAATGTTGATATAGCCACAAACATTTGGATAGCTGTACATGATCCTGAAAAGGTTAGCCATTCATAATTTGATGTATTATCTAGTTTTGTTTGCTGTTAGTTATTACTACTTGATTTTTGTATTGTACGTGTATGCTATGCACACTTAATGTTTGTTGTGTCTTAACAACTAAGCCGATGTTCTTGGCTGGATTTAACACAATTCTTACCCAAAATGATTTTGTTGTTGCACTGTCTGATACCTGTGATCTTAATGCTTGCAGTCAGTAGCTGAAACAGCAGATGATATATGGGCCCGTTATGGTTATGATTTGGGGACCGATTATTCAGGCATCTTTAAGGCACTTTCTCATATAAATCTAAATGTCCGATTAGCTGCAGCAGAAGCATTGGCTGCTGCACTTCATGAAAATCCGACGTCAATCCAGGTCACAACATTTCTTGAATCATTACTTCCTGTGAGAATAAGAATGGTTTTTAAAAATAATTACTTTTGCAGCTATCACTTTCTACTTTATTTTCCCTGTACATTCGTGATTCTACCACGTCTGGTGACGATGTCATCCATGCTGGTTGGATAGGCAGGCAGGGAATCGCCTTGGCACTACAATCTGCTGCCGATGTGTTGACAACAAAGGACCTTCCTGCTGTTATGACCTTTTTGATATCCCGGGCTCTGGTATTTCTTCTAACCCTGCCAATCCGACAGTTTCAGATAATGCTTCTTTATTTGAAATAAAATAACTCTTCTACTCTTAGCCATGTTACAAAGAAATCGGGGTTTCCAGTCTTATCACCTAGAGACCACCACTTAAGTTGTTGTTGAAACTGTAGCTAGCTTTTGACTTCAATTCAGAACATTATATGAACTTTGTATTATTTTTCAAATGCAGGCTGATCCCAACACCGATGTTCGTGGAAGGATGATCAATGCTGGTATTATGATTATTGATAAGCATGGGAAAGAAAACGTTCCATTGTTGTTCCCCATCTTTGAGAATTATTTAAATAAGGAGGTCTGTTCTACAAGCAACTGAAAGCTGGATACATCGTTTGTTTCATGGTGATTTCAAATAGCTTCTGAGCTTCATCTAATCTCTTTTCATGTAGGCATCAGATGAAGAGGAATATGACCTGGTTCGTGAGGGTGTTGTCATATTCACTGGAGCATTAGCAAAGCACTTAGCAAAAGTGATAACTCTACCATTTGTGTAAATCTTGTTACAACGCACATGATTTTCTTCTCGATCTTATATGCTCACTAATGATGACAGGATGATCCTAAAGTCCATACTGTCGTTGAAAAGCTGTTGGAGGTGTTAAATACACCTTCAGAATCTGTTCAGCGTGCAGTCTCAACATGCCTTTCTCCACTTGTGCCATCAAAGAGAGTATGTATTTGTGATTACGTTGATTCCTATTAGTTGGTTCTAAAAAGTTTATGGCCTGTCATCTTGTATCTGTCATTTTTTTTTGTTAGGATGATGCCCCTGCCCTTTTTTCGAGGCTCCTGGATAAGCTAATGAAGAGTGATAAGTATGGTGAGCGAAGAGGAGCGGCTTTTGGTCTTGCGGGAGTGGTTATGGGCTTTGGAATTTCTAGCTTGAAGCAATATGGTCTTGTAGTCACTTTGCAAGAAGCGCTTATCGACAGGTAAGATGATATTTGAAAGTTATTTTTTATGTGCGTCGTTTGTTGTTCATTTTGCTTAGGTATTTTAGCTGTGAGTCAAAAGTCTTTTCATGAATTAGCTCCACTGGTTACATCATTGAGATATTTGCATGAAAAGGCTCCATTGTAGGTTAATATTCCATTTTAGTGTGTTATTTGACTGCTACTTTTTTGTTTTCGTTTTTAGTACAATATTTTAGTTCCATATGTAGTTGTCATATATTTGTATAATATGTAGTAAATACTTTTGTTTTGTTATCTTAAGTAATACATCACAGAGATAACCAGATTATATTTACATGAAAAGGTTCCCTTGAAGGTCAATATTCTACTGTAGTGGATTATTTAACTGCTGATGTTTTCTTGTACTGCTATATACGTTTTTTTTTTTTATCATATATAGGGATAATATGCAAACCTTTCTTCACATCCGCTAAGTCGTTTGTGTTTTGGCTGCAGAAATCTTGCAAAACGGCGTGAAGGAGCACTACTTGCATTTGAATGTCTCTGCGAGAAGCTTGGAAAATTATTTGAACCGTAAGTACAATCTCTAGAGATCAACCTGTTAGAAGCTAATGTTGCAACTTGCTAATAATCTCTTATTCATTCTTTTGATTTAGGTATGTGATCAAGATGTTACCCTTACTTCTGGTGTCGTTTTCTGACCAAGTTGGGGCGGTTCGTGAAGCTGCAGAATGTGCTGCTCGAGCTATGATGTCTCATCTATCCGCATATGGTGTGAAACTTGTCCTTCCTTCTCTACTCAAGGTGATAATTTATACCTAAGAGTGCATTGACACGTGCTTTGCTAATGATCCTCGTTTTTATTGTTTTAAGTATGTGATATTGCTATCTTTTTCATTTTATATACTTTGCGGTGGAATTAAATAGATGGAAAATTTAGTGATGCTTCTATGACTGCATTTTGATTGTTACTGCCGTTTCTTCCAGTTAAAGGCTTAGTTACTAAAGTTGCTATTACTCGTTGCATTTTTTATTTGGCTTGCATGACATGTACGTTTCTGTGTATTTCGTTCTTTCTGATAGGGTCTTGAAGATAAAGCATGGAGAACAAAGCAAAGCAGTGTACAGCTCCTCGGAGCTATGGCATTCTGTAATCCTCAACAACTGTCTCAGTGCCTTCCTAGGGTTGTGCCAAAACTTACAGAGGTTCGTAATGCATGTAGATTTCATCCTGGGAGAGAGTTTCTTTCCGTAGGTTATTTGATATTATCTTATTCCATGACATAAAACTATACAGGTTTTGACGGATACACATCCAAAAGTTCAGTCAGCTGGGCAGCTGGCACTTCAACAGGTTGGAAGTGTCATAAAGAACCCAGAGATATCCTCTCTTGTCCCTACTCTTCTGTTGGCTTTAACAGATCCGAATGATTACACACGCCATGCTCTCGACATCCTTCTTCAAGTAAGGATTCCGTATTTAATGGCCTTGTGATTGTATTTCTTTTCTTTTCCTTCTCACTCTTTCGTCTCTTATTCCAGACAACATTCGTCAATTCCGTTGATGCCCCTTCACTTGCACTATTGGTACCAATAGTGCATAGAGGATTAAGAGAAAGGAGTTCTGAAACAAAAAAGAAAGCTTCTCAAATTGTAGGTAATATGTGTTCGTTGGTGACAGAGCCGAAGGATATGATTCCTTACATAGGATTGCTGCTTCCCGAGGTTAAAAAGGTAATTTTCCGTTCTCCCAGTATAATGAGTCGTCTTTTACATACGTTTTATATTCATTTGAACACTGGTGTTTTCAGGTTCTTGTGGATCCAATTCCCGAGGTACGTTCTGTTGCAGCAAGGGCTGTAGGGTCACTTATCAGAGGAATGGGGGAGGAGAATTTCCCAGATCTTGTTCCATGGCTATTCGAGACTCTAAAATCTGACACAAGCAATGTTGAAAGATATGGAGCTGCTCAGGGTTTAAGTGAGGTATGTAGAGTAAGATGTGTTTTTTGTTGCTTTCGGGACCACCGTATAATGTTGTTATTAAGTACATCGGAAACTGATATGGTGTACGGCATATTTGGAAATAGATTAAGTTGCAATATCGGTTATGTCAGCTTCTGCTAACAACTGTTTCCGACAAATTATAGCTGCATATGTTAGCATTCTTTCTCCTTATGTTTCTCTTCAGGTATTAGCAGCTCTTGGGACAGAGTACTTCGAGGCTTTACTTCCTGATCTCATTCGTCATTGTTCTCATCAAAAAGCATCAGTCCGGGATGGGTACCTTACGCTTTTCAAGGTGAACTTTGCAATAGATATTCCTCAATTTTCACGCTTTTCAAGATTTTCTAAAAGCTTTCGCTTGTTAATTGCAGTTCTTACCAAGGTCCTTGGGTGCCCAATTCCAGAACTACTTGCAGCTTGTGTTACCGGCCATCCTGGATGGTGAACCTATCACTTTTAGCACATTTTTAACTTCTTTACTAGGTTTTGACTTACTGAAAACTGATTGTGCCCTAATACTTTAGGTCTTGCCGATGAGAATGAATCTGTTCGTGATGCAGCCCTGGGGGCTGGCCATGTACTGGTGGAGCACCATGCAACAACGTGAGAATCTAAACTGCATATTTTTCTTTTTTATCTTTTATTGCATGGTTAATTAGATTATTTAATGTTAACTTACCATGATCCGTAGATTGCTTATATTTTCTACTCATTTTATTAGTTCCATGACAATTTCAATTGATAAATTCTATTTTAACTGATTATTGATATTTAGAGAAGCTTTATTAGTATTCAACATCTCATGTCTGAAGATGCATCATTTGTTATACAGGTCTCTGCCTCTTCTTCTTCCAGCTGTGGAGGATGGTATTTTTAATGACAATTGGCGTATCCGTCAAAGTTCCGTTGAACTGCTTGGAGATCTTTTGTTCAAGGTTAATATCAATTTTCTTTTGTGCTTGTGTTTTTCATGTTCTTTAATACCAGCCAAAACCTGAGCCCAGTACTTGGTAACCGTTGTTGTTATCCTCATAGCCTGTTATAGATGTTGCGATGCATTGTTTTTAGTGTACTGTACACCTGGTCAAAGAGTGAAATAATTTACTATTATCTTCAGCACTGTGAAATTAAGTATCACCAATAATTCTTAAAAGCTGTAAAATAGTTCTAAGCATGCCTGAACGTTTGTTATTTGATTATAGGTTGCTGGTACTTCGGGTAAGGCTCTGCTGGAGGGTGGAAGTGATGATGAAGGTGCAAGTACTGAAGCGCAGGGTAGAGCAATTATTGATATTTTAGGAATGGAAAAGCGCAATGAAGTTCTTGCTGCCTTATATATGGTCCGGACTGATATTAGTTTGTCTGTTCGTCAGGTAATGTTATTACTTGTTCATCTACGTGTTTTGTTGAATGTATGGACTTCGCTTTTACGATGAAAATAAAAATGTCTGCTTTTTCCAGGCGGCACTTCATGTATGGAAAACCATCGTGGCAAATACACCAAAAACACTGAAGGAGATAATGCCAATCTTGATGAGTACATTAATATCGTCTTTAGCATCACCATCCTCTGAGAGGCGGCAGGTTTGGATCCTACTTTTTTTTCGTCTCTTTCCTTGTATTTTTAACCTGTAGTTGTCTAAATCTATTATACTGTGGTGTAGGTAGCGGGAAGATCACTTGGAGAGCTTGTCAGGAAGCTTGGTGAAAGGGTGCTTCCTCTTATCATTCCAATTTTAGCCAAAGGGCTGAAAGATCCGGATGTTGACAAAAGACAAGTAAGCTTTATTTATTTAATCTCTTAAATGGACTAGGTACTACTGGTTGATTTATGTTCACTAAATTTGAGTCTGATTCATGATTTTATGTCCGTATGTTATGTTTATATGTTTTAAGATTGACTAACTTGATGCTAAGCATATGCAGACTTATCAGGCACATGTCATTAATCTCTTAACACGTTGGCTTGATATTTTAATGCATGATTGACAGGGAGTATGCATTGGCCTGAATGAAGTGATGGCAAGTGCTGGGAGGAGTCAGTTGCTGAGTTTCATGGATCAGCTCATCCCCACAATTCGGACGGCACTTTGTGATAGGTTTGTTTTATTCTTCTTGCATCAGCTGCAGATTTAGTATGTTTCTTTATGCTATCGAAAGATTTAATATTCTGAACATCTACAACTTTTGTCTACAGTGCTCTTGAGGTTCGTGAATCTGCTGGACTAGCATTCAGTACTCTGTACAAGGTACATGTACTGAATTCTCTTTGCTTATAAGATTGTTCATCTATCCACATTATATTTATTGTTCGACTACTTTTGAAATGTAGAGCGCTGGATTGCAAGCAATGGATGAGATTATCCCAACACTTCTGGAAGCATTAGAGGATGATGAAATGTCTACTACTGCCCTGGATGGGCTTAAACAAATAATAAGGTTTTCTTTTACTGGTTCCTCGGGCTCTTGTTCCACTTTCCCTTTCAAAGTTTTGTGGTTTGCTGAATTTACTTTTTTGAATATCAGTGTTAGGACGGCTGCTGTTCTTCCACATATCTTGCCCAAGCTTGTTCATCTACCTCTCTCGTATGTGTTCCTTTTTGTCCACTTCTGTAAATATTCATCATCAAGCATAATGAATTACTCTTTGGTTGTCTCAAACATTAAAAAATGCTATGTCTAGTGCCTTAAATGCACATGCTATTGGAGCCTTAGCCGAAGTTGCGGGTGCTGGTTTTAACAATCATCTTGGGACCATAATGCCTGCTTTGCTCTCTGCAATGGGAGATGAAAATAAGGTAAAGAATAAGCTTGTCACCCCTCAAATTTGTATGAATGCTACTTTTTTCTTTTTTATTTGAGCTTATGATTATATTTCTTGCCGCAGGAAGTACAAGAATTGGCACAAGAGGCAGCAGAGAGGGTGGTTCTTGTGATCGATGAAGAAGGAGTTGAAACTCTATTATCAGAACTTCTGAAAGGAGTGTCTGATAGTCAGGTTTGTTTGTTACCTCTTTTAATTAATTATATTATTTTTGGCATGCAAGTAATTAAGGTGTTAAAATTGTCTGTTTTCAGGCATCAATAAGAAGAAGTTCTTCGTATCTGATTGGTTACTTCTTTAAGAGTAGCAAGCTTTACTTGGTTGATGAAGCTCCAAACATGATATCTACCTTGATTGTCATGCTCAGTGATTCTGATTCGACGACTGTTGCGGTAGGCTATTTTTACCAAAAACGGAAAGAGTTGACTGAGCATGTCTTGTCTAACTTGCTCTCCTTTAAACAGGTTTCCTGGGAAGCTTTGGCTAGGGTTATTGGTTCTGTTCCAAAAGAAGTACTTCCGTCATATATAAAACTTGTACGTGATTCTGTATCTACAGCTAGGGACAAAGAGCGCAGAAGGCGAAAGGTGAACTTTGTTCTATATTTCAATGAATTTCACACTATATGAGAGATTACAGATGAGTGATGTTTTCTGTGTTACTTGAATTACAGGGAGGATATGTTGTTATTTCGGGTTTATGCCTCCCTAAATCCCTTAGGCCATTACTTCCAGTATTTTTACAGGTATTATTTTTATCTTTCTTTTCTTGTGCTAAGGCCAACTTAAATCAGATCTTTAAATTGTGTATAAGCATGCCTGTATAATCGTTTTGCTATGATTTCCAGGGTCTAATTAGTGGATCAGCCGAGTTAAGAGAGCAAGCTGCACTTGGTCTTGGTGAACTTATTGAAGTTACTAGCGAGGAAGCATTGAAGGAGTTCGTCATACCGATAACAGGGTATGCAGTGTGTGAATCTTAATACCTTTGTTTCGATATTTCTTCTGCTACAAATCAAAAGGCAGTACTTCGTACTTGGCTTTGGTATTAAAGCCTTATTTGGAAAAATTATGTTCAAAGTTGCATATGTGCTATCCGAGTCCAGTGCTAAGTCTAATGATCTTAGAAGCTCTTTCACTGAAATATACCATAAATGTTATAACGTATCGAACTGTCTGTTGAGCTCAGATATACCTTTTGTTTTTGTTTTTTTAGGCCTCTTATTCGGATCATAGGAGATCGGTTTCCATGGCAGGTCAAAAGCGCTATCTTGGCTACATTAATCATTCTAATACAAAGGGGTGGAATGGCGCTTAAGCCGTTTCTCCCTCAACTTCAAACAACATTTGTCAAGTGTCTACAAGACTCTACAAGGTTAGTCCTTCATATCAACTTGGGTGGAAGTTAGATTATAAATATTTAGTAGAAGGAAACAGCAATTATAGCGCTTATTAATTCGTAAAATTATACTGTTTCCAATTTTAAGAAGACTACATCTGCCTTGCATGACTAGATCAACTCTTCATCTAAATTTTTAGTCCGGTCTCTTATCTCTACACCTCCCAAATCGAAGTACTCGACATTGCAAATACGAACGTGGAATATGCTCTCTATAAAATGAAGTTGTTTTCTCGTGTACTTTGATCTAACACTTTCACACTCCAGGACCATCCGTTCTAGTGCTGCGCTTGCCCTGGGGAAGCTTAGTGCATTAAGCACGAGGATTGACCCATTAGTTGGTGACTTGACGAATAGTTTCCAGGTAACTTTTGCATCTTTTAGCTACAAATGCATGATTTCAGTAATTTGTCGATATAGTTGTTAGTTTCTGAAATCGGTTATATGTATCAGGCTGCAGATTCTGGGGTACGTGAGGCCATTCTATCTGCGATGAGAGGTGTAATAAAACATGCTGGGAAGAGCATTGGGCCTGCTGTTAGAATACGCATTTTTGATCTCATTAAGGATCTAATGCACAATGAGGATGACCAAGTTCGAATTTCTGCCACTAGCATGATGGGTGTCTTATCACAGGTAGGGCTTAGATATGATCACAGAGTTAGCACTGTTTGTGATAATTGTACTATACTTTGATGAAGCCTAAGCGGTCTTACGTTTGCACTTTTGGCAGTACCTGGAAGCTGCACAACTCAGTGATCTGCTTCAGGAAGTCAAAGATTTATCTGCCTCACAAAAATGGAGCTCTAGGCATGGGTCAGTTCTGTGTATTGCATCCTTGCTGAAGCACAATCCTTCAACCATTATGACATCTTCACACTTTTCCTCAATGTTAAATTCTCTTAAGAGCTCTTTGAAGGACGAGAAGGTACCCTTTTGTGAGAAATAAGGTTTCCCTCATTATCTGTATAACTTCTATCTGACATCTTCTCTTTAAATAGTTTCCACTACGTGAAACCTCGACAAAGGCCTTGGGAAGGCTTTTGATACATCAACTTGCAACGGAGCCTTCCACCACATCAAGAGTTGTTATCGATATCCTCTCATCGATCGTCTCAGCTTTGCATGATGATTCGAGTGAGGTCCGAAGAAGAGCTCTCTCGTCACTTAAAGCTTTTGCAAGAGTAAGTAAAAGATTCTAGTCGTTTTGAGTTGATGATTCCTTTGTTAGTGATACGTAAGGCGGTAACAGCAAGACGTTTTCTTTTTACAGAATAACCCAGCAGCAAGCCTTGCCAATGTGAGTGTTATAGGGCCTCCGCTTGCTGAATGTTTGAAAGATGGAAGCACACCAGTGAGACTTGCTGCAGAAAGATGTGCTGTGCACGTGTTCCAATTAACAAAGGGTATTGAATCTGGCATAACATATCTCTGGACAGTTTTTAGTTTTGAGTTCCAACCATTTATGCACAGTTTGAGTTACTAATTTTCTTTTGTTGCCCTCTTCAGGCGCTGAAAATGTACAAGCAGCTCAAAAATATATTACAGGATTGGATGCCCGACGGTTATCCAAGATGCCTGAACAAAGGTACTTTTATCTTCACTTTATACATTTTTAGTCTCAAGATATGGCTTAAATAAATGGCATTTCTTGTTGTGGATAAGTTCACTTAAGTGAGATATATTACATTTGCAGCGATGACAGCGACGATAGTGAAGATGAAAATGGGCGTGGTTAGGAGGAGGAAACTTTTTGGTAGAAGAGGCTCATTGGTTTACCCTATACACATTTTCTGCATAAGCATTGTCCCGTGAGTTGCGGATGATACTTGATCTCTTTTCCTTGCCATGAGACTATTGTAGCAGTTACACCGTTGATATAAGATTATACCAGGTTTTGGTTTATCAAATATTTGTGTTTTATGTTTGAATTTATGTACTGCTTTTGTAATCTGTCTCTTCATGATTTTGCTTTACATTAACTCGATTATCTACTGTTGTATCCACACTCGATGAAGAAGACTTTCACTCTGAATCCGTTATTTTAATTTTTGCATAATAAAATGTTAAATCATTACTGTTCTTAAATTCATATTCACAATTCATATAATTTTAATTAATTATGGCTAATAGTGAAGCTTATTATGTTTTGTATATTTGTTTGAAGCTATACCACTAGAAAAAGATTTTCAAACATAAAATCCAAAATTTATTTAAATATGTCTCTTTTGAAGATAGTCTAAGAACGTGAAGACCAAAACAGCTGGAAGTTATGAAGATGGCATGTGGTTTCTTATCTAATTCGGTAAGAGAATAGTGGCTTCATTAACTGCATCTATACCTAAAGTTGTATATCTTTTTTTATTCACACTACATATATTACTCTGAGAAAAAGATGAAAATATTGATATATTTCCTATATGCTGCCTTAACATATTCGTATAACATGTGCTCTTTTTCTTTAATGCGTTCAAACGCTTTCTGCCGCATTAACTACCAATCTAGAGTGTGATTGGTTTCTCCAATATCATCCGTAAACACAATTTTTACGGTTGATAATAATTATTAACGTTTTACAAGAATTACATAAAATTTTATAAAATTTTTCAAACCGTTCATAAAATTTTAAAGTCAAAACTGGTTCTTACTAATGTTTACAACTGTGGGCGATTGTAACTAGATAAACAAATACTCCATCTGTTCCTAAAATATTCATATTCTAATTTTTCACACTTTTTAATAAAACATAAGAAATTTGCATAGTTTTTGTATTTATCTTATTTTCATAATTTTAAACCAATAAAAAATAAATTAGTGCAATTAAGTTTTTTGAAGTTTATAATTAGTTAATAAAACATGCATTAAAAATGTAAAAATAGATCTTTTAGAAACATTTTTTTCTAGAATATGTATCTTTAAAGAACGGAGGGAGTATAAAAAATTTCTGAAAATATCTTAAAATTTTAAAATTAAATATTAAGATGGAGATATTATATATTTGCATTTTATGTCTTAATTTAGATACAGTTGTTTATTTGTATTAGAAAAACTTAATCCAAAAATAGTCACTATAGTTTAAACATTAATATATATAAATGAAACAAAATATTCTTATAAAAGTTGTAAAATAATCTTTAAAAAATAGGTTAAAGTTATAACTTTCATGTAAATATACGAATTACGTAAATAAACACAATATTATTATTAATTATATTACATTAATGGTTATTATATTTAACACAATAGTATATTTAATTTTTAATAATGTTAATTAATATGTAAATATTTGTAATTTACTATTAAACTGCTACAATATCTCTTAATTAATCAGTTACAAATATTCCATAAACACATACGTTTTTAACCGCTATATCAGTCGTACAAATCAATTAATAATGCTAGAAACCTTAATCACCTACATCTACAAATTTTCACAACTGCTGCATTTCAATCAATCAGTCACTCAATACAAAAATGACTATTACACACGGAGATGAACTTAAAAATATAAAACCAAGTTCGGTTTGAATAAAACTCATAAACTAATTATTTAACTGAAAATATTAAAATCAATTTTATTTAATAGATTGTGTCTGATATTTATAGTACCAATAAAATATATTTAATGTTACCAGTAAATTTCTGATTTATGCAATTTTTGCTTCTAAACCAAATTTAGTTATGTCTTTTAGCATTCAAATTAATAATAGAATCGAACCCAAAAAAAATCTGCAAAAATGTGAACTGAACCAATCTCTTACATAAATATCTGAATGAACCAACATTATATGTAAACAAAAGACATTTGTGAGGAAAATTGTCTTTTAAAACTAGCTACAGAAAAGTGCAAGTTTCCAACTAATGCTCACAATTTTGTTACAAATTTCGAGTTTCATTTTTGAGAAGTTGTTTAAAATATCATTTTCATTATTTTTATATTTACCTTAACCATATTTACCTTTGATTTTAAATAAATAAATATACAGTTATAATTCTAGGATTAACTAATCTAAATTTAGGATTTAGACTTGAAGGGGATGATTTTATTTGCGAGGTAGAGTTTAAAATTTTAGTAAATATTTTAATAATAGTTTCTAAAAGAATTTTTTGAATTTCAAAAAGAAAATTAAAAAAATCAAAAAATCAAAAAAGAAAGTTCATGAATAAGTTCGAATTAAGGTATAATTTGAAAGTTATAAAATATTTTTATTATTTATTATATAATTATTTATATTTCTAAAGTAAATGTATATATGTATTTTGCCACGTTCAATAAATCTCTTAATTAAATATTTTCGAAAGTATCTATTCAGAGAAGAAAAACATGAATAAATAATACCAATGGAAGTAAAATGGAAAGAAAAGTAAAATTTCTCCATGAGTTTTCCTCTTAATATGCCAGGAGTTGCATGAGAATATCATAATCCCGTGCAAACCCGTCTGAAATTTATTTAAACACCGAACAAGTTACTATCTTTTTCGTTAGGGTTAATCAAAGAGTTATGACACATAAATCCATATATTTATCAGTAGGGAAAGGTTGTTTGTTTGATTCTTTCCTTCCCAACCATAAATCGAATAAAGAAATTAAAAACTCACAGTTTTTGGACTGTCCGAGAAGTTGCCCAAAATTAATAAAAGCAATCTTTAACAAATTTTGAATACACTGTATAAAAATAGTAGACAGAGGGTAGGTGGTAGTTATAAACACACATTAATGGCACCGAACTAAAAACCTACTATAATATAGCATTGCTCCGCTTACAAGGTTTGATACACAAATCCTCTCTCACACCAACGCAAAAACACAATGACCAACGTTGCAGTAATCGCCGCTATTTTGATTGCAGCATCGTTATCAGCTACCGTGTCAGGACAAATGGCTCCATCTCCTTCGTCATCAGGACCTTCTGCTGCACTAGATTGCACGACGAATCTGTTCAACATGTCGGACTGTCTTTCGTACGTTCAGGCAGGAAGCAGTGGTGGTGGTGCAGCCAAACCGGACAAGGCTTGTTGTCCTGAGCTGGCCGGCCTAGTCGAGAGCTCGCCACAATGCCTATGTTACCTACTTGGCGGAGATATGGCGGCTCAGTATGGAATCAAGATTGATAAGGCAAAGGCTCTCAAGCTTCCTGGGGTTTGTGGTGTCGATACTCCCGATCCCTCACTTTGTTCACGTACGTAATTTTTAACTTTCACTCTGAATTTGTTTTTAAGTTTTAACTATGGAAGTTGTTGATTAATATTCTTTAAAAAGTAAGCATCTTGCATGCATATATATACCCATTTTATTTTCTGAAAATTCTAAATTAAGTTGCTAGTATGAGTAAATATATAAGACTAAAATTTAAGGAAACTTTTTAAGAAATATTATATAAGTTTTTGTAAAACAAAATAAATAAATATAAGTTCTCAAAAGTTGAAACGTCTGTATCTATAATTTTTCATGTTTATGTTCTTACTTGAACTCCAAAGGTGCATTATGTTAATTGATTTATGATTTTGTATTCAAAATAAAATTCTTAGCCGAATTTATAAAAAAATCAAAAAATATGGTAACTGTCAATTATATATAGAGGAGATCTGAGAAATGATCATTATTTGTACGATGACTCATTCATTCATACCAACACAATGGAGTTTATCACTGATGAAATACCAACACAATTAACTTTAAAATCAAGAATTTTTTCTGTAAATAATAATGGTAGGATGTGGATATTTGTTTATTGTCTTAATAATGCTGGAATTTTATTTAAAATGAGCTGTATCCTAGCTAAAAAATGTGATACTTGATTGGTAGAATTAATGATAAAAAACATTAGCAATATCCTAAAAAATGCGTATAATGCAGAAATTTTCTGTTTGTTTACTGTATATGAAATTGATTGGTAAAATAGTAAATGATTCATATATGAATCTATCATATTGACGATATAAATATGTTTATTTTTAAATAACATAAATATGCTTTTATTTTTAATATATATATATATATTAAATTTTATATTTTTGTTATTCAATATAATACATCATATTTAGTTATATATATTAAACTACTAGGTGATTTTCCCGTGCTCATGCACGGGTATAAATATTTTTAAAGTAAATATATAATAATAATTGATTACTATTTAGTTTTAATTTTAAATTAATTTATAATTTGTATGCATCATTTATATTAATAATATTATTTTAATTTATTTATACTGTAATTTTATATATGTTATATCTAGTCGATCTTGTTGTTTTTACGGTTGATTTAGTTATCATTTGGATAAATTGAATTTTTTTGAATCCAACTGTAATGTCTAATTTTTAATTAATTACTTATTTGCATATAGTGGGTGTTGTCTTAGATATGTAAATATATTTTTGGAAAATTATGTATAACTTAAGATATATTGTACTTAGAATGAATTAAAAATTAACTAAAGTGTCTGATTCTAAAATACGTAAATTAATATAACGATAATATTCTAAAGTCACATGCATATATACAAATTTTATAAAAGAACTAAAATTGTAAGAGTTGATTATATAAATTCTATTATTAAATTTTATAATAGAACTTCCATTTGAGTAGTATAGAAGTTCTCTCTTTGAGAAAAAAAGTTTGGAATGGTTTTATTACCGTTAAAAGCTACTACTCACCTACCCGCACATTTAATACTTCCGTCGGCTCCGACAAATATCAAACGTATTCAATCTTTTCTTCTTGACTTTATTTTGTTATTGGACATTAAATTTAATGTATTTTAAGAGGACGGATTTGCATTTTTAATCTGTAATTGTTTAGAAACTAAATTAAAGCCCTTTGTCAAAAAAATAAAAATTGTTTAGCAATTTAAGGATTAATGCCGGAACTGATTTTTCTTATTCATACAAAACAATTCGTTAATGTTCTTAGTTTTTTTTTTGTAAATTGTTAATGTTCTTAGTTCTACTTTTGATTTTGCGACAATAGTGTTCGGGATTCCAGTTGGAGCACCGCAAGCTATGGGCAACGAGGAAGCCTCCCCAGCCTTGGCTCCAACTTCAATTTCAGGTAAACTTTCCACTTCATAGTTTCATAAGGTATGAACATTTTGCTTTTAGATTATATTGGGGTATTTTTTTTTCATTTAGTACGGTTAGAGAGAAACACACCCAACTAATACCAAATTAAGTTAAATATTTGGGAAAAGCCATCAACTTCAAATACTAATGATTTAAATTTCGATAGGTGCGGAATCACCACAAGGATTAGGGTCGGGTCCATCGGCTAGCAGAACGAGCGATGCACCAAACGCTGCACCTTATTCTCTTTTTCTCAGTGTCATAATTATCCCATTAGCTTTTGCACTTCATCTTAATTCCTGATTTCTTTTTCTTATTGGCGACACCATTATTTGTATTGTATTTTCTTATAAACGGAGTAGTATTGCTTTTGTAGCTTATTTTCCTGAATTTAATACTTTGTATTTTATGGATTATATATCTTCATTCATCTTACTGAATAAAGATTGTTCTTAAAAATTAATTAAACTTTCAAAAGGTCTAGATTTTAGTCTGCGCTTTAAAAACACAATACAAACTTAATTTAATAAAAATCAAGATAGTTCATATATTTCTTGTTTATATTTGTATAGGAGTTTGTTTATATTCATTTTTTGTTTATGTTTAGTAATCAAACACTCATCTTTATTTAAGTTAAATGGTTAGATTATAAAATATGATATGCATACATTATTTGTTTCTCATTATTTGTATCTATTATAAAATTTTATTTGTTTCTATATCGGTGTTGGATGCAGTTATGCAGCTACGAAATCCCTATTTTCTAAAGAAATTTAGACATCTGATGGATCAAAACTCTTTGATATTCATCACATATAAGTGCTCGATGCAGTTATGCATAAATACAAAAAAATCATATTTTCAATTTATCTTAAATTTGTGGGTAAATCCCCATAAAAAGATCAAGTTTTTTGACAAATGTCATTTGTACTTAAGTTTATCTTCTATAATTTTATTTAAAATATCTAACCACATTAAAAATTGATACTAATGTATCCTAAATTATTTTCATGGTACATGGAAATTAGTTATACTTTTCCAATAAGTAATATAATAAAACTTCATATAGAATGTAAATAAAAAAACTAAAGTTTATGAAATCTCTATATTCTAGAGAATTTAGAACAACAAAGATGTCAGACATCCTAGATGTTCATCATATATCTGTGCTAGATGTATCTACGGATTAAAAGAAAAGTACCATATTTTGGGTTAACCTCTACAAAATATCACGTTTTTCGATAAATGCTATATTCCTATTAAAAATGTAATTTCTAGAGAAATGGAGACAAATAAGGTCTCGGACATATTTAATTTTCATTACATGTCATTATATGATGAAGTTATGCAATAAAAATATCATATTTTATAATTTATCTTATAAAAAATTGAGTTTCTTTCTAATAAATGTTATATATACTAAATTTACCGTCATTAATTTTTTTAAATACCTGACCATACTCTAATGTATATATTAATGCACGCTAAACATATTTTCATGGTACATGGATATCATTTCTAATTTTCTAACAAGTAATTTTCTTAAACTTCATATACAATCTAATTAGTGTACTAACTTTTATAAAATCTCTATTTTCTAAAAAAATTGGGAACACTTAAGGTCTCAAAAATTCTTTAATCTTCATACTATGCCAGTGCATGATGCATCTATGCATTAAAACAAAATTTCATATTTTCTAATTTATCATGAAATATGTTGGTTTAACCCCTACGAAATATTGTATTTTCAATAAATACTATTTCGCCTATTTAGCGTTACTTAAAAATACCGAACCATACACCAAGTTTATATATATATGTTTGTTAAACTTATTTTTTTATGGTATATGAACATCATTTCTAATTTTCTAATCAGTAGTTTACTTAAACTTCATAAACCATCTAATACGTGAACTAACACCTATAAAAACTATATTTTCTGAGAAACGGGGACACCTAAGGTCTTAACCCTCTTTATTTTCCATATTATGTCAGTGCATGATGCATACACTCATTAAGACAAAAATACTATATTTTCTAGTTTATCTTGAATATATGGATTAACCCCTATAAAAATCATGTTTTCCGATAAATGTTTTATATAAACCTCTTTAGTTTTGTTTAAATATCTAACCGCGTTAAAAATTTATATTAATTTACTAAACTTATTTTCATGGTACATGATCGCCAGTTCTAATTTTCAACCGAATGATTTAATAAAACTTCATGTACCACCAAAATAATTGAGCTAAACCCTATAAAATCTTTATATTCTATAGAAATTTGGACAATTAGGGTATCAAAACTCTTTGATATTCATCATATATCAGTGCTGGATGTAGCTATGCATAAATAAAAAAATTCATATTTTCAAATTTATCTTGAACTTCTGTGGGTTAACCCCTACAAAAAGATCGAGTTTTTCCGATAAATGGTATTTATACTTATGTTTAATGTCTTTATTGTTGTTTAAAATATCTAACCACATTAAAAAATTATACTAATGTATTCTAAATTTATTTTCATGGTACATGGACATCAGTTATAAGTTTTCAACGAGTAATTTAATAAAATTTCATATACGAGGTAAATAAAAAAAACTAAACTCTATAAAATCTCCATATTCTAAAGAAACTGGGACAACAAAGGTATGATACATTCTTAATCCTCATCTTATAGATGTGCTGGATGAATCTATGCATTAAAAGAAAAGTATCATATTTTCTAATTTATCTTGAATTATATGGATTAACCCCTACAAAAAGATCGAGTTTTTGGATAATTGCTATATACTAAAATTTAAGCTCTTTTGTTGATGAAAAATATCTAATCACATTATACATTTATATTAATGTATGTTAAACTTATTTTCATGGTACACAAACAACGTTTCTAATATTTTAAGAAGTAATTAAGATTTTCTAATCCACCTAATTCAGTGGACACACCCCTATAAGATCTGTAAGTTCTAGAGAAAATGGGACGAATAAGATCTGAGACCTCTTTAATTTTCATCACATGTTAATGCATGATGAAATTTCACATTAAAACAAAACACCATATTCTATAAATTATCTTACAAAAAGATAGAGTTTTTTTCTAAGAAATGCTATATATACTAAAGTTTAGCCTTATTGATGTTTTTAAAAAAAATACATAACTACACTCTAAATGAATATTACTGTATTCTAAACATATTTTCATGGTACATGAGCATCATTTCTTAGTTTTCAAAGAGTAATGTTTTTAAACTTCATATACAACCTAATTAGTGTACTAACCCCTATCAAATCTCTACTTTCTAGAGAAATAGAAACAGCTAAGGTCTCAAACCTCTTTAATCTTTATACTATGTTATTGCATGATGCAGATATGCACTGAAACAAAAATACCACATTTTCTAATATATGGGTTAACGCATACAAAAAATTCAATTTTCCAATAAAGACTATATATACTATTTAGCCTCTTTATTGTTGTTTAAAAATATCTAATCACACTCCAAATTTATATGTATGAATTGTATAATTATTTTCATGGTACATGGACATCATTTCTAATTTTCTAACGTGTAATTTTTAAACTTCATATACGACCAAATTAATATACTAACCTCTATGAAATTTCTATTTTCTAATAAAATGGGAAGACTTAAAATCTCAAAAACTCTTTAATATTCATATTATGTTAGTGCATGATGCATCTATGCAGTAAAACAAAAATTATATTTTCTAAATTTTCTTGAAATATTTTTTCTTGAAAAATATTGAATTTTCCAATAAATACTATCTATATTATTTAGCATCTTTAGTGTTGTTTAAAAGTAACCAATCACACACAAAATTTATATATATATGTATGCAAAACATATTTCATGGTACATGGACATCATTTCTAATTTTCCATTGAGTAATTTATTTAAACTTCATATATCATCTAATAAGTGGACTAACCCCAATAAAAATTCTATTTTTGAGAAATGGGAACACCTAAGGTCTTAACCCTCTCTATTCTTCATACTATGTTAATGCATAATTCAGAAATTTATTAAAACAAAACACCATATTTTATAATTTATCTTGAAATATGTGGGTTAATCCCTATAAAAAGATTGAGTTTTCCAACAAATTTTATATATATGCCTCTCTAGTTTTAATTAAAAATACCTAACCACATTCAAAATTTATATTAATGTAATAAACTTATGTTCAAGGTACATGGGCATGAGTTCTAATTTTGAACCTAAGAATTTAATAAAATTCCATATAACACCAAAATAATTGAACTAAACCCTATAAAATCTCTATTTTTTTTATAGAAATTTGGACAACTAATGTATCAAAATTCTTTAATATTCAGCATATATCAGTTCTAGATGCAGCTATGCATAAATACCAAAATTCAATATTTTCTAATTTATCTTGAAATCTATGGGTTAATCCCTACGAAAATATAGAGTTTTTCCTACAAATGTTATTTGTACTTATGTTTAGTCTCTTTAGTGTTGTTTAAAATATCTAACCACATTCAAAATTTATACTGATGTATCCTAAATCTATTTTCATGGTACATGGATCAGTTATAATTTTCAACGAGTAATTTAATAAACCTTCATATAGCAAGTAAAACCCTATGAAATCTCTACATTCTAGAGAAATTGGGAGAACAAAGGTTTGAGAAATATTTTATATTAATCATATATTTGTGCTGGATGAATCTATGCATTAAAAGAAAAGAACCATATTTTTAATTTATCTTGAAATCTGTGGGTTATAACTCCTACAAAAAGATCAAGTTTTTCGATAATTGCTATATACTAAAGTTTAAGATTTTTTCTTTTGATTAAAAAAATACCTAATCACATTATAGATTTATATTAATTAATGTAAGCTTATTTTCATGGTACACAAGCAATGGTTTTAATATTTTAATGAATAATTTAATAACAATTTATATTCCATCTAATTTAGTGGACTAACCCCTATAAAATATGTAAGTTCTGCAAAAAAGACAAATAAGGTCTCAGACCTATTTAATTTTCCTCACATGTCAGTGTGTGATAAATTTTCAGATTAAAACAAAACACCATATTCTATAATTTATCTTACGAAAAAGTCAAAGTTTTGCAAATAAATGTTATATATTCTTTAGCTTCATTAATGTTTTTCTTAAACCTTACCACACTCTAAATATATTTTAATGTATTCTAAGCATATTTTCATGGTACATGGACATTATTTCTAATTTTTCAATGAGTATTAAAAAAAAACAAATCATATACGACCTAATTAGTGTACTAAACCCTATAAATTTTCTATTTTCTAGAGAAATAGAAACATCTAAGGTCTCAAACCTCTTTAATCTTCATACTATCTCAGTGCATGATGCAACTAAGTATTGAAACAAAAATGCCATATTTTATAATTTATTTTGAAATATGTGGGTTAATACCTATGAAAAGATTTAATTTTCTAATAAATACTAGCTATACTATTTAGCATCTTTAGTGTTGTTTAAAAATACCTAACCACACTCCAAATTTATATATATGTATGCTAAACTTATTTCATAGTACATGACATCATTTCCAATTTTCTGAAAATTCAGATACGTTTTACTTAGTGGAATAACCCTTATAAAATCTTTATTTTCTAAAAAAACAAGAACACCTAAGGTCTTAAATCTCTTTAATCTTCGTAATATGTCAGTGCATGAAGAAACTATGCATTAAAACAAAATTATCACGAAATATATGGGTTAAGTTCTACAAAAAGATTGCATTTTCTGATAAATGCTATCTATAGTATTTAGTCTCTTTAGTATTGTTTAAAAGTACCTAATCACACTCTAAATTTATAAATATGTATGCTAAACTTGTATTCATGGTACATGGGCATCATTTTTAATTTTTCAATGAGTAATTTATTTAAACTTTCTATATCACATAATAAGTGGAATAACTCCTATAAAAGCTTTTCTTTTCAGGATAAACGGGAACACCTAAGGTCTCAAACCTATTTAATCTCCATAATATGTCACCGCATGATGGAGCTATACATTAAAAAAAGTACAATATTTTCTAATCTATCTTGAAATATGTGGGTTTACCTCTACAAAAAAATCAAGTTTTCTGATAAATGTTATATATACTAAAGTTTAACCTCTTTAGTTTTGATTAAAAATACCTAACCACATACAAAATTTATAACTAAACTTATGTTCATGGTACATGAGCATCAGTTCTAATTTTCAACCAAAAAAATTAATAAAATTATGTATACCACCAAAATCAATGAAGTAAACCCCATGAATTCTTTATTTTTTAGAGAAACTTGGACAATTAAGGTATCAGAATTCTTTGATATTCATCATATATCAGTTCTAGATGCAATTATGCATAAATACAAAAAAAATATTTTCAAATTTATCTTGAAGTATGTGGGTTATCCCCTACTAGGCATGGGCATTCGGGGTCCCATTCGGGTTTCGGTTTTGTCCAATCGGGTCTTGGTTCTTCGGGTTTATAAAAATCAGCCCCATTCGGATTATTTGAAAGTTCGGTTCGGGATCGGTTCGGGTTCTATCGGGTTCGGGTCTGGGTTAGTAAATCTTTAAAGAACCGGTACAACCCGTTATACTTTCGGATTCGGGTCCCAATCGGTTCTTTGGTTTAAAAATACTTGATTTGTACCTACTTTGTAACCAAAACATAAGTAAAATTGGTTCTTCAGATTTAAAGTACCTAATGTGTAATTATTTTATAACCAAAACATAAGTAATATTGATTCAAAAACAAGAAAGGAACATCAAATTTGATCATTCAAAATCAAATGAAAGGTAAACATAGTTATTAATAGAAAGAAAACCAAATAAATTAAAACATAAAATGAAAACCAAGTTCTTAAAGGATAAGAAACATTATTCAGTAATAACAAAACCTTAATCTAAAAATTTCAAGTTTCAACCGCCATCTTCAACCATCAACATTCATGTAATAGATAATTATTTTAGATGTTTAGTAATATCTTAAAATATTTTGATATATATTAGGAATTAAGATCATGTTTGGTACACATTCTTATTAAAAAATTTGAATGTTTCGGGTTCTATCGGATATCCATTTAATTTCGGGTTCGGTTCGGATAATACTCATAACCCGAAATACCAAAAAACAAGATCCATTTGGTGTTTAAATCGGGTTTGGATCGGTTCGGATTCATTTGTATCGGATCGGGTTCGGTTTATTTGCCCAGCCCTATCCCCTACGAAAGGATCGTGGAGTTTCCAATAAATATTATTTGTAATTAAGTCTATTCTCTTTAATGTTGTTTAAAATATCTAACCACGCTAGAAACTTATACTAATTCATCCTAAATTTATTTTCATGGTACACGGGCATCAGTATAATTTTCCAACGAGTAGTTTAATAAAACTTCATATACCACGTAAATTAATGAGATAAACCCTATGAAATCTCTATATTCTAGAGAAATTGAGACAACAAAGGTGTTAAACATCTTTGATCTTCATCCTATATATGTGCTGGATGCATCTACGTATTAAAAGAAAAGTACATTTTTTTAATATATCTTGAAATTTGTGGGTTAACTCTTATAAAAAAAATCGATTTTTTTTATAAATGCTATATACTGAAGTTTGAGCTTTTTCATGTTGATTAAAAAAAATACCTAATCACATTATGCATTTTTATTAATGTATGTTAAACTTATTTTCATGGTACATGGACATCGTTTTTAATATTTTAGTGAGTAATTTATTAAAATTACTAAATTTCTTTAGAATAATGTGATTTCTATAAAATCTGCAATTTCTATAGAAACCTGGACAAATAAGGTCTCAGACCTCTTTAATTTTCATCACATGTTAGTGCATGATGAAATTAAGCATTAAAAACAAATACCATATTTTTTAATTTATCTTACGAAAATATCAAGTTTTTTCCAATATATGCTATATATATACACTAAAATTTAGCTAATGTTTTTTTTTAAATACCTAACCGCACTCTAAATTTATATTCATGTATGCTAAACATATTTACAAGGTATGTGAGCATCATTTCTAATTTTCAGTGAGTACCTTTTTAAAAATTCAGATACGTCCTAATTAGTAGACTAACTCCAATAAAATCTCTAGAGAAACGGGAACACCTAAGGTATTAAACATCTTTAACGTACATACTATTCAGTGTGATGAAGCTATGCATTAAAAAAAAGTATCATATTTTCTAATTTATCTTGAAAATATGGGTTAACCCATATGAAAAGATTGATTTAAAAAAAAAATCAGATACGTCCTAATTAATGGACAAACCCCTATAACATCTCTAGAGAAACGCGAACACCTAAGGTCTTAAACCTCTTTAATCTTCATACTATGCCAATGCATGATGTAACTGTGCATTAAAAAGTATCATATTGCATAGTTTATCTTGAAATATGTGGGTTAACCCTTACAAAATAATTAAATTTTCTGGTAAATGCTATCTATAATATTTAGCCTCTTTAGTATTGTTTAAAAATACCTAATCACACTCCAAATTTATGCTAAACTTATTTTCATGGTTTATGGGCATCATTTATAATTTTTGAAGGAGTAATTTATTTAAACTTCATATACCATCTAATAAGTGAACTAATCCATATAAAAACTCTTTTTTCTTTCAGAAGAAACGGGAACACCTAAGATCTCAAACATCTTTAATCTCCATTCTTTGTCACTCCATGATGGAGCTATTCATTAAAATAAAATACTTTATTTTCTATTTTATCTTAAAATATGTGGTTTAACCCCCTGCAAAAATATCGAGTTTCCCAATAAATGTTATATATACTAAAGTTTAATCTCTTAGTTTTTTTAAAAAACGGGAACACCTAAGGTCTTAGATCTCTTAGTCTCTGTACTATGCCAGTGCATGATTCAGAAATTCATTAAAATAAAATATTATATTTTCTAATATATCTTGAAATATGTGTGTTAACTTTTATAAAAAGATTGAGTTTTCCGACAAATGTTATGCATATGTCTCTTTAATTTTGTTTAATATATCTAACCAGATTCAAAGTTTATATTACTATACTATATAAACTTTTGTTCATTGTATATAGACATCAGTTCTAATTTCAACCGAAGAATTTAAAAAAACTCCACAACCAAAATCAATGAACTAAACCCTATGAAATCTTTTTTTTTATAGAAACTTGGACAACTAAAATATCACAACTCTTTCATATTCAGTGTTGGATACAGCTATACATAAATACAAAAATTTCATATTTTCTATATGTAAGTGAGGGTATCTCACCAGAGAACCGGTTTCCTTGCAAGTGAAGCTCCTCTAACCCCCGCAAGCTGCATCACAGAGGTAGGGATTCTCCCAGTGAAACGGCTGTTATCGAAAAACACACGTTTGATCTGAGAAGTATCTTTGAAGAAATCATCATTGATCTCTCCCAAGAAGCTGTTGTTTGACATCAAGAGGGATTTGAGATGAAGCTTGAAGAAAGGAGGGAGTGAGCCAGAGAGGAAATAATTGTCAAGCCTGATTGTCCTTAGGTTTGGGAGATCTTGTAGATCCGCGACTTTGATGGTTCCCGAGAGACCGAGTTTTATGACGTGAATGCCCGAGACTGTTTGACCCTTTTGGAAATAGATCCCAAACCATTTTGCCGTTGCAAGGGTCGGTTACTGTTCACCATGATTTCAGGTCCACTTTAGTTACGTCCACTGAGGTTTTGAACCGCATGAGCGGTTCAGACTCGCTGACGTGTTGTAAACAAGGGGGTAGAGGAGGAGGCAGAGAATTAGACCAGCAGTCATGGGTAAAAAAGAACAAAAGTAGCAGCTGCATGTCTTGTGTTTATTTTTCGAAGTTTGGACATAGTTTTTGTGTGTTCAAAAGGAAACGGAGACTTAGCTAGCAAAGTTTGTGTGTCCATGGACATGTTTTCTTGTCTTTGAGAGAGTTAGCTAGCAAAGTTTAGGTTTTGCTCTTGCCAAAAATAGCTATTTATTATTCCAAAATCAAAGATTGCTTTCCTTTTTTGGAGGAATCTGAGAGCAAGAGAATTTCTTACGTCCATGTTTTTTTTTTCTTAAACCTTTTGACTTTGTTTCCACCACCACAATCCTCGTAATTTTGTTTTTGTGATAACCTCTTGCTATGATTTTTCTTCCGTCTAATTTTCTTTTGTGATACAATGTATTTTCTCATGAAAACTATTACATAATATTAAATTCTTACCAAACTATGACTTTGTTATACATCCTTTTTAAGTTGAAAATTGCAAATCTATTGCTCACTAAATTAGATGTTAAAACCTTTTTTCTCCATCTTCTTCTGATGTTTCTCACTTGAACTATTATCAATCTTCTTCTGATGTTTCCTCCTCAATTAAAAGAAAAAAGATTCTTTCCACATATAAGAATTATTAATTTTTGACAATATAAAGTTACAGGAAATAAAAGAAAAGATTAACAGAAAAGAGAGATAAAATGCATGAAATCATGAACAATTCCTAGAGCTGCTGCCACTGTTGTTGTCTTCAATCATCATTCCTTTCAAACTCTTTGCCAACCAAATAGCAGTTTCTCTAGGGGAAACTTTGTTCTTACCAAAGGGCTGCAACACGATAGCTAGCTCTTCAAGCCTACTCTGTTCCAACAAATCCGCAGACAGCTCCAACAGACCTTCAAGCGCCTCTGCTCTCTGTCTGAAAGATTTGATGTCCAACGTCTCTTTCACAGGTGCAACCGTAGGATTTGTTTCCTCTTCAGGCATGAATGAGTTTTGTCTTGTCTCAGGTGGTGAAGAATCAGTACATGAGTTAATAAAGCTCTTGGTTTCTGAGTAATCATTAGTGATAGGGTTCGGTTCTTCAGGACGGCTCTCAGTGGTTTCAGAAGGAGTGGCTACTTTCCTGACTTCAAGTTTATCTCTCACAACACTTTCCATCACCGGCTGGTCACTCCCTACACGGAAACTGCTGTGGCGGATCACATGTATGACGTCATCCACAACCGGATTGTTGTTCTCAAGAGCTGAGTTATGAGAGACCATGGTTTTGTCACTCACTTGTGGAGAAGGTTCAGCATGCAAAGGTGTTGTTGCCGTGAATTTATTATCATCACCGTGTCGTTGTGACGCATTAGGCTCATAGCTTTGCAAAGTCACAGGGCTACTACTACTCTCTTTGGACTGGTGATGGGGAACATCAGGAACAGTTTCATCAAGCCGCATGCTAGTGCTGCGGATCATCATCATCTCTGAAGACGAATACTCACTGTGACATGATGGTACGTGGTCAGTATGTTGTTGTAACATGTCGATATACGGTGTGGAAGCAGCATCATCAGAGAGCTCAAAAGCCTGCATGGACAAGGAAGATGAAATAGAGTTACTGCTTTCACTCTGCATCTCTTTCGAAGAGATTCTCTTTGGCTCAAGATGAGAGTTAGTTTCCTGCTCTGATGGATACAGCTTCATGGTTTCCTTATCTGTTGTTCCTGATTGCCCTGACAAAGACGTTCTTCTTTGTAAAGTAGGAGGAGGTGTTCTTAGTCTTCGCTTAGTTGACATTGCCTCTTCGTTTCTAGGCTTAAGTTTATGAGAAGAGTCAGTCACTGGCATCTGCGAAATCATTTCATATGAAATAGTTAGTACATCAACTAAACTTGGAAAGTGAGAACAAGAGCTTGTGGCCCAGTGGTGATTATCTTGAGGGTAAAAGCCCTATACGGTGAAGCCACATGGATTCAATTCTCGGCCACTGGAAAATTAACATTTCGGTAATGGGACCGACATGTGGGTAACACGTGGCTAGTCTGAACCCACTTCTGTAGGTGCCAGGATACCCCTTTATAATTAAAAATAAAAAAGGAAAAACTTGGAAAGTGAGGGAGGAAGACCGTACTTGATGATGCTTCGGTGGTATCGAACCCGGGTTCCTTGCTGGTGTATTTGAGTTAGTCTTGGAGCTATGAGCAATGTCACTGAGTTTGGGAATCTTTGAAGGAGTTTCGGTAATAATCTTCTGTGTTGTAGTTCTCCCTCTAGCTTTCTCTTCTTTCAGAACCATCATGATGTTTCTAATAGTTTTTGGGTGGTGTTGCCTTGGTTGAACAATGTCATCACTCTGTGAGGGCGGCTTTAATATCCCATGACTATCTGCTGAAACACTCTTGACGTTTTCGTTTTGTTGTTGTTGTTGTTGCACTTGGTCCAGAATCTCGTCTTCATCAACAACAACACAAGGTGGTGTAACGGTGTCAGTGATTTTAGTACGGTTGTTTTTGTCACTCACGTAGAAATTATTATCTCTTTCACTTGAACTATTGCTGTTTTGGCTTTCAGCCATACTCCTCCGTCCCTCACGAGAATTGAGAGGCTTCTCTGGGGGTATAGTTGCTGCGGAGATGGCTGGACGGTACTGCTCAACGTATGGTTGCAAATAAGGATGCTTCAAAATCTCCGAGGCCTAAAAAGGAAAAGAAAATATATATTCACTTCACTGGGTGCCAACCCTTAGCAGATAAGTAAGAAAAAATCATACGCTTGGCCGGTACTCAGGGTTTTTCCTTAGCATCCCCTTGATCAGTGCTTTTCTGCAATACCAAAACATACAAATTAAGGAGAGAAATGTTCTGTTTTTAAAAAAGAATATATTATTATTGTATCGCTGACATGTTATTTATGGGCAAGGCAATGTGTCAATATAAGAGTAAGAAAATGAATCTTACAACGATGGTGAGTAGCACGTAGGCAACGGACCAATTGAGGAGCGATTAACCTTGCTTATAAGCCCTGCCATATCCTGAAACCATATAAAACATCATCAAATCAAATGTCATAATGTCCTTAGAAGATGAGATAGAATGCAGAGGATACACACAAGTCTATCTATACATAGTTCTTTAGCATTTTCATCTCTACTAGAGACATACCTTTCTCGGATCATTTAACTAACAAACCAGGAAAAAAAAATATGAATAACTTACAAAAGCTTTGAAAGCAGGTCGAAACGCAGCCATCTCATATATACAACAGCCTGTTCAACAGCATACAGTCTTAGCATCAGTCCACAATTACAAGATTGCAAGCGTTACAAAGGATAGGTTATATATATATACCTAGGGACCATATATCTGATTTAAAACCATAAGGGATATCAGCAAGCAGTTCCGGGCACATGTAGTTTGGAGTTCCAACAACCTACATATAAAACGCCATGAGTCATAAACACCAAAGTCTTGAAAACAATCCTAAGAATATTCATTACAAAGATTATGGTTTTGCATCCCATTTTAACCAGTTAGCAAAGAGAGAAGAGTATATAAGGCCATGACTGTCATAAATCTTGGTAAAATATTATATCTTTTCAATCTGAAATTCTTTATAAGCAGTTGTTGAGAATAATAGGCAACATATATCTTAATGTATCAAATTTGTTAATATAACTCATTTCGAATGCGCTGAATTGTCAATGTGTGATAAAAATACAAGCAGTATGCTTACAGAACCGGAAACTATAAGACATACCGAGGAAGTTAGGTCATCCGCCTTCATAGTTTTGGCCAGACCAAAGTCCCCTGTATATAAGAAAAAAAAAACAGAAGGTGAACACACATTTCTCAAAATACTGCCAATATTTTGGAGCTAGCTAAGCTTACCAAGGCGGACGTCATCTTTTGTAAGGAAAATGTTGGAACACTGGAAAGAGCAGAATTTACAAATAAGTCCACAAGAGAATTAAAGCATATGACAGAATGATTTAGACAACTAGCATGGCTATTTTTTTACCTTTAGATCACGATGTAGAACATAGTTAGAATGAAGATACTCAACAGCTAACAACAATTGAGTAAACCACTTGCAGAGTTTCTGCCAACAGAATAATAAAACAAAAATCAGTATTAGTCAGTGTTCTAAAAATTGGTTTGCCAGCCTAAAAATCAATTCTTAAAAAATCCGTCTACGCACTCCTCTAAACAATAATCTTCTATATGACACCTAACCACCACCTAGCAATCTCTTAAACATTGCCATTAGTACTAATCAATCACTAAATCATGTTTATTAGGAAGAGGTTTCAGATTAAAAGAAAGTCAATCACCTCCTCAGGAAAATGCACACCGTTTGACTTTTTCATCAACTCAGCCCTGCCAAAAAAAATAGTAGACCAACTCTTTGACTTTTACGACCTAAAACAACAAAAAGGGTAACCACAACTAGAAAATCTTTTGAGAAAGTTAAAACTCACATATCTCCCCCTTCACAGTATCCAGTGACGATACAAACATAACAACCCTGCATTTTACCAAATATAGCTTTGTATCAAAAAAAAAACAACCAAAAATCTAGTTGAATCCATATCAAAGTCTACTTACTTTCTCAACCCAAGCTTCTTTATACTCCACGATGTAAGGATGCTGAACCTTCGCAATCAAAGCCATCTGAAAAAAAAAAACTCACCATTGATGTAAGAGAAAAAGAAATGTTGTCCGAATCTTGAAAAAAAAAAAGATTGTTAGAAATTATTTTACTTCTTGATGAGCAGATTTGCGGCAACGTTCCGTTTGCCTAGCTAATCTAATCTTCTTCAGAACATACCTTAAAAAAAAAAAACAACAACCATTAGTAAAATGGAGAAGATCAATTGATTAGAGAATTTTAGAGAAAATCAAAATCATTTTACTTCTTTTTCTCGGCCTTGTGATGAACTAGAATAGCAGCACCAAACGCACCACGACCGATCTGCTCCATGATCTCGTACTGATCCATCCTCGACTCCATTGCTTTTGCTTGTCACCAACCAAACCAACAATGATACTTGAGCTTACGAGTTTTTCAAAAGAAAAAAAAAATTGCTTCTCTTCGAAGTAATAATCTTCAGCAGCACTGGCCTACACGCTTCGTATTCCACAAAAATATTCGAAACCGCTCTCGATTCAAAATTTCAGATCCAGACAGTTTTTTTTTGGACAATAATGAGACTTGGACAAGAGAACAGAAAGTCTTTACAGATTAACATGAGAAAAGGGATTTAACAAGAGGAACTGTGTCTACCTCTCTCTCCCTCTTTCTGGTGTCCTTTTTCTTCTGTGTGTTAATTCAGTTGCACAGTACGAATCTAGACAGGGAAAAGTGATGCGAGTTGGTTTCTGGACTGGAATTGTTTTTTTTTTTGTTTTAACTTGGTGAGTAATTTTTTGTTTTTATTAGTAAATTAGCTAGAAAGATTGTGCATATGTAAGAGAATTTAGTGGTGTTTTTTTATATTTATACTAAAAATAAGATATTTAATCTAAACATAAAAGACATCCTTATTATTCTGATTTTATCTTCCAAAATAGGACATGATATATTTATAAAAAAATATTTTCCCTATATCTACCTGTAAGAAGATTTGTTTCCATTTTTTCAAAAAGAAAATCTAGGAAGAATTGTAATTTTAAATATGTGACGTTTAAGTCTTCGTGGTATTTTAAATATTTTCAAAATGTACAGTAAAATCTCTATAAATTAAAAATGTTGGAATTTTGAAATTTTATTAATTTATAGAAATATTAATTTACAAAAAAATCTTATTTTGATTTTTTATTTTAAAATATATTTTTTCTAAAATAATAAAAATATTTGATTTTAGTGTATAAACATTAATTATTATTTTTAAATTTTTTGACATTTATATCAATTTTATTATATTATTTTTGTATATAATATATATTGCATATAATCTAAATGTGATTTTAGACATAATATTACCAAATCTCAACAAAAATATAATTAGTGTTAAAAAATATAAAGGTAATTCTATTGTTAATAAAAAATAAACAATATAACGATATGTTCTTACTGATATACAATTTGTATACATATAATTGTTAATTTATAGTTTAATGTGATCATATATTTAAATAGAATTTTCTAAAAATACTATCTTATTATTTTATTGATTTGTGTCAAATTTTGAACAGTTTCAAATTGAGATCGACAAAATTTATTAATTTATAGAAAATATTAATTTATCAAATATTAATTTATAGAGGTTCTACTGTAATTGGAAATTTTTTTTAAAGCTAAAGTTTAAATAACAAATACTACAGATTTAGAGCAAAATCTTAAACCTTACATATTCAATTAAAAATGAAATTAAAATTGGAAGTGCATAGGGAATGTTTTTTTCCAGTTGAAAACAGAAAATGAAAAGCAATATAGAAAATATATGGTAATACTGAAAATCTACGTTCTATTAAAGGTTTTTAATGGTTTTCTTAGATTTTAGTTTATGAAGTTTAGTTTTTGTTTACCATTTTTTTATGTAAATTGTAAATTTAAGAAGACTGGTGATTTAGAATTAATAAACTTTTGATATGATAGGTAAAAAATATATATGCGAAGTTACTAGTTTGGTTTTGGTTTTCGCAAAATTTTTATTTTGTTGACAAAAAATATAAATCTCTTTTTGTAAAAAAGAAACATAAAACTGAAACTGGAAAAAAAAAAGAACTTGTTTTATCTCCAAATGATTTTTTCTGGACCAACAAAACAATAGTAGTTTAGTGGTAAGAGTTAAATTGGGGCTGGTTTGGCTTTTGAAAATATAGTTCTTGATGCTTGATTAGTTTCTGTTTAGGTTTCAGTCCAAATGATTTACAATAACATAAACCATTTGGATATTTTCTTATATTAATTACAATTAATATATTTCAAATTTAATTAGACATTGTGATATCTAGTTTTTGTAATACTTGAGTTTATTTCTGTCAGGACCAATCATATCATCATCCAATAAAATTGCATAATGTTTTCTTATCAAATGTACATCAAGGATCTAGGTTCAAAGCGTCATTGAAGGCAAGAATGTGTAGCTCAGTGTCATTCGGTTACTCTAACTATTTGAATAGGGATAAGTTAAATATTCTTTTCAATTTTTTATATGATGTGTTGTCTCATTTCACAAATATTAAAAAATATACATTCAAAAAAAATACTTTTAAAGATATAATTTTAAATTATATAATTTCAAAACATCATATATATTGAAAAAACATTAACCTTATAAAACATCATATAATTTGTAATATCAAAATATGTACCGAATTCGAATCCTGATTCCTACTGTTTGTTCCTCAAGTCTTTTTTTTTTATCTTTCTAAGACTTCAGCAACTCGTAATAATTTTCATTTTTTATGTGAAATACAAAACATACACTGTTTTGTTCAGACTTTAACCTGCCGACAAATCCAGCTGTTTTAATGGAAATAATACCTGCTCATCTCCGTCTCGCTCTATACCACTGTTACTGATTATAAAATAATGATTGGATACTATTCCCTACTATTTAATCCAAGTAATGACGTGGCCGATCCCTGAACGTGACAATATCTTTTAGAAGTTAATCATGAATTACAGCTCTATATCAGTTTATGTTTTGTTTTTTTAACAGAAGTTTATACGTAGAGATGTCAATGGTGATTGAAACATAAGCTTGATACCTAGTACGTGGCATTTTAGGGTGTGTTTTAAGTCAAATATATATAGCTTATAGTTTATTCCATCCATTTCAAAAAGTTACATTTTAATTTTTTCACACATATTAAGAAAAAACATAAAATTCGATTACCGATGTTTCATTTATTATAAATAATAAATCTCGGCATTTTTTACAAATATAATTATAAGAAACATAATCAATTTTTTTTAGAATCTATAATTTTTTATTAAATTATACATTGAAAATATAAAAAAATATATCTTTTTTAAACAAATACTATTATTTATAGAATGTTAATCTTTCTGTTTTGAAACAGAAAGAGTATTCAATTTGGTTCATGTATAGCCTCGCCTCTTAGCTCACACTTCAATCATTTTTGTCAACCTCATATATTCGTTAATTATTACAGAAACTTTTGAAACTTATGTAAGCCAACTCTTCTAATTTATAGGAAAACCTATTTAATTGTATTTAATTTTACATTAAGTCTATTTGAATATCCAAAGATAGTGTCTATTTATAAGCTGTACCTCTTCTTAGAAAATTAATCTAGATTTCTCCATGATAGGATATCCTCAAGTTAATCCAAAAAAAAGGTTGTGTACAAAAGATAGTATTGCTTTTGCAAAGTTTGTCTAATAAATCAGATATAATATTGTCTTCAAACTATATTATCTTAAAAATTTGTTTTTCATATTCATCATATTCATTGTCAATTATATTAATCCAATTCAATAACTATTTAAGATATCAACTCATGAAACTTTTTATGTTGTTTTTTTTTTTTTTTTTTACTCTTATTCTGATTGCGGGAATTAATCCCCACACCGTTGCTTCAGGATCATGCCCTATTTTTTTTAAGTCCTAGGTCATTGTAGACATCAAGAAAAATTATTTTGGTGGAGGAACACCATGAATGTAAATGATATTAATGCCCAACAATTGTTGTCGATCAGTGCCCAGCAGTTGTTATTCTTCAATTTGACAATAATTTTGTTCATGCATAGCAGAGGCTATAATATTAGTTCCCAAATAACTTCCAATTCGTACGCAAAAAGGAAATAATATGATATTTAAAAAAAATAAATACACCTATGAGTTCCATCGTACACATACATCGACATCATCAATATAACATGTGTATATATCCTTTATATATATGTGAACATCACTTCTCCTTTTTCCACCGATAAAGCTTCTTCTCAGGCGTGTAATAAACCCCGTCTTTTCGAACTGAGTAACCACATACGTAGCTAGGGTAACAATACGCAGATGTCTCCGGATAAATATTAACCGGGAAATTCACAAACCCTAAATTAGACCGAAGATGACAATGCGTAAAAGCTTGCCTTCTCTTACCATCGTACTTGAACTGGGCCAGAACGTACCGATCTCCTGGTTTGGTTTTTCTCCATACCTTATTACCATTTGTGCATACAAAACCTGCGTTTCCATTGTTCTTCAGACCAATCAGATCATTGGAGATGACGATACGTACAAGGGTATTTGGCCGTACCCTAAATTCTGATTTGTAGTTTTCCTTGTGATATTCTTGTAATGAATTTACAACTGATGTTAAGGTTGAGATTTGTACGAGGAGAAGGATGAGAAAATTCGTAACTAGTGTTTTAGGATTCATCCTCTTTATGGCTTTTGAATTATTGTGTCTTATTTCTTATTTGTGTTTTCGTATCTCAAATATTGAAACTTCGGGGCTTTATTAGTACATAATTTTTTGAGACGGTTACTCGTTAATTAATACGTTTATTAGTTAGTTTGTTGCTCATTTGCCCACACAACAATCATCGTTTCATTTGTTTTCTGTTTGTACAACTCCACCGCCATTTGTTAACAAACACGTTTCGCAATCGACTAATATAGAAAGTTAGTTTGCATGAGGTTCTTTGAAATCTTTTCTAAGGATCGAACATACTGATGCCCCCATATTTCAAATCTCTGTAATATTATTTGATAAGTTACTTTTCAACATGTGAAGCTTAGTTTATTTTTATGATATTTTAATTATCTAGGTTTCCTTTTTTTTTTTTAATATATCTTAGGTATTCTTAGTAGACTAAAACTATTAGATTCATTGCTTTTAATACGTGATAACCATTTTTTTCCTAATATAAGCTTAGTTAACTATTTAGTTTATTTTTTGCAAAAGAAAATTTAAATTGGTTTGTATATATATATATATATATACAGATTTTAATTCTTAATATACTCTGATTTGTATATGGGACATTCGATTAATTCATCGGCTCAACTTGATTTCCCTTTCTTGTTTAACTACATGTAATGGGTTCTCTCATTTACGACTCAATCCAGACTTCGGTCTGTTCTGAATTCTCATTTACGACCCAATCCAGACTTCGGTTTGTCCTGAATGCTTACCAACTCTATATAACATAACTTCAGAAAACAAATTTAAAACTAGACATTCTTTTTCTATAAGATAATAACATATTATTATGAGTATATTTTTGAGCAGATGACTGAAAAAAATAAACAACATCTACTGATCAGATATCATATTGTTCACAAGATTTACTAAATAGATAATTTGATAAACTAAAACTATACTTAATTACCACTATTGACAATGTTAAAAAAACTTTTTTTTAAAAAAAGCACATAAATAATAAAAGTAAATATTTATAAAATATAAAACATATAGATTTTACATATACTAATTTTCTTTTATTTATATTTATATTTTTCCAAAAATATATCTATAAATTTTTAAAATATATACTTATATAATTTACAAGATAATTTGACAAGGTATGAACAAACTTATTAAAGAATCAACAATCAAATCAACCAGTTATTATAATTTCCTATTTCCTCAAACTATTAAATTTCACAAAATATTTAAAAATATAAGAGGTTGAACTTAACTAAATGAAATTAAGAAAATAATAATCTTATGTTAACCTAATTAAAAAAAATGTTGTTCAATTTAAAAGAATAGATATAATTCAACATACCAAAAACAAATACTTAATAAAATATTATATTACTAATATTATTAACTAGGATTTTTGTTCGCATATACGGACATAATATTTTTACAAATACTTTAAATTAAATATATTACCAATTCAAATACAATTAAAATAAATTACTTCATAGATTCAAAATATTTAATAAAAATTAAACAAATTTTTTTTTTACATATACAAGTTTTTTTCGTAACATAATATTTTTTTATCACATAACATAATCTTTACAACACTAGTTCTTTTGAAATATTTTGTAATAAATTAAATATTAAATTTTTAGATATGATTTTTTAAAATATAATAAAATTATCTTTTATCGCATCAGAATAAATCTGAAAACATAAATATATACAAAATATTATATACAATATATATAAGGACTTATCTTTTATAATTTAATTTTTTTAAAAAATTCTAATGTAAAATCATTTTTTGAATAACACAACATAAACTATTTTGATAGAATGATAGTTATAAAAATCAAGGAATTTTTTTTTAATTTATGGATAATTACATGTTTACAAATATAACTATTCATTAAGTTATTAAAGATTTATCACATAATATAAATTATTTTTAGATAATGATAATTATCAAATCAAAGAAAATTGCTTTTAATATATTGTTAATTATATATTGATTCAATTTTAGTTTATGGTTGATCAATATAAATTATTTTAAAATAATGATAATCATCAAATCAATAAAAATTGTGTCTTTATAAAATTAATTATATATTATTTTGTTTTTACTTTATGGTTAAGTATATAATAATGAATTTAATTATTTATTAAGTAATCATTAGTTAAAATCATTAAAACATAACAAATATGGAAAATTAGCTAAAATTATGGAGAATGTGATAGATTAGCAAATTCACTTTTGAAGTAATAGTTTAATAAAATAATTAATTTATGATTATAATAATTCAATTTGAGTTTATGGTTAATTAATACAAACTATTTTTAGATAATGATAATCATCAAAACAATAAATTTGTTTCTAATTTAAGGTTAATTATTTATTAATTCATTTTAGTTTATGGTTAATTATATATTAATAAATTCAACTATTTATTAAGAATAACAATTAATCATTAGTCAAAAATATAAAAATATGACAAATAAAAAAAAATATCTAAAATTATGGAGAAGGTGACAAATCAGCAAAGTTACTTTCTAAATAATACTGTAGATAAATATAAATTTATAGAATTACTGTATTTAACAAAGAAAATATTTGTATATACAGTTTAATTTGGTCCCATACGGGCATGGAAAAGAAATACTAGCGAACCCGGGTTTTTTTTAAGAGTTCTAAAGAGAAAAGGAAAAAATGAAAGTAATAAAAAGGTTCTAGAGAGTTCTAATCCAGAAGACCTAGAAGAAAAAGCAAACGCATATAAAGCACACAACAAGGAGGAAAATTTCACAGCAGACAGAACAACAATCACACACAAACATATTCAAAAGATGTTCGGGAGAGGACCATCGAAGAAGAGCGACAACACAAAGTTCTACGAGATCTTAGGCGTTCCCAAGAGCGCATCTCCTGAAGATCTCAAAAAGGCTTACAGAAAAGCCGCCATCAAGAACCATCCCGACAAGGGTGGAGATCCCGAGAAGGTATAGATCCTTCTCTTAGGTTTTTCTTTTTTCTTTTTTCTTTTACTTTCCCTCTGATCCTATCTTATTGTAATAATTCAATTCCAATTGCAGTTTAAAGAGCTAGGCCAGGCTTATGAAGTCCTTAGCGACCCTAAGAAGCGAGAGGTTTATGATCAGTACGGAGAGGAAGGTCTCAAGAACCGAATGGATGATAGTGTCCACGACCCTTTTGACATCTTCTCAAGCTTCTTTGCAGACCGAGAAAGAAGACAGAGACGTGGCGAAGACGTTATTCATCCCCTCAAAGTCTCTCTCGAAGATCTCTACCTCGGAACAACCAAGAAACTCTCTCTTTCAAGACACACTCTCTGCTCAAAGTGTAACGGAAAAGGTTCAAAATCCGGTGCTTCTATGCAATGCCGTGGGTGTCAAGGCACAGGTATGAAAGTGACTTTGAGGCAGCTCGGTCCCGGGATGGTCCAGCAGATGCAGCACGCTTGTAACGAGTGCAAAGGCACGGGAGAGAAGGTTAATGATCGTGACAGGTGTACGCAGTGTAAAGGAGAGAAGGTTGTTTCGGAGAAGAAGGTGATTGAAGTGAATGTGGAGAAAGGGATGGTGCATAGTCAGAAGATTACTTTCAAGGGACAAGCTGATGAAGCTCCGGAGACGGTTACTGGAGATATTGTGTTTGTTGTTCAGCAGAAAGAGCATCCTAAGTTCAAGAGAAAAGGTGAAGACCTTTTCTTCGAGCACAAGGTTTCTCTTGCTGAAGCTCTTTGTGGGTTTTCGTTTGTTTTGACTCATTTGGATGGGAGGAATCTTCTCATTAAAGCTAACTCCGGGGAGGTCGTGAAACCTGGTATGTGTATTCAAGATACTGATTATTCTACTTTGATTGAAACATTTAATTACTAATCTTGATTTGTTTGTTTTTGATAGATTCTTATAAGGCGATAAGTGATGAAGGGATGCCGATATACCAGAGGCCATTCATGAAGGGTAAGCTTTACATCCACTTCACGGTGGAGTTCCCTGACTCGCTAAGCCCTGACCAGATCAGATCACTTGAAGCTATTCTGCCTAAGCCTTCTACAACTCAGCTGAGCGATATGGAGATTGATGAGTGTGAGGAGACTACCTTGCATGATGTCAAGATTGAGGATGAGATGAAAAGAAAACCACAAGCTAAAAGAGAAGCTTATGATGATGAGGACGATAATGATGAACATCCCGGAGGCGCGCAGAGGGTTCAGTGTGCCCAGCAGTGAGTAAGAAACTTTGCTCACATGGGTTTTTGCCTCTTTCATTTTCTTATAGTGTTTTGGGATTTTAGTATGGTTTTGACTTTGTCCACTTTAGTGGAAAACCAACTTGTTTTTTTTTGTTCTAATTAAAACTAATGCCGTGTTATAGTTTTTGTGTTTGATATTGAATTTGTAGTCATCTAAAATTGAAAAAGTTATTAAGAAATGGGTCTGGAATTGTGTTGTTATTGTCTCTCTCTAGTGGCAATCTATCTAGCTCAAGTTTATAAATCTGTAAACTTCAATTGTTACTCACAAATCCAAAAGAATCTTTGAACCTGACACCTATCCTTTGCTTGGTCCAAGGCCGGCACTGGTTGGGAAGTCCATTAGTATATGATACATTATTATAATTTTTTTGTGAACCAATGTTAAAGCTCTACTGATTGCAAATGTTTTAGCAAATTTATGCAACTCTGCCTCTATGGCTGTGGTAGCAGAAGGTTTAAAAACACTGATTGGTTATGCAACTCCTCTGTGAACTATTGCGACAGACAAGTATGTGAGCAACAGGTCTATGTTCCAGACAAAAGTTAAGATCAGAACTTTTGAATGAATAATGATGTTGTCAAGGTAAGTCACTATGCAATGAAGATGATAAAGCAGTTGGCAAGATTAATGAACTCTGCATTGACAAGAAACTAGAAACATCATTTGGCGTACGGCACTATGGTATTCGATCTTATATAAATTGGATGTTTCATAATTGTCTGAGACGGGTTTGCCTATTATTGCGTCCCTTAACAAGATCCAACAATATAGTTGAAGAGAGAAAAAAACGGTCGAAGAAAGTCAAGTACTAAGAAAAAAGGTTTCAATTGTAAATAGAAAGAAACTCACAAAGAAAAAAGCATTGACAAAAAAACAGAGATGATATAAAAATTATGGTTTTCATGTTTGTTCATATTGGATTCATTGTTCTCTTATAATGTCGTTATTTTCTTCGTTATAATCGACCTTTAACCTCTCAATAAACTTTTTTGAAAGAACTTAACATCCAATTCATACTTTCATCTCCAACAAGTCGAGTTTAGATTCAAAAACTGACCCATTCAACACAACTTGTCAAAACCCTTCATAAATTCAAATCGGCTCACAAGTAGGAGTATACCATCTAAGACCCATAAAAGGTCTTTTCATTGTCAAGCTAAAGTAAAAGAGTTGTTTTGTAAACTCCTTGCATACTCTTACGCTAACGCATATGAATAAGAACTCTAGAAGCGAAAGGATACACCTAATCATGTGGGTGCTCTTTCTTGACAATGAATTTCTAAAGATAAAAATCCACCTGAAACAGAGCTTCATCTCTTGACACCTTCAGATTTCATTCACTCAGTACACATAGATGCTACAGTCCACACACATATATCTATATAAATATCTATATATAATATTGAGAATAATGATGTAAACCAAGCCTAACATCATCATTTTATCTCAACATCAAGACATAACCAAACCCATATGCCAAGAAGATGCCTTCTTTAACCTCACACTAGATAAAACACCAACACAGCAATCATAACCAACACCCAAGCAACAACGTCCCACCTCGCTCGGTTTATGGACTTAATCGAGAAGATACCGATAAAGCAACTCGACATTGATATGTTGTTTTCTTCACCAATGTCATTCTGTAACGGCAGTCTCTGTAGCAGTGATTGCATTTGTTTGTCTACCATGCTGGGTAAAGTCAGTACTCTTGTGGTTGTGGACTCTGAATGAAGCCTCGGGACATCAATCAATCTATTATTACCGGAGTCTGTTGGATCATCTAGCTTCACTATGTCATCCCTTAGAATATCCGCATAGAAATCTTCTTCACTAGGAACCTAGAAACATAAGAAAAAATCTCATGAGAATCATCAAGACATGAACCATTTGGTTGAAAAGAAAGAGGATCAAAACCTGTGGATTATGTGAAGATTGTGAAGATTCTGCTATTTCACTGAGTAGTTCACGCCCGGATTCACCTGATAAGTAATAATCAACCATATTTTCCCAACCAGTTTCGTTCTCCAAGTTTGTGTTCTTGTCAAGTGATGGACTTGGCTGTGGTGGTGGTGGCTTTTGTGTCGTCGTAGCTCTTTGAAACTCTGTATTTCTCCTAAGCCGACAAATAACCAGCGCATCCTATATATAAGAAATAATCAAGAAACATATAATCAAAAAATCAAGAAACATATAAGCAAACCACTAAGTAAGAGTTTCAAGAAACAGAATTATAGTAGTATTTTACCATTGATACTCCAATCATGCAGTACTCATGCATAATCCATTCAGTTCTTCCACCTTTTGGAGCACGACCAATGTGGAAGACAAGCGTCCTCTTTGTTCCAATAACCTCAGAACCAGACTTGACGTTACGTTCTTTGCCTGTGGCTTTCCAGTATCCAATCTTGGTTGCTCTTCTGTTCTGTGAACCGTGAGGATACTTCTTACCACGAGCACAGAAGAAGAACCATTCGCTGTCAGATTTAACTATTGATTTATCTGCCAATTATAAAGAAAATTGTTTAAATTAATTTCAAGAAATAGAGAAACATAAACTTTGCTCAGACCATGTACATCAAGATTTAGGTGAGCCAAACTTCAATCCTCATGCAAACTCAAGCCAATGAATCACATGTTCATTATACAAATCCAAAGTTTTTGTATTAGAGTCCCACATCGAGAAACATGAGTGAATGGGAGTAATATATATATGTGTGGACAATCCTTCACTCTCGAGCTAGCTTTTGGGTGTGATTTATGCCCATCACTAATATTTTACTAAATTTTAACTAATTTTTCTTACAAAGTATATATATATATAATCCAAACTCGAGCCAGATAATATGGTACCAGATGGTACGCTTTGGGCTAATCTACTATACTTCGGACTAGTCGATTCTGTAGTACTAGAACTAGCACTAAGTGAATTCCTCCCAGATCACCGGATCAGCAGCCCATAGGGTTTATGAAAAAAAAGGAATATATTGCATGGACATGGTAATGAAGTAAACACTTTTTAAAAAGAGAAGAATTATTACCAGGCAAGTCCCAGGGCTCGAAGTTGTAAATATCGACCTCAGGGATAATCTCAACGGACCTCTCCAAGCCATCCATCTTCCGTTTCAAGTAATACGAAATAAGCTCGATGTCCGTCGGAGAGAATTTGAAACCAGGAAACGCCGTGGAGACCGCCACTGAAGACACCGATGTATCCCTAGAAACCTCCGCCATAATAATAATCAACGCACGCCAGCGAGAGGAGGAGGGAGAGTTCAAAAGGTCTTTTTCTAGCTTCTCGGAATACGGAATAGCCAGTAGTTATATTTTAGAGAAGTAGTAAATACTAGTAAGATTCTTCTGCACCTCGGGAATTGGATTAGCTTCTTTAAGGAAGAGCGATGATCAAGTGCTTCTGTTTCAGTTTTCTTTTTCTACTTCCACACAGCTGTTGCGCGGGCAGTGAATGTCTACGTACGACTGCCACGTCATCACATGGTCGCTTAATTTGGTTACTTTTTTACCAACTAATTTTTATTTAAAGGAAAATGGAAATGAAAAGGGCCCAAATACATTACAGATCATGGATTAAGGAGCTAGCCCAATATCATTTACAATTTGGCTCAGCAAGAGAAAATGGCCGAATGCCTCGTAATATTCTCGACATAATATACTAGGCATGCACACATTTATCCGAAACCGAAGAACCGAATCAAACCAAAGAACCGAATCAAACCAAAAACAAGAGTTGATTCAGATTTGGATCCTACTAATTATTCAAACGGATTCATATCTCTAGAACTAAAATCGAACTGGAACCAAATTAAGAATTGATTGGGTATCCAAATTTTTATAGTATAATTTATGTACTTAAAATTATTAACTATATTTGATGCCAAAATAACTATATTTAGTTTTAAATTAATCAAATAATTCCAAAATATTATTTATAAAATCAATATCTTAAAAATGAACTAAATACTTCTTATACCAAATAATTAAAATTATTTATTGAAAAAATGATATTGAAAGGGTGATTGGTGAAGATATTGTAGAATTTAACTTTTATGATTTTTTAATTTCACTACAAGAAATGTAGTTTTTAAATTTATTGATACAATATAGAGACAATTGGTGTAATGTACCTAACGAAGATCCAAATTGACCGAATGTCGATGGCTGTGGATAATCCAAAAAGGAATAACTTTTTGACACTGTGCGGACGAAAATGCCCTCTTACTTTATCGAAAACATGTAACTCTAAATTTAGCGGATACACATTATGTTAACTGAACACTAAGAGATATTTTTATCAATTTTAACATGATATAAAAATTGTTAGCAAATTGACAAAATTTTAACATGCTACAAATTTTGTTATCGGGTTACGTCTATTTATTAATGTGTTAAATAAATCGCCAACAAACATGTTAACAATACTATTATCATAAAAATACATATATTAACCGATAATCAATTATCTATCAAATAGCCGTAATCCTATTTGTAACAGCTAACACTCTATGTATCGGTTACAAATTCATTAAAATATAATAATAACGGATAAATAATGAAATAACTGCTAACTTACATATTATCCAAATAAAAAAATGTATATTTCAAGATTTGAAATTAGAAATAATAGAATTAGTGTGAGATAATAACATTAGCAATATGAGTGTCAAAAGAATCAGAGTAAAAGATAGAGATTTATGATGAAAAAATGAAAGCATAAATATGTCATGTGTGAGAGATAAATAGATTAGAAGATAGGGAAGAGAAGAGAGAGAGAATGAGATATATGTATAATGGTGAGACAAAATAGTTTCTATTTTGGAAAAGTAAATGGCAAATATATGGTGTATTTAGGGACAATCCCACCAATTTCTATACCATACATTTTCTACAGTAAAAAGAGAATAAAAAGAATCAAATCGGAATTAAACTGAATTTTAAATACCAGAACGAACCCAAGAACTGAATGTCCATGGCTATAACATTTGGATATTTATTTCCAATAACTTCACAACCAAGCGCCCACTTCTAAAATGAACGTGCAATGATCGTCTCATAAAACATTTCCTAAACCCAAAAAAAAAAAGAAAAAAAAAAAAGTAAGTCAATAACGACAATCTAGTGGCGCTACTAAAAAACTCATACACTAGAGATCAAAACCAGATCTCTCCCCCCCCCCCCACTCTCCTCTCCAAAAACCCTAGATCCAAATCCAATGGCTGATTCGAAGAAACCAAAGCACCAGAGATACCACTCCACCGCCATCGAGTCCATGTATCCACTCCTCGCCCTGATGCTCATACTCGTCGCCTGCGTCGAGCTTTGCGACGCCGCAACCGTCGTCGACGCTTACCGTCTCATCCAGTACGACATCTCCGGCGTCCCTTTCGGCTCTCGCTTCTCCTCGCTCAATCACCACGCCGCTTCCCTCAGCTTCCAGCGCGGCGCGGATCTGTCTCGCTCCGTGCTTATCCTCCCGCTTCGTGAGCTCGATCTCGGATTCCTTCAAGGTAAGGCTTCGATTTCAAGGATCGCTCTAGTTAGGAACTTTTGATTTGATTTGATTTGATTGCTCTCACTGTAGATAGATACTTTTGATTTGATTCGGATCTCGGGGATTTTGTTGGTGTGATTTGTAGATTACATCTCGCAGAAGCAGTCGCTTGGAGGATTGTTGATTTTGCTTCCCGAGAGGTTTAGACCTGGAAACGTTGGTGGTGGAGATGTGATCTCGGAAACGGAAGGGTTGAGGAAGTTATTGGCGCAGGTTGAGAAGTTACTTGTTCATGGAAACATACCTGTGAGTGTTGTTGATCTGTTTTTATATGTATTATTTAGTTTTTAGCTTATATGTGTAGTAATGGTTGTTTTTGATTTTATTTATATAGTTTCCGGTGTACTTCGCGTTTGAGAATGAAGAGACTGATGCTATGCTGGCTGATGTGAAGAAGAATGACGCGCTTGGTTTACAAGCTACTGCTACCACTGGCGGGTTAGTCAACTATTTCATCAATCACGCTCTTTCAACTACTCATGTAAACAGTTTTGTTGAATCAATGTTCAAGAAATCGCTAGGGGGTGATTAGGTTTTGTATAGAGGATTATTGTTTTGCCGGACACTTAGACCAAGACCGATTTTTTCAAATGCCTAGACTGATTTTCCAAAAATTGGTCTATAACAATCGTCTCATGTAGATCCAATTTATCAACGAGCCGATGCGTTGACCGACTTTTAGAACACTGAGTTTAATACTAGTGATGATGTTGTGACTTCAAGATTAAACATTTTGTCTACTAGGACATCTTGTCTATAGATGGTAGTTACTTGAACATACATTTAAACTGTGTCTATATTTGAATATGCTCATTATATCTACAGTATTGTTTATTTCTAAGGAATGCTTTATTGTATGACGAACTTTTACCTCTATATGTTTGTAAACCATTATTTCTTTAATAATTTTCAGGTATAAGCTTGTTATCTCCGTATCAGAGCCTAGGAAAATTCCATCCCCCACCATCACAAACATTCAGGTAACACATGGAATTTTTTTTTTCTTTTTTGAAATTCTGATTATGTCATGACTAGCTTATTCTATCTATAATAAGTAGCATAAACGTCTCTGTTGTGTCTCCAACTATTTGCTAATTCAGTTTTAGGAACCTTGGCTACTGTAATTTAAGATGAGTAATAGTTAGCATGATAGTCCGTACTGTAGATACCTCAGTAGTTAACTTCTGATGGTCTAGTTTGTGGTAGCCTGAGAGGATTTGTTTGTTTTTTTGCAGGGATGGCTTCCAGGATTGAGAGCAGATGGAGATTCCAACCAGCTTCCAACAATTGCTATTGTTGCATCCTATGATACCTTCGGAGCAGCTCCTGTATGTACTATGAGTAGTAGATACACTTTGTATTGTGCAAGTAACCTGATTAACTTTTATTTGTAGGCACTATCAGTTGGAAGTGATAGCAATGGAAGTGGGGTCGTGGCGCTCCTTGAAGTAGCTAGACTATTTTCCACTCTTTACTCAAATCCCAAGACAAGAGGAAGATACAATTTACTTTTTGCGCTGACATCTGGTGGACCCTACAACTACGAAGGAACTCAGAAGGTACTGGGTTTGGCCTTACTTCCTGATTCTACTTTGCTCATTTTTTGTTGCATTTGCAAACTTGTTGGTATTCTTCATTAAGGATCATATCTTCTGCAGTGGCTGAAGAGCCTTGATCAGAGGATGCGTGAGAGCATTGATTATGCCATTTGCTTGAACAGTGTTGGCTCCTGGGACAATGAACTATTGGTTCACGTGTCAAAGCCTCCGGATAACGCGTATATTAAACAAATTTTTGAGGTAAAAATGATTAGTGTATATGCATCTTTGCAGTGACTAGCTATTATGGGCCATTCGTTAATGCATGCATTTTTGCAGGGATTCTCTAATGTGGCAGAGGACTTAGGTTTTCAAGTTGCTCTAAAGCACAAAAAGATTAATATCTCTAATTCACGAGTGAGTATTACCTTCACTATACTTATTTGCGACAGTGGTATGTCAAGAGTATTCCGTAGTTTCACATGCCCTTAGGTGTCTAATTGATGTGGGAATGTCCCTATCATGATTTGAAGGTCGTTATGTTTTGCAGCATGAGACTTGTCTTATGCTGTGATTAGGCTCCGTCTTTACGTTTTCAAGTGGAAAATCTCAATGATAACCTACTTTTGCTTAGTTAATTGATATAATTTCCCACCTCCTTCAGTGAGTTTCTCATGTAGCGGTTACGTGATATCTATGACTATACCATATTGGCCTCTTCATTACAGTGCACACCTTCTGATTGAATTTGTGCTGCTGATTGTTTAGGTTGCTTGGGAGCATGAACAATTTTCAAGACTTAGGGTAACTGCAGCCACTCTATCCGAACTTCAGAGTCCACCCGAGTTACTGGAAAATGCTGGAAGTCTGTCTGACACAAGGTAGCCTTTACAAAACGAATCATCTGTATTAGGCACTCTGATCAACGTATTCTCTCCTGTTTCATACTAAATACCACGATACTTTTATTCTTCCGCAGGCAAAATGTGAATGAGGATGCTATCATCAAGGGGGTCAAGTTGGTGGCTGAAAGCCTTGCGGTAAGACAAGCACTCAACTCAAGTACTTACTTTGTATACTGAGAGAAAGTTTATACCGTTAAGTGGGTTTGTATATTTTTGTTACATTTGATTTATATGTTACTTGGTTTCCGCAGAGACATATATATGGTCACCAAGGAAAAGACATCAAGATTTTTGCAGATGACAGTAGTTTGGCTGTAAATCCCCATTATGTGAGATCATGGTTGGATCTTCTGTCACAAACTCCTCGGGTGGCACCGTTTCTTTCAAAGAACGAACCATTTATCATGGCTCTGAAGAAGGTATATATATATTATCTCTACCAGGCAATTTGTTTATGATTTGTGGTGCTGAGATACGCTCTCTTGGCAGGAACTAGAGGATTATACTGCTGAAGTGAGTATACAGCATGAATCTTTAGATGGAACTTTTACATTTTACGACTCAACAAAGGCTAGCCTTAACATATACCAGGTACTACTCTCTTTACTATTTTCAGACACTAGCTTTGTTACATGCGATTGAAAGTTTTAATATTTGATGTTTGTGGTGCTGTAGGTGGCGAGTGTAACATTCGATTTACTCTTGCTTCTGGTGTTAGGATCATACTTGATAGTGCTTTTCAGTTTCCTCGTCATCACAACTCGGGTAAATTTTATAAAATCCGATATATCTAGTATTATACATAATACAGGAAAGCAAATTTTAACGGAAAAATGATGATGACAGGGTCTGGATGACTTGATAAGCTTATTCCGCCGGCCTCCTTCCCGGAAAGTGAAAATGGTTTGATTCCCTTCCTTGCCGGAAAGTTACATTATGAATCACTGAAGAAAGAATTCACAAAGAGAAGAAGCAAAAGAAAATGAGTTTGTTCCCCCTCTTCTACTTTTTGTTTTGATGTATGCCTCTTTCTTTGTCGCTTCTTATTATTTTGCAAAAGAATAAAAGATCTAACATTGTAGTTTTCGTTTAATTTCTTTGGTTACCTTAAAATTAATGTCTCATCCTCTCTTTCTCTCGAGTCTCGAGAGAATCCTCTTTCCCAAGTCACGTGTAATTTACTTAACTTTTAAATCACTAAATTTACCTTTTAACTCTGAATGAACAATAAAGATTCAAAGCGACAGTAAGGACAGATCCAAAAAATAGTGTCCTAAATTTATATAAGCTGTTCTTAAAGCCATGATAGAGTCTACTAACTGTAGTTCTTAGTTCAGAGTCTATTAATTGTAGTTTCAGTTAAGAGACTGTTCTTGTATAAATAAAAATACAAAAAATTGGAAAATATTTTCGATCTCACTTTCTCAAGAGCATGACGAATAATTTATAAAGTTTCCAGCAAAAAAGTATGTACAAAGGAACAAGATGTCTTTCTTTTTCCTTTACTTTTCTCTCTGCTGCTTTTGCTCTTCCATGTCTAAAGACACGAAGCTAGAAAGACCTGTCTAGTTGAGTTTCACTTGGATTTGACGGTGAACTTGAACTAGAAAGTCCATGTACGAGAGCCCACCAGCTGTTTTGTCCTCTACCATATACGATTGGAACAACATTCCTGCGTAAAAATAAAAAAAACGTTCAAAAACGTTAGGTTATGCTAAGAGTAACTCTCCACTAACCGAAAAAGTAACCATTAGCTTATGGTAAGAGTAACTTCAAACGCTAACTCACCAGTTGGATCTCCCTTCTTGCACAACTTAATGCTGCAAAACATTAAGAGATTTAATAACGTTAGAATGGAAATCACTAACACAAAAACTTAGATTAATCAGACTCTTGTTTGATACCGTAGGTAAGAACTTCTTTGCCTCCTTATTTCATTCACCACGTCATTGAACTTCTTTGATAGCTTATTATCATACTTTTCCAGCACATACTGTAAAGGAAAACAACACAGCGTATAAAAGATCATGTTAAGCAGAGGTCTCGACAACATAGCGCCACGATGATGATGATGATTTGTCGATAAGTAAATTGTACCTGACTTGGAATGTTTGCAGCTGAGGGAACATCAAAGAGCTTCATAAGGATATCTGAACTGACTGTCTCCCCGACATATATCAAACCATCGTCACCGTTCTCGAGAAAGTAGACTCCCTCATCTCTAAGGTTTTCACTTGTCAACGGGATCGGACAAGGAACCAAAGTTTCTTCTTCATTATCCTGATATAAATTTAACAACAATCATCAAGACAAAGAGTAAATTAAAAAAATAAAAGCTTCATATACCTTTGTATCAAGGTCATGAACAGAGATCATTCTTGGATAAATTAACGGAATTGCTAAAGGAGTAGGCAGTGAAGACACATGGTTTATCCAAAATGATCGGTCATCAATTCTTCCCTCTGGCCGCAACCCCACACCTTTTGTTAAGGCTGCAAAAAAAAGAGGATAAAGAGATCACAAGGAGCAAACAAACCTAAAATTTTGGTTGTAATTATTTTTTATTTGTTTCAAATGGAGAAAAAGTGACAAAGGACATACAGAGAGTATATAGTGGCAAAAGCTTGAGTGCTTCAGGAAGAATAAGTTGTCCAGCTGATGTAACTGTAGCGCAGAATTTACGATAAGAAGAGAGTGTGGAGATGCAACTACTAATTGCTTGCTCCTTCACCAATGAAAGTGCCTTGCTAGGGATCTCATTAGCAGCTACGTTAAAAAACAAAAAGTAAATTATTATGTTTGCCTAAAAATATAACACAACATGGTTAGCAGTTGAATCAGAGACACCTTACCTAGTTTCAGCATACAAGCGAACTGAGAATCCAGGTCAGCTGAGCGGAACAAGTTACTGAGCATACTTGTACAAGGGAGTGATAAGTTAATAACCCTTATTCTTCTTTCTCCATATATGCTTGTATACAGAAGGGCACACTGAAAAAAAGCATAGAAGAAAAAAGTACACATTTTAATGAAATGAAACTATGCCAAAGTAGGGATCACGTGAAAATTATTTTAAATGGCCAATTAACCTGAAAACCACATTCAGCTCCATCTTGTAGTTTGTCGTCATGCTTTAATGTCACCATAACAGCTTTGTCACAGTCAATCTGCAAGGTTCGTTAGAAACAAAACAAAGTTATATTCATTTCTGGTACTGACACAAATATAAACAAATACACAAAATGTTATGGAAGACAACAAAATGTAAAACTGCAGTAGGAGGATGCACCCACCGCAGGTAGATCAATGTCAGTTGGTATGCGTTTACAGAAGTTCCCTGAGTATTCTTGCACTTGAATACCCTAAGAATAATCGGCAAGAGTGTGGTATTCATCAGTATAACCAACATTAAGCTGAGTTTTGCAGAGCTTTCTACAAAAAATAGAGGCTACCTGACTGCATCTAACTCGCATAACAGCCTCAAAACCCTGGGGCCTAGTGATATTCCATCTAAGATCGTTGTAAAGCTTGGGAGGATCTGAAAGAGCTGAGAAAGGGTAATAGCAATAAACCTGCAAACAAATATAATGAACAAAAACAAACTAATATGAGCATAATATTCATGAGATATAGGATCCAGTAGAGTGATACATGTGCCACGGTAAGAGAAACACGTGTTTCTTTCGGAAATATAACTTTTAAGTACAGAGACGACATCCACTGTTAGCAACACTTGTTAATGAACTATGTCTGTTATATCCATCATTAATGAAAAAAATGCTTGTCATTTACAATTAAATGAAAGTATATAACTGAATCTACCTGTCCTCCAGTAGTTCTTGGGATCTCAGAAATTGAAGCCATGTCAACATAAGCCTGACTTGTGATAAATAAATCTACACAGACCTGAGGTATGTCTGGATGCATTAGATAGGGAAATATATATTGGTTAATTTTCCAGATCAAATTATATATGGTATACCTGGTATTCAGCAAATTCAATAGCCATAGTCCTTAAAGTTTTGTCTGCAGGTTGTAGTAATTTATTGGCCTCCTGAAATCAGATTAAAATGAATTACTTTGAATAACGACACAGCAAAACCATATGCATAAGCCAGAAATAAACCTAAGATATGACTAAAAGAAAACTATTACTTCATTAACTAAATTAACCAAAAAAGCATGTGTACCTTTTCATCCGCAGAGGAATTAGCTCTCCCATCGGCTTCTCTAGAAGAAAGTGCTCCAATGCCAATAGAAGGCAAAACTATGGAGGAGATGGTGAACATATCAGTTAAGTTAAAATAAGAAGAATGAACTAATAGTAAAAGAAACACACTTCAGGTGGTTCAAAGATATTCATATATTGATTACAAGTGACTGAAAAGAAAAGCAGTGGTTGGTTACCTGATTGAAACACCATGAGCTTTCCTCCAGTGCTCTTCATTGCTAAGAATGCAGCCTAGGAGAAAAAAGAGTTGTAGATACATAAGTCAATATCACAAGAAGAGAAATAAATCTAATAAGCGCTTTGCTACATCACCGTTGGTCAATTCACCCACAAAATCAACTTAATTTCTATTATTTTTTCCAAAATATTCAACTCAGGTTTTGTTTACGCTTACAAATTAGTCAACTCGTCAAACTGTGCATACCACCTAACTGCAACGAACTTTTACTTGAGCAATTACATTTGACATTAGTTAACATACCTTAACTGCTGCACCAAAAGCAGATTCGGGGCTTTTACTTTCCTGAAACATTGTTGGGATACTTTCCAGCAAAATCTCTAGATGCTGACGGCACTAAATTCCAACAGAGTAGAATAAGAAAGAAAGTAGGATAAAATATCTCAGTATAGAACAAAACTAAGTGGCTACGAGCTTACCTCAGATAGCTGAACAATAACATCTGTTTCTAAAGGTGTATAAACATCTTGAACATCAGGAACAATGAGCATCAACGGCTACAGAAGAACAAGGCAATCAAAATCACAACGGACTCAGCCAAAAAAGAGAAGGAAAAATCAACAAGAAAGAGAGAGAGAGAACAAATTCTGGAAATTTATAGCTACAGAGGAAGCATTTTATGTATTTGTTTCAAATTTAAAATAATAAAGGTTGTGCATCATGCCTATTGCACTGAAGAGTGGCTTTCAAGTGATGAAGGCTTAACAGTCTACATTTATTCAGCCACGTGACACAGAAAAATTATTTGCAGCAAGATAAGAGATTAACACATTTATATCTATGATATCAAAAGCAGAAAGGTGTACACAAATAAGGGTAACTCCATTAACAAATCACCTGTTGCAGTGCACGCTTTAAATTATAAAAGTGTATTGTTGAGTCAAATGTGGCAATTCCAACAAACGTCCTAGGACCTTCCTGGAAAATGAATACACACACGACTTTGTTAATAAAAAAACATACAACGATTAAACAAAACATGTCAGTGCGTGTATGTCGTTGGAAAACTTACAGGAAGGTCTGAGAGGACTTGCTGGATTGCACTGCAAGCAGCTGCGGTTGCACCTGTTTGAATTGCATTCATTGACACATCAATGAGAAAGAAATACACCGCTGGCATTGGATCTCGTACCTGTAAAACAGATACTGATAGTTACTTATGTCCATCTTGTTGCAATCAACCAAGTAGCATAAGGATTGTTTTTCAATTTTTTTTATCAACATTAGTAAGGAAACAAAATACGAAGGCATATGAGTACTAACTACCAAGCACTTGACCTTGTCTGGAGGTAACACGCGTAAGATAATGAGAAAAGTTGGCATACTAACCATATATTCTTTTGTAGCAACAAAGTCAACAGTTCCCCTACACAGTTCAGGCCTTTCATCAGCATCCCTACGTCTACCATCTGGACCCAGATTGCATTGGTAGTCACGGGGAGTCTCATCAGTGTATCCTGTTCCAGCATTGTTAGTTTATGAGAAAAATGGATCCATATTATTTAAGTCCTAAATGATTAGGATGATAACGATTCATATAGTATTATTTTATAACTCAGTAAGGTAAGCGAGCATCTAATTCTACCCTAGAATAATTTTAAGCTTCTCATAGCTTGGTACTCACTACTGTAATAACTTATTAACTAGGCTTTTTATTTAAGGGAACAATAGTATTTTACCACACAAGTTACAAATGAACTTCCTTCCATGGTCAACGAACTTCATGAAAGGATTGATGTATCCCTTACAACGTGAACATCTAACAGGGCCACTCTCACCAAAGTCCACAACCTGCGCAATGACATCAAAATTAAGTTGATTTTTTAAAGTGAAATGCAAACAGTGCAAACAATGAAGGCAAAAATGCTCTAAGTGATGAGAAAAGGCAGAATGTGAAGAAAAGCTTAATGTTACTTGGATAGGCTCTTCAGATGGATGAGAAAGCGCCAACGGTTGGATTATTAACGCCAGTTGCATACCAGATGTAGAAAGAAGATCAACAGTGCATGGAATCTATTGTGGAAACAGAGAAGCAACAGTAGATCAATACTTGAAACACAAATATTTACTTTTAGCTTCACTTTCATAGTTACCTGATGGATTGTGCATCGCATGTAACGCGGGCTGCAATTTCCAGTGTCTCTAGCAACATAATCAACCGTAGCAGGCTTCCAGAAGATTCAGAGCAAACAAAAATATTATTTTTCAGTCAATCCATTAAGATCAAACAGTAATTTTCAAAAAAGAGAATATAAGACATACTGGTGGAGGATTAGCCTGATTCCCCTGGCGAGTTTCATACACGATTTGACCAGAGCTTGTACCTGGCCTTGGGATCTGGTTAAGATCAACCTTCGAGGGGCCAGAGACAGTGGTCATTAACTGATTTGGCATGCCATACATTGAACCAGGAGTGCCAGGAGTAGGAGGGACCTACCAATTTCCACAGTTCAAAATGTGTCACACAAAGGAAATGCATCAACGGTGAAACTTTACTAGCCCATGAAACAGATGAAAGACAAAAATCTAAACATGGTATTCTCTACTCTATTACTACGTATCAGAATTCATCTATTAATATTATAAAGAAGCAGTGACATCAAGAACAGGTTTAACTTTCGTCCTAATAGAGGCATTGCATGTTTCATCAAAATCATAGACAAGAACATATTTTATAGCTTCAGAGATTGTACCTGCTGTGGTGGTGGTCCTCCATAAGGAAAGCCTCCTGGCCTGCCGCCATAAGGGGCACCCGGAAAAGTTGTTGGTGGAGGCAATGAATGAGCAGAAGGTGAAGTTAATGGTGAACCTCCACCCGCGTTGGGAGGCTGTCCATATGGTGGCGGTGGACCACCACTTGTGAACTGGGATCCTCTAGGAAAACCCATCATAGGAGGAGGACCATTTGTAACCGGACCCATCATCGGAGGGGGCCCATTACTCACCGGACCTCCAGGCATGGAAATGCCAGGTCCAGCAAGTGGAGGTGAGCCAAAACCAAGCGGGCGTGCTCCTGAAGGAGGAGCAGCAGCAACACCACCTGGTGGGCCTGAAGAAGCTGGGAAACCACCAGACGGTGGTCTAGAGCCAAACGGTGACTGACTAGGTGGACCAAAGGGTCTTCCACCACCAGGTTGTGAAACCTGAGGGGGACCACCAGGTCTAGTCATTGCAGGAGGAGGAGGTCCAGGCCTAGCCATTGGAGAAGGCCTAGGCTGTTGTTGTTGAACACCATAGGGAGGAGCTGACTGAGGATAAGGTGGTGATGGCCTAGGAGCTGAACCAGGCATGGGAGGAGGTGGCCGGTTAATGTTAAGGTTGTGCATGCTAGGAGCTAGAGAATTTGAAGGAGCTGTGTTTTGTGGATTGTTTGGTCTATTTGCTCCTGGAGTCATTGGAGCTGCCATGCTTTCAGAGAACCTCCTCAAAAAAAAAAAAAAAATCAATTTCGTTTTTTTTTTCATAAATACAAAATGATCATGCAACAAATGCCAACAAAAAAAAACATGATCTGTAACCATAAGCGAACCAAGAATCAAAATCAAATTACCTGTAAATCAGAGAACCCTCGGATCTGTAAGACAAGAAGAGAGAGGACAAAAAATATCAGATCTGATGAAATTTGGATTATGTTTTTTTGGAGAGACCAATGAAGGTAAATTGCAGTATCAATTTGATACCAAACATTAAAACGTAACGTTGATCACGATTCACGAACCTGGAAGTAAGAAAGAAGAATCGAGTCTTACCGATGGAGAAAACTTGAGTGAGGAGAATAAGAAGAAGAAGCTAATGGGACCTGTGAATAAATATGGCAGCGTTTTAATCAATTTACACGTAACGGAGGCATTTGATTGGAGATCCGGTTCGGACAGAACTGTTTTGGGATTTTCTTCCTTTTCTAGAGTTACCGTTGATGTTATTTTTTGGTTCAGTTCAAATTGGGTTTATATACGAAAAGAGAAAGTCTCTTTTGGGCCGATATGACATCATCTCAATTTCTTTTCTCTTTTCCTTTAAACACTTGGAGGACCTTTCATTAAAACATTAATCAAAGGGTTTACAGATCATACAGTACATCAATGAACTGGATCAGGCACAATCTCATCCAAAAATAGGAGGGATAAGCCAGAACAAACACAAGCTAGCTTCCTAGCAATGAAGAAATCATGTGTTCAGTTGTCTAGATTGCCAATCTAGTTTCCAGCACCTAAGTCTTTGAAGATATTCATTTATAAGTATAGTTTTAGTGAAAAGTTGATGAGAAAAAAAACTGGAATATCATCGTATATGTAGGACTCTACTGGGTAGTTAAGAACAAAACTATTAGGCATGGACTAATTCATTAAGTTAACACTTTTTAGCATACTCATGAAAACAAACTTGATAAATTCGAAGTAGATCATGTTCAAAAAAAAAAGTTTCTTCAGCATGTATAGGTACAACAATTTTTTTTAAGAAACAATGTGAAATTGATACGACTTATATCATTCATTATCTTCCAAACAAGAGCAGAATACTAAGATTTAGGAACAGTGACATTAAGTATCTTCACATCTTGGTAGGGCCTATCGTTCTTGTCTGTCTTCACTTTCTCTATACCCTGTTACATTCGGTTTTAATATAGTTAAACAAGAGAAAATATCACCCTAGCAAAGCAAAAACATACTCATTTTATTTTGTGTATTTTTACATACCTGTACGACGTCCATTCCTTTCACGACTCTTCCAAAAACTGTATGCTTATTGTCTAGCCATGGTGTAGCCACCGTTGTGATAAAGAACTGTGACCCATTTGTGTTTGGACCAGCGTTTGCCATAGATACTGTGAACGGCCTGTCATGCCGTAAACTGCAAGAAAAAAACATAAGTTTTTTTTTTTTACATTCAATTCGTTTCTAAAAGGAGCAGCAGACATGGCGGTAAGAAATGATTTTTTTACCTTTTGTGAAACTCGTCCTCGAATTCCCTTCCCCAAATTGACTGTCCTCCAGTACCATCCCCAAGAGGATCTCCAGTTTGTACCATGAATCCTTTGATAACTCGGTGGAAAAGGTGGTTATCGTAATACCCATTTCGACAGTGTGTTGTGAAGTTCTCCACAGTTTTGGGGCATTCTTCTGGGTATAGCTTTATGTGCATATCACCCATTGTGGTGTGCATGATCTGGATACACAAAAAAAATGAAGAAAAAAGGGAGTTTATGTTAAAGATCCAAATCAGATACTACTGATGATTTGTAAAAATGGGTTATGAAGAACATACCACGTTTTCTGGAAGAGATGTTGTGGCTGAGTTACCATTAATATCTGAGACAGACATAAGTTCATCAGCAGAAGGCTTCTCGTTGAACACATCCCTTCCTTGGCTTGCATCTTCAGGTTCTTCTGGCTCTCTCCGACTGCATATATCAGTTTATTTATACTCAAATCCATAAGTAGAGAGAAAGAGAGAGAAAAAACGGCTCAACGTGATGTTTGTCTGAAGATGAAAAAGCATGATATGAGTCATGTACCTGAACATATAGATCCTGTGTTTCTTGAAGGCGCAGCATATAATAGTCGGATCAGTTAAAGGCTCCTTGCTTTCATTAACATTTGCTGCAGCTGCTGGAATCTTTCTAACTTTCTTGCCTCCTTGATCACCTTGATACAATGCAACTCTCAGATATCTTTCATTACTCTCCACCTTTCCAAGGATCCTTGCAACTGTGTTGGTGTGTAAATTTATTATCTACGCCAACAAAAAGCGTCGATAGAGATGTCAGTTAGTTGTCACACCTTAGATATCTAGTTACAATAAAGTGAAGCCACAATAAATATTGGTTCCATAAACAACTAGCAAGTATGATCAATGATTGTTTCATGCTCATATGCTACTCTATGCTAATCTAAAACGAAAACAATAAATGAATTCTTACTTTTATTCCAAGAAGAGTGGAATATATAAGGAAATTAGAGCTCTCATCGAAAACTGCATTGGGCTGCGGAGCGGTCTCGGTCTTTTCAAGTTCCTTCTCAACTGCCATTCTTCTACCAAAGTCAATCGCTTCAAGCCTGTAAAGTGGAGCATCGCTCCTCTGCAGATCTTGGGCCACCTAATAGGTTTCAGTAGAAAGATGATTAATCAAGAATAATATGTCACAACATGTAATGAAAAAAAAAAAGAATAAAGAGTATGTAGCCTTACCTCAAGTGACTCGTCATATACACGTCTTAGTTTACCAGTTTCAAACCAGAATACGCGAATCCTACGATCAGGAGATGTAACAGAAAACTGGCTACCATCCGGACTCACCTGAAAGAGTTTCAATAAATTTAACTTGCACAATGAGCATTTGACATCGCAAGAAAATAAGGTAAAACACGTATACTAAATAGTACCTCAATGGCAGAGATTGTTGTTTTGCACTTTATAATTTCAAAGAGATTTGTATCACTCTTCAGTTTAAATTTTACCCTACAAAAATACGCAAAAGGTCGAAACCAAAACACATTCTGAAAAAGTGTAGTAACAAAAGTGTCTCTATTATAGCCTCCTCCTATGTCTGAAATAGCGAAAAGGATGGGACGCCTCTAGCCTAGGAAAACCCTCCTCTTGGTAACATTCTCTCATCAGTATGAAAACTAACTCCCACAAAGAAAAAGGGTATGCTCCAAACAAACAGAAAACGCACAGCAACAATACCCTAAATGGAAAGAATAAATGAATTTTCGATAAGAAAATGAGACAAGGACATACTCATCCTCAGGAAACTGCAGCGTAGAAGGACTCCAGTACTCAATGATTCCTTTAGTGTCACCAGAGATCATTGTGTCAGCAACAGGATTGTACTTCATCACCTTAATTGGGTACGAATGTATCTGTACAAAATTAACAAACGTTTAGCTGTAGCAAAAAAAAAAAAGAAGAGCAAAATAAATTCAAAAACAAACCTGTTTTGACGCAATGGGTTCATTAGAACCAGAACGGGGATCATAAATATGCACAAACGAGGAGTCACGGTCGCTAAAAGCAAGCTTAGCTTTGACATCCCCTTGTTTATAAACCCACTCAACAGCACCAGGAATAAACGGCAGACGGATCATAGCCATCATGTCGTAGTTGACAACATCATATATCTTAACCGCATGCTCGTTTGAGATTGTGCAGCAAAGCAAACCGTCAACGCTAACCGCTAGACCTTCAATAGGACCAAGATGGGAGCGGAAATGCTTAGCAAACTCGATTCCAACTCCCTTCTTCTTCCAAAATTTCAAGTGGCCTAAAAGAAAATCAATGGATGCATAAGAAAACAAGAAGAAAACTAGAAAACGGATATTTATAATAATGTGAAACAATTACCATCAGTGCTTCCAGTTATAAAGAAATCAGCAGCTGAGACAGCAACATGTGTGACTACATCCCTATGCATGTAACTTTTCTCATACCTGCTCAAACCAAAAAAAAGAAAGATAACAAACCAATAATAAGATTACTTTTATAAATTATAAATATTATATAACACATATTCAGTGATTCATAAATCTAGATGGGAAAATCATTGAAGAGATTATCACTAACTTGGTCTAATTGAGTTAAACTAAATACCTCAATTTAAATGAGTTATAACTAAAGATGAAGTTAATTAGAACAAATTATTTATTTTAACATCCATAACAATATGTTTAATATGTTTTAATTAGACTTTTAAAACGGAAACTATCCAGCACTTTCAAAGCGCGGGTGAAAATCTAGTAATAAGCTTATGTTGAAGAAACAAGAACCGGTTTCCCGGTTTAGTGTTTCAATAATGATTCCGGTTTGTTGGTTTGGTTTAGTAGAAACACTTATCGGTATGCTTTTCATCACTCAAATATTAAACCTAATCTCTTAATCTTCTGATTCTACTCATCTTCTAGGTTCTGATTGAGTTTCTAGATTCAAATTATTCGCTAATACTAAATCACGAGCAACTTATAAACGCTAAATCGCAGACCGAAGAAAGTTCCGAGTCAATACTTACATATTAGCAGAAGGAAGCGAATCGAGATAAGCTTGCTCGAACTGAAGCGGACGCTTGCGTTTGACACGTGGAGCAGGTCCAGGTCCCACCATCGGCTCTTCCTCCTCCACCGCCGCTATCGCGTTTCCATTCTGAGATTCTTCCGCCATTGATTTGCTCGATTGAAAAAATCCCAACGGTTGCTCCTTTGCTAGTGACGGAAGAAGAGTAGATTCGTAAAGAAAAAAAAGAGAAGGTTTTGCTCAAAAAAAAAGAAAGAGAATGGTATCTTTATTGGGCCTCATATAAGCCCATTTAGTAAGCTCGAGAAATACACAGATGTGGTATCTAGGTTTTCTTTTTTTTTGTCGGCCAAAAATATATTATTAATCGACATATAATAAGTTGTTGTAGAAAAAAATTGGATTAATAAATATTTCAAATAATATTACTTTGTTTCTCTAACGAACTTTTCTTTTTTTAATATTTTTTAAAAATTATATTTAGAATTGAGAAATAATTAAGATTATATAATTAAAAAACTTCTGCTATCCAAAAGACTAACTGAGATCATGTTCTTGGACATGGACGGAACATGTCTAACTACAGTCAATGTGCACACTCTACCACCATATGCCCTGAGCTTTATCGAACCAATTCCTGCAATATCGCAAGCAAAGTCATTTGCCATCTTGATCTTGCCATCAGTCACTTCCTCATACTTTGAGAACCATTCCCTCCTTGGACACATATGATATGACGCTCCTGTGTCTAGAACCCACACATCCCTAGAATATGTTTTTCCATAAGCAACTAGAACAATATCCGTCATCAGACTTAGCTTCATTCTCTGCTACAGCAGTGGAATCAGCTTGCTTCTTCTTCTTAGGACAATCTGATTTCCAATGTCCTCTTTCATTGCAATAATGGCAAATATCAGTTGGCTTAAGACCCTTTGTAAACGACCTTTTGTCTTTCCCAAAGTTCTTTCCACCACTTACAAACAATCCGCTTGGTCATCTGTACCATAACTAGATGCCTTGTGACGCAACTCCCTGCTATGAAGTGTCGATCTGATTTCCTCCAAACTCATTGTATCCTTACTCCCTATGAATGACTAAACAAAGTTCTCATATGAGTTAAGGAAGTGAATCAGTGCCGCATCCTCATCCTCCACCTTAACGTCAATATTCCCCAGATCCAACATAATGGAATTTAGACTATCAAGGTGATCATGAAGTTGTGTACCTTCCTGCATCCTCAGAGCGAAAAGACGTTGTTTCAGAAGTAGCTTCTTAGTCAGAGACTTCGTCATGTATACTCTCCAACTTCAACCACAAATCAGCTGCAGTATCAACACCAGAAACCTCGATGATGATCTCATCTGCCAGACACAACAAGATCGTTGAATACGCATTCTCTTCAATAACCTCCATCTCAGCAGTAACAGATTCAGCCTTCTTCCCTGACAACGGTGCCCAAAGACCTTGTTGCTTCAGCAACGCCTTTATCTTGATTTGCCAAAGACTGAAACTGTTCCTTCCAGTAAACTTGTCGATCTTCATATTCATCCCAGACATCTTCTCACCAGATTCAACCCGAAACTCTGATACCAGTTTGTTATGACAGATGTGAGAAGATACAGATTAACAGATTGGATGAACAGAAAAGAAAGACATAGAGATTTAACGTGGTTTGATCCATGGGCAAAAGGAATACTTTATGGAGACTAGTTTTTCAGAATACAACTCGTGTTACAGAATAGAGTAAAACCCTAAATATATATATGAAAACGTTTAATGAAACTTTCCATATTTTCTCGGATTTGACACAATATCGATCGATACCAAAGCTCTTGTATCGATCGATACGTGTCCAGCCAGATCGACCGATCCATAATACCTAGATCGACCGATGCAGATTCAAGGCATATTTCAACAAAAACGATGATCCACTCAGCGGTTTTCTAAGGCCTCGATTGGTACAGCAGATGATAAAGCAGTAGCAGTATGCTGCAGAAGCTGTATGCTACAGAAGCTGTATGCTTTCATTAAATTTTTCAATAAAGTGATTGGCAGAGCATTAGCAGTATACAATTTTAAAATTGTCATAATAGTTAGTAAAATAATATATTTCTTTTAAAATAATATATATATATATAATATATATTAATAATATATAATTTTATTAAAAATAATTAATTTTCATTATGTAAATTATATTTAAAAATTAATTTTTTAAAAAATATTAATTTTTTTTGGATATAACATATTCCTCATATATAAAATTATAGTTATAATTTAATTAATTATTATTAAATTATAATTATTATTCAATAAATAAATAAATTAATTATAATTTATATATAAATTATTATTATTTATTTATTGGCAGAGCACTAAATTACTCATATATAAAATTATCATAAAAGTTAATATATAATTTATTTATTAGTGTCTAAATAATATGTTTATATCGATAATATATAAATTATATTATGTTATGTTTGTTATTAAAAATAATGAATGATATATGTAATTATATA